>CAUYUJ010005058.1:319966-439966 GCA_963575745.1 Prorocentrum cordatum | reverse complement strand
CTTTCCCTCCTGGCCAACTCGACCCAGCACCCGCGCAAGCCGTTCCACCCCCCCGTGATGGCCGACAACATCCCCGTCAACAACGCAGGCGGCGTGGTCTTCCTCGTCCCGCACGACAAAAGCGAACAAATACTCCCCCCCTGCGCCGCGTCCTCGCATCAGGTTTGAGGTCGTCATCCATGGCCGCGCCGCCTGGCTTCGGGTCACGGATGCCAGCCTCCAGTTCGAAGTCGCCGCCCTCGACATTCACACTTACGGCCTCGCCGCAGCAGACCGACTTTTTCTTCGAGATCGCCCCTTAATGCCCCCGTCGACTCTGACGCCACCGCCGCGCAGAGGTACCAATGCCAACCTGCATTATGGCGATCACTCTTCCGCGACATGATCGAGATCACATCGCCCTCAATTACCCGCAGAGCTGAAGGGAACATGAGCGAATCCACCATCGACCGATGCTTCATCAACCTCCCCAGCCATCTCATGCCCCTCATGGAGACCATTTACATAGCCGACGACTCCCCGCTCGAGAACCCCCCCGGCCCAATATGCGACCGCCAGATTATGCACGTCCGCATCCGCCTCCGCAAGGCCAAGGTCGCCACGGAGCGAGGCATCCCCGCGTACATCTTTGACACTCCTCACTATAAGCATCACATCACCAATATTCTTGCCAACGTAGACATGACCAACATGACCCCGATTGCAAAATGGCGCACGCCCCAGGCCGCGATGCAGGTCGCTGCCGCCCACGCCCGCGACACGCTGACCAAGCTCCCCGCTGACGAGCTGACTTCGCAGCCTGGACTCGTATCCAAGGAGACCCGCGCCATGGCTCTCCGCAGCATCGCGCGGGCTATATGGTACCAGAACGTCCCGCTCGCTAACTCGCTTATCGAGCACACCGACATCGGACGTCTCCACCTGAAGGTCATCGGAAACACTGTCAGCGTAAACGACATGCCGACGTTCACCAGGGCCGCAGACATCACGCACGCCAGCCTCAGCAACGAACGCAAAGCCATCGCATCTGCTCGATCTCGCGCCGCCTTCGCAGCCAACAACGTTCCACTCGGCCAGAAGTGGCGCCAGCGCGCCAAGCGAGAAGGCGACCGAGGCGAACTATGGAAGCCCTTCGCCAAGCGCATCGTGCTTACTGGCATCAAGATCATCACCGGCAACTCGTCGAACATCGTCACCGATCCCGCCACCATGCACCGGGCCATCATGCGTCACTGGGCCCCCGTGTTCGCCGAGAAGCATGTTGACGAAACCCTGCTCACAAACTGCCTCGACTCGATTTTCCCACGACGCCCACGAGCTGATCTCCCCATCCCTGACGCTCAGGATCTCAAGAAGGCTGCCCACCTTGCAGGTGACTCTGCACCAGGCCCAGACGGACTACCTTACCGTGCCTGGCTTCGCACCCCCGACAGCTTCGACATCCTGGCCGACGTCAGCCACGACATCGCCGCCAACAATAACATCCCGCACGACCTCAACTTCTCTCTCATGGCCATGTTGCCGAAAGGTGACGAGCCCACGGGTAACGCAGAAGGCGCGCGTGCCCCAGAGTGCCGACGGCCGCTCTCCATGAAGAACACCGACGTGAAGTTGCTAGCGTCCGCCGCCAACCGACAGCTTCACCCCCTCGCCGCCCTGACCTCGCCTGAGCAGCAGGGCGTCGTATCAGGCCGCCAGTTCCTGAACAATGTAGTCACCGTGGACGCAGCTGCTCGCAGGCGCAGCCGATCCCCCACTGCATCAACTGACATGCCCCATTTCGTCAGCATGGACATCGCAGCCGCATTCCCCAGCCTTGGCCATCATTGGCTGTGGGGCGTCATCAAGCGCTGGGGCATCCACGGCCACATGCTGCGCCTGCTCAAAGCCTGCTACTTCTGGCCCGTTTCGCTCCTTGACTTGGGAGGAGAACGTCGCCCCCTGCGGATTGCAGCATCGGGCGTCGCACAAGGCTGCCCTCTGAGCGGCACCATCTGGGCGCTCGTCTTCGACCCCATCATTGTCGCCCTCAGCCGCGAGGTCCAGCGCGGGCTTGTCAGCGCCTGCGCCGATGACCTCGGCATCATCCTAGCCAGACTGTCCGACATCTCCCTGCTCGCCCCGCACATGGTCGTTGCCGAAGTACTTGCAGGCCTCCGACTTCAAGCAAAGAAATGCATCGTCGCCCCTGCATGAACGCTCCACACACAAGACATCATCGCCGAGATGCGCCACATCCGCACGAACGCCCACGCCCCGTGGTCCAACTTCAAGGTCGAGCCTATGGCACGTTACCCCGGCTTTTTCGTTGGCCCAGGCGCGACGCTTGAGTGCCAGTGGCGCGGGCCCTCTGTCAAGTGGTGGGGCCGCGTTGAGAAGCTCGCAGCATCGCATGCACCGCTACAACAATGCATCGAGCTTTACAACGTCGCCGCTGTCACCTGCCTGGGGTGCGTCGGCCAGCTCTTCGAGCCCCCTGAAGGTATCCTGCAGAAGGAGCTGCAGGCCATCAACAAGTTGCTGCGAGTCGCCCCGTCCAGCCTCGCGAAGTCCGATGTTCTGGCGATGACACTCTGGACAAACGTGGAGGTTCCGATCGGCATTGAGAACTACCTATCCGCCACCTTCTGGCGCACGGCGACCACCACGGTCACAGGATGGCAACTTGCCCACCGACTACAATGCGACACAGCCTACGACCAACTTCCCCTCGTCACTGCCACGCAAGTAGTCTGGTGCAACGAGAGCTGGATGATCAAGACCGCCATTGTCCAACGCCTCGAAGGCGCCACCAACGCCGCCTTCACGGACGTCAAAGGCTCTCACCTCGAGCGCCTCGCACGCACAGCTGGACCACGACCGCGTGCACGTGCCGCCATGATCGCCTGTCACAAGCGTGCTGCCAGAGCAGGACTACAAGCCCTTCTCCATCGCCAAGTCTTTTAGCCTGCCCCTCATCCCGCTCTGACCCGACACCGCCAGCCCGCCAAGATCACCCCGCAGCCAGCCTACCTGAAGCCCCTCAACGAACAGCTGTACGTAGACACCATGCCCAACACGATCAAGCGCCGACTGACCGGCTGGTTTCCACACCTTGACTCAAACCGGCAACACACGCGCGAACCACCAGACGGACCCCGACGTGAAGCTGAACGAGCGCAAGACCGACTGATGAACCGCGCCCGTGCTTGGGCCGCCCACTGGCTCCCCAACATCCTGCTAAACGACCCCAGCTTCGACAACCGTGACGATTGGATGCAGCGGTGCACCGCCTACCTGCACGAGCTCCTCGGCACCGACCTGTTCCTGCCGCTGCGCGCCACGAACATCCAGCGCCACCGCATCGCAGTCAACATGTGCATGCAGTCGCGGGGCAACAGCGGCGTTGGACGACTTCTACTCGAACGCCGCCTTGCCCATAATGACCAACCCCGCGATGCCCCTCGCAGTCGACCCCCTCGTTCATCATTACTCACATACGAAGCCGCCCAACATCGTGCCCGTCGCCGCTGGATCAGCCACATCCTTCCCCTCATCGAGCCCGACGCCAACCCCGAGGACCTCCACCGCGACGATGATGACATTGAAGACGAAGTCCTACCTGAAGACCCCGACGCACAACCAGACCTTCTACAAGCTGAACAAGTTCCCGATGATCTACCTGATCGATGGATGCGCCTGCGCTCCCACTTGGCGACCCTTCCGCCTGCCAGGTTGTGGGGCGCGCTGAAGGTGCTTGCGGGAGCATGGACAACCTCGCACAGGACGCACGTGACCCCAATCAAGCGCTCCTGCCACTTCGGGCGCCCCCTCCCCGACGGCCAAGACGCCATCCAGCACTACGTCATCTGCGGCCGCATGTGGCACCAGCTGGCCAAACCCCGAGGCCAACTGAGCGCTCATTTACTGACGAGGCTTGGACTTCCCAAGCTCACCGAACCCGTCGACGGCGAGAACGGCATCCCCAACAGCGTCGCGAGGCTCAGCGTCGCGACGCGTGTCTACCACCTCACCAAGGACGATGTCCTGCCGATGACGTACCAGAAGCAAGCGACCGCCGTTGCTGCCGCCCGCCACGCTCTGAAGCTGTCCGCCGACTTTTCGGGCGGAGCTGGCGCGCCGTAGTTCGGCCTTCCGACGGACTCGCCCCCTCAGGCGACTTTCTCTCCTCCTCCTCCTCCTGTTATTCCTTCTCCTCCTCCTCTTTCTCCCCCTCTCCATTTCGGCATTCGACCTCGATCTTCTTCTTTTTCTTCCTCCTCCTCCTTTTCCTCCTCCTCCTCCTCTCCCTCCTGCTCCCCTGCTCCTCCTCATCCTCCTCCTCCTCCACAGTTTCACAATCTGAATACTACTCTCCTCTCTCCCCCGCTGACGTCCGGGAAATATTATGACCCTTCCGCGTGCGTTTTTTTACACAAGATTCCCTGGAAACAGATTTTCGCGTGGGTTTTGTTCAAAATGCTGCTTTCGCTCAAGCGCTGGCCTGATTTTCGGGCTGCCGCTCGTTCCGAATCGTGCTCCCGCTGCAGCGTTGGCATCATTTCCGCGCTTCCGCTCGTTCCGAATCGTGCTCCCGCGGCAGCGCTGGCGTCATTATTTCCAGCGCCATGCCGCGGCATGGTTTTCGTTTTTTCCCAAGTCGGCCCCAACATCTGGAAAATGCTCCCCGGAAAAACCATCGGAAACGATTCCACATTCGGTGTCGATTCGTTGACTCTTGGGCCGCAGAAGCCCCCCCATCCCCTTTGGGGCTTCGCCACGCCATGCTATGTCTGGCTACGCGTCCTCCGAATCGCGCTCCCGCTGCAGCGCCGGCCTCATTTCCGCGCTTCCGCTCGTTCCGAATCGTCTTTCCGCTGCAGCGTTGGACTCATTTCCGCGGTTTCGCTCGTTCCGAATCGAGCTCCCGCTGCAGCGCTGGCGTCATTATGGTAGTGGCCTCCGGCCAGTGCCGCCGATCCTGGGCGCTCCCGATGCTGATGGGAATGGATGGCCGTGCATGCTGAAGATGCAGCGCTCGTTCGAGACATCCTAACAAGATGAGCGTGTGGAAGTCGGTTGCGAAAATTTTGGATCTTGGAGAATGACGCTCTCGCGTGAGTCACCATTAAAACCATGAAATGCAGGAATAGTTGTTGCACGCCATCTTTGGGGCGCGCTCTTGGAGTACCCCCAATGCGTCTTGTTCTGGATTCTCTTGCGGGTGTTTTGGGGCCTGTTGGGGCCTCTTGGGGGGCGTCTTGGAGCCTCTGGAGATCGTCGTGAAAGGAACGACTTTGACTTTCGGTTCGGGCTCTCCCTCTTGGGCCTCTCCTGGGGCTCTGGTGGAGCCCTCTTGGACTGGTTTGGGCGCTTCTTTGGCCGCCTTGGCGTTCCCTTGCGCCGTTTTGGGGTCGTCTTGGGAGCCTTTGGAGCCGTCTTGACGCGGTCCAGGGAGTTTGTGGGAGGGTCGGAAGCGAAGCCCCCCGCCCCCGAGCACTGCATGGCGCCAGGAATGGCGTCCCCCCACTCCCCCCCTTGCAGAGCGACCCCCCCCCCCCCCGGCTCCTGAGCACTGAATGGCGTCGAGAATTGGCGTCCCCCCCCTGCAGAGCGAAGCCCCCCCCGGCTCCCGAGCACTGAATGGCGTCGGGAATGGCGTCCTCCCCCCCCCCTTCCGTGCAGAGCGAACCCTTCCCGGCTCCCGCGCACTGAACGGCGTCGGGAACGGCGCCCCCCCCCCACCCCCCCTTGCAGAGCGAAGCTTGAGCGAGCTCAAGTCCACGATCTCACAAACTCACACGCTGGATCGGCGGATGCTTCCGCTGCAGTGTTGGACTCATGTCCGCGCTTCCGCTCGTTCCGAATCGTACTCCCGCTGCAGCGTTGGCGTCATTATTCCCAGTGCCATGCTACGGCATGGTTTTCGGTCCCTCCAAAGAGGCTCCACCATTTAGGAAATGGACCCCCGAGCAACCATCCGAAGGGATTCCACATTCGGTGTCGATTCGTTGATTCTTGGGGCCGCAGAAGCCCCCTATTTGGGCGTCGCCATGCCATGCTATGTCATGCTACGCGTTGATGTTCAACACCATACAATGCCATGTAATGCTACGCCCTACTGCGACATCCGACTGTGCGAATATAGAGGAGATCTACGCCATGGTGCGGGATGGGAGGGAGGGGTAGGACGTCAGATATGACGCGAGCGCACCTAGCCTGTCCTCCTCCCCCCTCCTCCGCCTCCTCCTCCTCCGCTTCCTCCGCCTCCTCCGCCTCCTCCTCCTCCTCCTCCGCCTCCTCCGCCTCCTCCTCCTCCTTCTCATTCTCCTCCTCCTCCTCCTTCCCCTCCTCCTCATCCCCCCTCTCCATCCGATTTGGCTCCAGACATTTTGCTCCGAGCGGGCACGCGCGCCCTAGCAATGTCCGTGCTGGTAGCCTCTGCCCAGCGCATGTCAGGTGATGCCGCCTGGGATGCGAACGTCCTTGAGAGATCTGTCATGCATTACTTTTGGGATCGCGAGCGACGCAGGCAGCTGCGCGCCGTCAAGGTAGTCAGACGACAGGCCAACCTAACAGGCCAGGCGGAAAATGGCCACAACGGTGGCGAGAACTACGCAACGAACGAGGGCAAGGAAGAGAGCGAGGCGAAGCGAGAGAGAGGCGAGGCGAAAAGAAACACGGCGGAGAGGGACAGACGCGCCACAGTTCAGGCTCAGGCAACGCCGAGGACAACTGTTCTGCTTTACACGAAATGCATGGAAAAAACAAGTCGAGGAACACAATAGTGAGCTGTTCCGACTCCGCCAGCAGATCAGGGTTTCCTTTCGGCGTGGACTTGCTGGTTCCACTGAGGCAGACAAGAGCTGTTTGAACACAAGCGCAATGGAGTCCGTTCCCATACCCCGCAGCACTGGTTTGATAAGTTCAGGTGAGTTTTGCATCGTGAGGCCGGGTGGTCAAGCCCTCGATATGACTTCGCACCCTGGTGTTGAGCACCAATTATGTGAGCACCACCTGGTGGAATTCAAGCACGGTGATAAATACAGTTTGCTTTCTGTCGGTGGTAAGTGGAAGCTTGTCCCAAACAACATCGGGAAACATTTTGACACGGACGGTGCATGCATACCTCGCGCGGTAAATGAGAGTTGATGTTTTCCGTTGCTATTTGGTTTCACGTTCGTCGTGCCAGCCCCCGGGAAGGACGTTCCGAGCATGAGGCGCCGATGGGTAACGTCGATCTTTGTCGTGATGTGGGTCCACCTTCCGACCGTGTGGACGGGCTCATCTGTGCTTGTGCAATCAGGGTTCTGAGAAAGTGTTTGATCTGTTCAATGCCATACTCACATGCGGGCCGACTGGAAGACGACTGCTGCAACGATGCAGCAACAACTCGACCGAGACTGGGAGGAAGCACCTCGCTAGAGAGAACCCGCCTCGCTAGAGAGATTAGCAGCTGCCTGGGAGAAAGGTACGTGGAGCACTTTCTTTCGTTCTATCGACCAAGGGGACCGAGAACGTCTTCGGATTCTGCAGCAGGTCTGGGCCAAAATGATTTAGCAGCCAGCGGTTCCACCTGCGCTTCTGTATGGAGGATTTGGTTGGTGAGATTTGGTGGTTCCCATACACTCGCACTCTGCTTCATAATCTGATTCTGCATGCCTGGATGCGCCGCATCAGAGGTCTGAGATTTGCGTGATGGTTTCGCTTATCTGTGGTCCCCCATGTGGCAGGGACCGGCATCTTGTGAGTCATGCGGTCACGCAGAGTGGCAGCCTCGTATTTCGGGCCATCGAACTGTTATCTCTCGTCTGGCTGCTCTCTCTGGCTCTTCCCCTTCCCAGCCCCCCTGGCCCCCCTCTTGTCTCGCATTCGTTCCCCCTTCGGTGTTTCGCTTTCGGCCCCCCGCTCGCCGGGTCCCGACAGCGCCCCTGCCGTCCAGAGTGCTTGTCGCATGCGTGGTTCGGCATCGGTCCTCTGCAGAGCCATCGAGCACTGCCCTCCTCCTCCTCCTCCTCCTTTTCCTCCTCCTCCTCCTCCTCCTCCTCCGCCTCCTCCTCCTCCTCCTCCTCCCCCTCCTCCCCCCCCCTCCTCCTCCTCCTCCTCCCTCCTCCTGGGTCCTTCCCCAGCTCGCCGAGATGCGATGCCCGGCCGTCCCCCCCCCCCTCTCTTCTTCGACGGCTCTCCCTCGCCGGGCTCGGGGGCCTGGGGCCGGCTGGGCCACAGGCAGCTTCCTGGAGAGGCGGTTCCGCTGGCTCGCGGAGCTGGAGCCGCCCAGGTCGACGACGCTGCTGGTGGAGGCTCCGACGTCGCCGCAGCCGTCGTCGCCGGCGCAACGCCGCCGCCGCCGTCGCCGCCGCCGTCGTCGCCGCCGTTGTCGCTGCCGTGGTCGCCGCCGTATCCTTGTCATCGTCGTCCTCTTCGTCGTCGCCGTGGCCGTTGTTCCAGGGGGGGGAAGAAGACAGATGAGGAGAATCTGGGGGATGGGGAAGAGGAGGAGGAGGAGAAGGAGGAGGAGGAGGTTGACGACGACGAGGTCTACTGCTGCGTGAAAATTGTATGTGCGTGGGATGGTTTCTAGTATTGCTCTCAGATGTCTGAGGGGGTTTCGGGAGGCGGTCCACAGGTGCCCATGGGGTGAGATTTGGCGTACTAGCTCAGGAGTAGGAAGAGGCGAAAGGGGAGCAGAACCTGGAAGGGAGCGGGCAGCTGCGCCTCCGCCCCGCGAGTCTTCGCCGCCGGCTTAGCCCTGATCTCAGAGCAGCTCCTCCAGGACAACCCCACGCTGACGGACCTGTTCCACGAGTGCACCTTCGTGTCGCGCGTTGAGCCGAATATGGGCAATGCAGCGGTGTTGTAGGACGACGCGGCCGAACTGCGGGTCCAGACTGCTGCTTCGGAGCCGCGCTGGGGGGCCAGGAAGACCGACCGCGCCGCCGAACAGCTCGGCTTCGCCCTTGGCCCTGGCCTCGACAGCGGGGGCCGTTGGCGCAAGCCGCTCGAGAAGTTCGACGGGAGGGCGGCGGGCAATGGGCGGGTTCCAGCTCGCGCTGCTCGCGGCCCGTACCTCTGCCGGCTCTCCGTGGTCGATGCTTGCCCCCATTCATCTGGCACCCGCAGCGTGGAACCCGCAGCGCCCGTGACGTTGACCCGTTGTTTTTTTCAGTCGTGGAACCCATATCTCCTCCGTTACGGGGGGGGGTCGCCCTTAGTGGGCCCTGGAAACGACAAGGCCGTTTTTGTTACCGGTTCCGTTTTGCCGCTTTTTGCTGGTTCCGACGCCGTTCTGTTACCGGTTCCGTCGCCGTTTGTTGACCGGTTCCGGCTCCGGTTCCAATCCTGGAGCCGTTTTCCTGCCGTTTCCGATCGCCGTTTTTTTTGCCGTTTCCATTTTCAAGGGACATTTTTGGGGAAACGGTGGAAACAAGGCCCTGCCGCTTCCCGGGCCCACTACAGGGGGTCGCCCCCTCCTGCCGCTGACGAGCGTACGGGGGGTGGGGCCGGCCCCCCGACCAGCCTTTCAAACCATGGCCGAAGCCACTGTCCGAGGAGGAATAGGAGGAGGGACGACGAGAGAGAGAGTAGCAGGAAGCGGCGACGCGGCAGCACAGCATGCAAGCTCCAGTGGCTACACAGAACGCTCCTCCTCCTCCTCCTCCTCCTCCTCCTCCTCCTCCTCCTCCTCCTCCTCCTCCTCCTCCTCCTCCTCCTCCTCCTCCTCCTCCCCCCTCCTCCTCCAACGGGTTTCGGTGGCGACTGTTCCCCGCTCGTGGGCGGCTGGCCCACGTGGCCTGGATGTCGCGGCATGCGAGGCACCCTTTAGGGGGTTGGCCTGCAGGCTCGACGCAGGGCGCGACCTCGCTCCGCTCCGCGGTGGAGCCGGCGCGGAGCAGGGCGCTCACCTCGCCACGGCCTGTGTCGCCAGTGGTCAGGAGGCGAGCTGCTCGTGTGCGCGCTGCTGCTCCCGTGTTCACAGGTGTGAGGGAGGCCTGCGTGCGGGCCGGCTTTTTGTTGGCGGGTGATGCACGGGGCGGCGGTCCCAGCTGTTCAGCGGATGTTGGTGTCGAGCGTTCTTTCTTTGTGCTGCGTGGTGCAGGATCTCGTCCGGCGGGCGGCAGTTCCAGCTGATTAGCGAAAGGCTATGTCGAGCATTGCCCTTGGTGCTTCGCGGTGCAAGATCTCGTATGGCGTTACCTGGCCCTGCCTCCCTCCTCTCCCCCGTCCGATTGTTTGCTGCTTCCGCTGCCGATTCAGTCGCTTGGTCGCCGCAGCTTCGTCCGCGAGGCCGCCTGCACGGCAGCCGCGTGTAGGCTCCAATGTCGAGGGCGACATCTGCGGATTCACTGGCCCGCGGGCACCCCGCCGCGCGCAAGCAGTGGCGACGTCGTTTGCGGGCACCCGCCCGCCGCCGTGACCATACGCGCCGGCGATTTGTCTCCCCCAGACCCCGAGCTCAGCCCGAGCAGTGCGGCAACTCAGAACATATTGGGGAAATCGTGGCAAACCTTGGGATACACCCCAAGGGGGCTATTCGGACGCACCCGTCATGGAGAAAAAGGACGCCCTCCCCATCGTTCATCCTAGGGCTGGGCCAAGATTGCTGGTTCATTCGAAGATCCCACGAAGCCTGGGATCGGGGTCGACATATCATATCCCCTGTTACATACTGGACTGGGCTGGTCTCGCTTGGCCGCCCCTCCACTCGTCCCTCTCCCACTCTCTTCGTCCTTGCCGCTGCCGCCGTCGCCGGCTATCCGCCGTAGGCCATAGTGATCGGTGTCATTCACCGTTCGGTGGGCCGCACGGACAATTACCGGCGATCGACACTGTCGTTCTAGCGCGCATGCGCAGAGCTCTCGCTCGCTCGCTCTTTCGGTGTTCTCATGATCTCTCCCCCCTGTGCCCCTCGGTTCGCTGGTGTCTTGTCTTGCCTCTGGGCTTCTGAAAAAGGTGCCCATGGCCACGTGCGGCAGGAATTGTGGCAATCACGCTGCTAGCCCACTCCCCTGGAAAAAACACACAGACACAATTAATCGTCGATCCCCCAGAAAATATAGGAAAATATGGGAAGTGGTGGGGAAGACAAAAACCCAGAAAATATAGGAAAATATGTGGAATCTTTTTATTTGTGTGTATTTATGTGTGTGTCCCAGGGCCCCTTCACTCTCATCCTCCCCTTTCCTACGGTTCTCGTGTAGGCGGTCACGTGTTACGCTCAGGCCTGTTTTTGTCAATCGCTCTTGCCCGGAAGCGCCCAAGCGGAAATTGCACTTCGGTCTTCGCGTGGGAAACGCTACTGTCCCGGATCGCGCATGCCTGACTTTTAAGCCACCCGTCACCCATGAGTTGCGCAGATTCTGCTGTCGTGGACAAACACACGTAGTGGAGCAGGAGCAGGATGATCAGGATGAGGAAGGAGTTGGTGATGAGGCATTGAGAGGATGAGGAAGAGAATAGGAGGAGGAGGAGGAGGAGGAGGAGGAGGAGGAGGAGGAGGAGGAGGAGGAGGAGGCGCGTGGTGGAGTGGAAGAGGAGGAATACGACGAGGGGGCCAGCGCCAGGGAAGTGGAGTGGGAAAAGCAAGAGCTGCAACAGAAAGTGGCCGAGCCGAACGAGAGGGAGCAGGCCGAACAGGAGCAGCTGCAGCGACGGGACGGGGCGGCGCTTGCCACAGGCTGTTGTTAACCTCCTGGCGCCGAGAGCGCGCCTGCTTAAGCCACCCGTGCCCGAGACCCTCCCTACGGTTGGTATCCGGAAACCCTGGCTCGAGCTTCATGTTTTGCTCGCTGAATTCGGCCTTTACGAATAGGGCCTTGAAGAGGCCCGTCTTGCGTTTGAAACTCAGCTCCGCGATGCACGCCAGCAAGCCGCCAATGAAGAGTCCCTTTTTGGCCCCAGATTGGGAGTTTGAGTGGGGCTGCCCATATTCTGTATGCGTGTTGTTTTCTCTGTTCGTCGGATGCCCCTGGCGCCTCGGTCATTGCTGAAGAAAAAGAGGCGGCGCCTGCCAGCGGGGCAGAATGGAGTGACAGAGTGTAGCGGCAGTGCACCGCAGGATCGGCTCCAGGGCTGAAGCGGTCGCGTCGCTCTTCCGCGCCGTCGCAGGCTTAAAAAAGGATTCCTCGGGTTGGCCTGGTTGCACCTGCACGTCGCCTCGCTATGCGCAGGGAGGAGCAGCAGAAGGACGAGCGGGCAGGCAGGAGCCAGGAGCAGTCGGCGCAGGCGGGAAGAGTGGTGGGGGGGAGCCGCAGAAGGAGGAGGAGGAGGAGGAGCAGGAAGGGCAGCGGAGGAGGGCTTTGAGGCGCGGGGGTGGACGAGGAGGGGGGAGGGGAGGGGGATCATGAGGAGGACGTGCAGGAAATGGAGGAGGTACAGGTGCAGGGAGGGGTGGGGGGGGTCGTTGTGTAGAGGGAGGAGGGAAGAGGAGAAGGAGGTGGGGTGAACAGGCCGGGAGAGAAGGTGAAGGATCCAGAAGATGGAAGGCTAGGAGGAGGAGAAAGAGGCGGAAAGAGGAATGAGGACGAGGATAAGCTAGGTGCGCCCGCCCCATATCTGACATCCTGCCCCTCCCACCCATCCCTTCGCATTGCTCCGCCAGCGGGTGTCATAGCGGACCTGGAACTCCCAGAGAAGGACTCCATCCTGCGATGCGCAGTCAGAAACAAGGGGAGCTGTCGACGTTGGAAGAGAAGTTTGGCGGATTAGCATGAGTTTGAGCAAAAGGAAAAGGCAAAGGAGGACAATGAAGGAGGAGGACGACGAGGAACAGCAGCAACAGGGTTAGGGGCAGGCGGAACGGGATGAGCAGGAGGACCAGGGGAAGGCGGAGGAGGGGAAAGTAACCAGGCGACACCGACGAAGATGGATTCGAAAGCCAGACATATGGCCCGAGCTGGGGCGAAAGCGCCAGTCTGAACGACGGGAGCAAAGCGCCCATCCTGAAATGAGGCCAACGCTGCAGTGGGAGCATACTTTTCTGAAACATGGCATCTAAACAGATCATGTACTGAAATCCTGTGAGAAACAAGGGTCATGGAGAGGGCGGCATACTTCCAGGACGTTGGTCGCAGTAGGCGGGGGAGGAAGGGAGACGAGGAAAAGGAGCAGGACAACCAAGATGGAGAGGGGATGGTCACGGGAACGAGGATCGCAGTAGGAGCAGGAAGGGCGAGGAGGAACAGGAGCAGGAGAATCAGATGGAGCGGTTGGGGGGCGCAGGAGAGGGCGAAGGCAGGAGGCACGACGAGGATCCCCCCTCCTCCTCCTCCTCCTCCTCCTCCTCCTCCTCCTCGTCCTCATCCTCGTCGTCATCATCATCATCATCATCATCATCATCATCATCATCATCATCATCATCATATCATCATCATCATCATCATCATCATCATCATCATCATCATCCTCGTCATCATCATCATCATCAGCAGCATCAGCATCATCACCGACATCATCATCATCGTCATCATCATCATCATCATCAACAACAACAACATCATCATCCTCATCCTCATCCTCATCCTCATCCTCATCCTCATTCCTCCTCCTCCTCCTCCTCGTCCTCCTCCTCCCTCCTCCTCCTCTTCCCGCTCCCCCTCCCTCCTCCTCCCACCTCCTCCTCAGCATCCCTGCTCACCCATTCCTTCTCCTCCCCCCTCCCCGCCAGGCCGTCCCCGAGCGATACTGCTCCGACGCCGAGCTGAAGGCCCGCGCGGGCGGGCTGGGAGGGCCTCTGCCCGGAGGGCCGCTGGCCCCCCCGCGCAGCGGAGCCAGGGCGGGGGGCCTCGCGGGGGGCCCCAGGGCAGCGCCGCCCGCGGCCGCGCGGCCAGGGCGGTGCCAGTAGGCCCAGACCTATTTTGCGCTGTGAAAGAGTCTCGACGCAAGGTGTTTCTCAGGAGGGAAAGAAAAACACACAGACACAATTTGAATCGTCGATTCCCCAGAAAAAGATGGGAACTGGGAAGTGGGGGGGGATACGACAACCGGGGAAATATGGAAACATATGGGGACTCCGGTTACTTGTGTGCCAGGAGGCACAGACCTTTTTTGCGCCGTGAAAGAGTCCTTGGCATCGCTCGGACGTATGCATTGTTCCTTCGGCGAGGACCATCGAGGAGCATCCTCGACCATCTGGCGAAACAAAAACACGCGCGAAACCGAAAGAAGCACAGGGAATGGACGTCCGAGCGATGGCGAGGAAAGAGTCTCGACGGCATGAGTTTCGCCACTCCCTTAGGCCTCCGTGGAGGCCCTCGCCGGGGGGCCTCCGGAGGCCGCCGCTCCCGGGGAGGCCCCGGGGAGGCGCCGCGCGAGGCCGCGCACCGTCGGGCAGTGCCAGGCCTCCTCCACCTCCTCCTCCTCCTGCTCCTGCTCCTCCTCCTCCTGCTCCTGCTCCTGCTCCTGCTCCTCCTCCTCCTCCTCCTCCTCCTCCGCCTCCTCCTGCTCCTCCTCCTCCTCCTCCTCCTCCTCCTCCTCCTGCTCCTGCTCCTGCTCCTGCTCCTCCTCCTCCTCCTCCTCCTCCTCCTCCGCCTCCTCCTGCTCCTCCTCCTCCTCCTCCTCCGCCAGGAGGTCACGACGGAAGGTGTTTTTTGTCGCTATCTTGGGCCTCTGGAGTTGAGATCTTTCTATACTATTAAGCCCTGGGATCTTGGAATCCTATTGAACATCGATATTTTATATATATATATATATATATATCGAACGGGTATCTGGGACACATCTTTTTTCTGAAACACATAGCGCAAAGCGTCGGAGCACGATGATACGTTTTTCACAACGGCGCGACCAGGCATGATGCGCGCTCGTGACGCACGAACGCATAGCTGGAGGCCCTCGCCGGGCCTCGGGGCCGCCAAACAATGATTTTGGGGACGGTGCACCAGTGCCGGGGAAGAGACTTCTGGGGGTCGAGGTCGTGACACGATCGCGACGTCGGGGGTCGGGGCCACCACCGGGGCAGTGCTGGGCAGTGCCAGGCCTCCGACGGTCTGGTTTGCTCGGTCGGGGCGCTCCCAGACATCCTGGCGTCTCGGAAAAATCGCGACGGAGGCTTTTCATGGTTCTCGGCCTTTGGGGACCCTTTCCCGGGCCTCGGGACCGTCGAAACACGACTCGAGATGAGAAAGAGACGCAAAACAACAAGGCGCCGCATGCTTGGGTTCCTCCCTCCTTGTCGCCTCCGGGGCCCGCTGTCGGGCCCTGGTGCCACCAGCAAGGGGTCTCGGGCGCAAGACTGCCCCCTGCAGAGCCGGTCGGGGGGCGGAGGCGTACCGAAGGACGTCTGGGTTCCTCCTGGCAGTCGAGGGTCGACGGGGACGGATGATCGGGGATCAAGGGATGTTCTTGAGAGTATCTATCTATGTCTCGCCCTCTCTTGCTTGTCCTCTCTATCTTGGTCTCTCTCTCTCTCTCTCGCTCTCTGTGTTTGTTGATCTCTCTCTGTGTCTTTACTAATGTCTCTGTCGCTCTCTCTCTCTCTCTCTCTCCTCCTTTTATCTCCCTGTCTCGTCCATCGAGAAGCATGCATATACATACATACATTCATAAATACATACATACATGCATATATGCATATCAACATGCAACTATACATACATACAAACAAAGATACGTACATACATACATACATGCATACATACATACATGCATACATACATACATACATACATGCATGCATACATACATACATACATACGTACGTACGTACGTACGTACATACATGCATTCATGCACACATACATACATACATACATACATACATGCATGCATGCATACATACATACATACATACATACATACATACACACATACATACATACATACACACATAGTTGCATACACACATACATACATACATACACACATACATACATACATACATACATACATACATACATACATACATACAGACATGCATGTGTACAGGCATGTTTACATGCGTGCGCACACACATACATGCATACAGACATGCGTACATACATACATACATACATACATGCATACATACATACATACATACATACATGCATACATACATGCATGCATGCATGCATGCATACATACATACATACACACATACATACATACATACATACATACATACATACATACATACATACATACACATATTCACACATACATACATACATACATGCATGCATACATACATACACACATACACACATACATACATACATGCATGCATACATACATACATATATGCATACACTCGCACATTCACACATACATACATGTCTCTCTCGTTCGCTCTCTCTCTCTCTCTCTTGACGCTGGCTCTCCCCCTCTTTCTCCCCGCTCGCTCCCGGCAGCCCCTGCCATGTGCCTATGTTCCTCCAAGCTCCTCCCCGCTGTGGCAGCGTTCTCTTCAGCGCAGGATTACTTCAGCGAGCTCTTCCCTGGAGATTCCGTGGAGTCCGCCTACATCGTCAAGAACACGGATCTAGTTTGTTTTCTCGTGGTCGTCCTCGCCCGTCCCTTCCTCCTTTTCCTCCCATCCCCATCCGTTCACCCCTCGCGTCCTGCCATACTCATTCCCACGTCCTCAATTATGATTGTGATTCATATTTTCATCTCTCAATGGTTCTCCCATGTGCGAATATATCGGACGCTTCTCTGCGATCTCGGGTGTCATCTTGGTACAGAGGGCTTTGGGGGCGCTTGGGCGCCTCGAACAGCATTTACATCTTTCAGGACGGAGAGCCCGAAGGACCCCGATTACATTTCCCTTTGTGCCGCGGGGCACGCTGGTGGATTCTGACACACTCCCGCCTGCTAGCCCCGCAGTCGGGCTTCACAGTCCTCAGTCGCTCCCACGAGGACCTCCCAGGAGCTGCCTTTTGGTGCACGCATGCCTCCCTCGAAGAGGAACAAACTGCATCAATAGAATTTTCGGAGGTCCGCGCTGATTTCTTTGGTCGGGACGCTCCGACCACTGAAATCCGCGCCGGCCTCCGATAGCTTCTGTTGGGAAGGCCTTGCGGCGGGTGCCGCCGACCCTGAAGGCGGGACCTCCACCGGGGCCCCAACTGGCGCCACCCCCGGGGACCCGCCAGGACCCTGAGGGGCGGTATTCTGACCAGGAACCACCCCGCCCCAGCACAGGCGGGACCTCCCCCGGGACCCCGCTGGCGGCCCCCCCCTGGAGGGGGCGGTTCCCTCGTCCCGCTGTCCACCGGGAGGACCCCCCAGGTCCCGCCGCGAGGACACCCCTCGTCCCCCCGTCCAGCGCGAGGACCCCCTCAGGTAATCTTACCCGGCGCCCCTCCCGTATCCCCCCCCCGCCCCTCAGAGGGAGGGGATCGACTGAACTACGACGTTGCTTTCCTCTGCTCAGTCCGCGTCCTCTTGGACTGGCGACGACGGTGACGGAGACGACGAAGACGACGAGGGTCCGCGGATTTGCGCAGCTGTTCTGGTTCTTCTTCTACGCCCACCTCATCCCCAGACCCCGACGTCATGTTTTTTATTCCACACCGTCGACCCGCAGAGGTCTCGACCCAGTCCCCGGCGGGACCGGCTTCTCAGCACGAGTCCTTTTTGGATTGTTCCGCGGCCCGGTGAGGGCCCCCCGGGGCCGAATATACGCAAAAATCGGTTGTCGTGATTTTTCAATGACTCGAGGAGGTCTGGGGTGCCTACTCTCAAATCGGGCCTGTCCCTCTACAGGAGGAATGTCCAGAAATAGAAAAAAATTGCCTGGGGACGATGTGTGGACAATTCTTTAGGGGTATGTTGGGGGTCTGTTGGGGGGTATTTTCTATTGTTTCGTCCAAAATCCCCCTGTAGGGGGGACACGCCCGACCTCAGCCTACTCCTCCTCTCGGGCGGCGGCGACCGGACGCCGACGCGGGTCTCGGCCGGGGCTCCAAGCTCGGGCTCCAAGAGAGGAGTGCCTGCATAGGTCGAGTCGGAGATCGACGACCTACAGTCGAGATAAGTGCTTGCATAGGTCGAGTCGGAGATCGACAACACATACAGTCGATCATTTGATTCGGATACCTTCTCCCGAAAAAAAAGCTGGGTCAGCGTTTCTTGGCCAACCTGCCAGAAAGCTTGCGGGCAATACTTATATCCATATCCAGGGCGTCTTGAACTTTCTTAGAAGAGGCACCGCAAGGCCGAGGCGCACTGGATATGGATAAACATCTAGCGTTTTGTGGCCAGATTGTTATCCATATCCAGTGCGCTTCATACTTCTGGGGAACAGAGCCCGAAACTCCAAGATGCACTGGATGTGGATATAGACATTGCCCGCAAAGCTGGCTCAGCTTCGTGGGCGCGTTCGCCCCTCCAGCGTTGACACAGTAACTTGGCCAGGTTTGTCTCAAGAAGTCTCCAGGAAGCTGGCCCAGGTTTCTGAAGTGATGATTTTCTGGATCGCGCTTTCGGCTATAATTGACCTACCTCGGCATGGGTTAGTATCGAGCCCATGGAACAACTATACAGAACGTTCGCGAATGCATTGACGTTCTATGTACTTCTTGGATTCGACGATTCTGGGGTGAACCCTTCTCCGCGAACCTTGGCCTCGATTGCGGCATGGGCATCCAAACTTACCCTGCGACGTACCCAACCATCGGCACCACAGGATGACATAAGGTGTGCCGACACTTGTCTGACATCAGCACTGCAAGAGGCGGTGCACGGCGGATACCCATGTATCTATCTATCTATCTATCTATCTATATATCTATCTATCTATCTATCTATCTATATCTATATATCTATCTATCGATCTATATATCTATACATCTATCTATATATCTATCTATCTATCTATCTATCTATCTATCTATCTATCTATCTATCTATCTATCTATCTATCTATCTATATATCTATCGATCTATCTATATATCTATATATCTATCTATCTATCTATCTATCTATGTATCTATCTATCTATCTATATATCTATCTATCTATATATCTATCTATATATCTATATATCTATATATCTATATCTCTGTCTATCTATCTATATATCTATCTATATATATATATATACACCTATATAAGTAGTTTCACATATATATATATATACATATCGTGCGAAGTGTGCGTGGCCGACTCGCAGAACAGAGGTATAACAGGACAGGAGGCATTATAGTGGGAAGGATACAAAATCGACATCTGTGCGGAAAAGCAATCACCCCGACAGAAGCAGCGAGATACCCGAACATGTGCAAGATAAGGTTACAGGCGGAGACATGTTTGCGGAGAGCACCGTGCTTGAAGTGCCGTTTGGATCTGCGTGGCGACCTACTGCGTTGCCCCCAGCAGTCCTCAAAAGTGGCGACAGTTTCACACTTCGCAGCAGCCCCCAGGGGATGGCGATGTACCGTTTGGACCTGCGTGGGGCTCCACTGTGCTGCCCCGCCCAGCAGCCCTCGAAAGCGGCGGCAATTTCACATTTCGCAGCCCCCAAGGGATGGCGAGGTATGGATCGGCGTGGCACCCCACTGCGTTGGCCCCCCCAGCAGCCCTCAAAAGTGGCGACAGTTTCACACTTTGCAGCCCCCCAGGGATGGCGAGGTCGAGCGTGGATCTGCGTGGGGCCCTATTGTTCTGCCCTGCCCAGGGGCTCTCGAAAGTGGGGACACTCCCACTCCCGCGTAGGAATGGCGAGGTCCCGTTTGGATCTGCGTGGCACCCCACTGCTTTGTTGTCCTCCCCCCCAAGCCCTTAAACAAGGCAAGGGCCTCACACTTCGCAGCCCCCCCCCCCAGGGATGGCGAGGTCCCGTTTGGATCTGATTTCCGTGGGGCCCCATTGTGCTGGTTCCCCCAGCAGGCCTCGAACGTGGCGACAGTTTCACACTTCGCAGCCCCCCAGGGACGGCGAGGTCCTGTTTGGATTTGCGTGGGACCCTACGGTGTTGGCTCTCCAGCTGCGTTCGAAATTGGCAACCGGTTCACACTTCGCAGCCCCCAAGGGATGGCGAGGTCCCATCTGGGTCTGCCTGGGGCCTCACAGTGCTGGCTCCCCCAGCTGCCCTCGAACGTGGCGACAGTTTCGCACTTCGCAGCCCCCAAGGAATGACGAGGTCCCGTTTGAATCTGCGTGGGCCCCATTGTGCGGGCTCCCCCAGCAGCCTTCGAAAGTGGCGACGGATTTACACTTCGAGGCCCCCCTAGGATGGCGAGATCCCGTTTGGGTCTGCCTGGGGCCCCACAGTGTTGGCTCCCTCCCCTCAGCAGGCCGGTGCAGGCAGGTCCAGGCAGGCGAGAGGGGGACAGAGTGCGGGAGGAGGAGAAGAAAAAGGGAGTTGGCGACCCCACTGCTCAATGCAAGACGAGAACCCAACCACGGACGGGTAGGGAAATACCTAGTTTCAACGACCGACTGGTGCAGTCAGGTCCAGAGGCGTCGAGTAATCCCACAAGACAGTCTCAACCATTCCTCCTCCTCCTCCTCCTCCTCCTCCTCCTCCTCCTCTTCCTGTCATAATCCTCCTTGCTCCTCGATCTTCCCCCATCCTCCGCCTCCCGCTTCTGGGCGGGCGCCGCCTCCGCGATCGCGCGTTCCCCAGCAGCCGCTCCGCGGCGCCGCGGCAGGACCGACTGCAGTACCTGGTGCAGCAGCTCAAGATCAACTACCAGTTCTGGGAACAGGCACGCCGGATGCCTGGCCCTTCCCGCGCGCGTGCGCGCCGCGGACAAGGACAGGAGGAGGTCGGTCGATCGAGCCCGGCGCCCAAACGGCGCACCTGCAACAGAAGGAATCAGCGCGTGAAAGATCCCAGGGAGCAGGGCATGAGGAGGAGGAGGAGGAGGAGGAGGAGGAGGAGGGGGAGGAGGAGGAGGAGCAGGAGGAGGGGGACGCAGGATGCAGCATAGGAAATGGAGTAATGCGGGCACGAAACCACCTCTGAGCTAAAGGGAATACGGAAGCACGACTTAAAAAAGGTGAGTGATGCTGCGTGCGAGGTCAGACCATCACACGCCAGAGAGACCCAACGAATTGAACTAAAGCTTGGCTCCAGTGCTCCAGTTGCTGGGTGCCGCCGGTCGATGAGCCAGTCCCTGGCTATACGGCGGGCGGGGTTCGGGGGGCGCGAGGGGCAGACATCCCCAAGGGCATCGATTTTATGAGATCCGATGGCCACACGAGCCCCACACCGAGCACATAATAAATAAAGCCCAAAACGCTGGACCTTATGGCCATTACATTCGAAGAGGGTCCCAGTCCTCACCGCCCCGTCGGCAGCAGTAGCACCCCGCAGCCTCCCCGTCCCCCTTGGAACGCCACCCGAGCTGCTCAACAGCTAGGGCGAGAGCCTGAAGCATGGGCGACGGGTCACACTTGGCCCCTGGCTTCGAAAGCGTCTTCACACTGGCAGGGGACCAAGCCACGGCCAAACAACGCCCACATTGCAACGCGGACAAACCAGGAGCCAGGGGGACGGGGTCATGTGCGATAAGGACGAGCTCATCGCGCCTCTCTGGCACCGGCTTGGGCGGAGGAGGGCCCGAGTCTTGAGCCTCAGCACGAGCACAAATTAGCTGCACCGCCCTCGACAGGAAGAAACTCAAATGTACACTCGCACTCTTTGGCAGAATGCTGGAGGGCATCGACCGCGACCTGTGCGACAGTGACGTCCCTAGCTCCGAGCTTTGCGAAAACATCGGCCCAAGCATTTCCCATGAAGCGGTGGATCTCCTCGGCCGACGCTGTCTCGTCGACCAATTGCTTCAACGGCCGATGCGCGGGAGTCCAGACCATCGACGGCCGTGAACCCGACCGCTCAGACAGCCTAAAATTGGTTCGCCAGATCGACGCGTGGTGCGCGAGGCCGCACTCAAGCTCAGAGTCCCAGCGCTGGCCCTCGCGAACAAAGCTGAGGTGATCACTAATTATTGTGAGGTGAAAAGGGGCACACGCGCATCGCCTCCAGGCCAGCCCACCGCTCGCCCCGAGGCACTGTTTGAAAAGGTCCTGGCATCCCGCCGAATTTCGCTCGGAACGGCCAGCAATCCTCCGTGACCTCAACCACGCTCCAGCCGCACCTCGCAATTGGCCATCCCGCTGCAGTCGGTGTAAAGGAGCGGGCCTCAGGTGCCTTCCGTGAGACCCCAAGGCAGCGCAGAAGGATGGGACAGCGGCGGCGGCAGCCTAACAGGGATTCGAGGATAGCCGTACAAGAGAGGAACCACATCCCAATCCGAACCCCCCGGAGGAGAGATCCCCTGCTCCCGAAGGGCCTGCCGCTGCTGCCACACATCGTCAGGGAACGGAAACTCAGCCTGCGCTTCATCCTCCTGCGAGGCAGAGGCAGCGGGGCAGTCATAAAGCTGGTGGCCTAGCGTGCCCCGCTCAGCTCCTCAAAACTTACCTATACCTGACGCCCAGAGGCCGGCTTGAAATTTCTGCTCGGGAGGCCAAAGGCCACCTGACAGGAGGGCCCGAGCAGACCCTTGGCGAGCATCAGCAGACTGGGACAATACAGCGAGGCGCATCGCCTAAATCCTGATCTCCTCCGTACGGGCAGCCCTAGCCCAACGAACATATTCTGGCAGAGAATCTGGGAAGGGTGGTGAAAGGGCAAAAGTGGGTGAAGTAGCTGAACGTATACCACCATAGGAGGTAAAAGAGGAGGAGGAGGAGGAGGAGGAGGAGGAGGAGGAGAAGGAGAATGAGGAGGAGGCAGCAGGGGGAGGAGGAGGAGGAGGAGGAGGAGGAGGAGGAGGAGGAGGAGGAGGAGGAGGAGGAGGAGGCAGCAGGGGGAGGCAGAGGAGGAGGAGGCAGCAGCAGCAGCCAAACGTCGAACCACAGGTTCCAGGAGCATGGCGACGCGCTGTCCCGGGAGTCCCGGCCGTACCGTGCGATCGCGGGCTCGGGAAGGGCAAAGTGGAGCGTTGGCGGCCAGAGGAGGGGAGGAGCAAGAGAGGCGATTCAGGATGATGATGAGGAGGAGGAGAGGAGGAGAAGGAGGAGGAGGAGGAGGGGCAGGAGTAGGAGAGGGAGATGGGACTAGAAGGAGGAAGAGAACGGGGTAGGAGGAGGATTCCCTGAAGTCTAGTACTACATAAGATGAAGGTGTTGCGTATGACGCGGACGAGGAGGGAGAGGAGGTGGAGGAGGAAAAGGACGAAGACAAGCAGGAACAGAGGCCAGTGTACACCCAAGATCCACCAACGATAATTCACAACACTCTTCCTCCAAGATCCCCACTCCTAGGTCCCTACAAGGATCCACTTCCACTGCGGAAAATACCCCGTTGAAATAGAAATCATCAACCCAACCATGCCAGGAGCACCATTCCTGGGTCTTCAATGCCGCGAATCAGCGTTACTGTTGCGTCCTGGCGATCCTCAATTCGTGCCAGAACAGCGTATCTGGGATTTCAGCACCACAGATCAAAGTGACTGTGGCGCCCAGGCAGTCAAAAACCGCTCCGAATCACAATCATTACTTGGACGTCGACCGTCGAGCCACTTGAAGCTGCTGCAGCAGCTGAAGACGAATGTGCGCGGCGATAAGGAGAGAGCGACACGTTGAAAACGAACCGCCCTCCATCCGCGAACCACCTCCTGCAAACTTTTGAAACGGAATGTGCGCGGCGATGAACGGAGAGCCACGTGTTCAAAACGAACCGCCCTCCATCCGTGAAATGTTAAACACGAGTGTGTGCGACGCTGAGGTGAGAGCCACATTTCGAAGACGACACGCCCGCCATTCGTAATGACTCCTGCAAACTTTTCTGACGAATGTGCGCGGCGATAAAGCCAGGGACACCTGTTCAAAACAACATCCCCGTCAACCTGTGAAACATTTGCAATGACGCCTGAAACGCCCAGCCCGCCCTACCGACCGGGGTGCGACAGGAAGGAGATGAAGGAGAGGGATTGATGACGAGGGACAGTTTATGTGTAGATACAAGTATATACATAATATCCACATAGAGAGAGAGAGAGAGAGAGACCGCGCGTAACAAACAGGAAATAGAGAGGGAGAGAGAGAGAGAGAGAGAGAGCGCGATGAGCGAGAGGTAACTGGTCAGAGGCGAGAGGCGACAGGGCACGATCGGTGCCCGACGTCTTACACCTCCTACCCATCCTTTCCCAGCGCGTTGGTTGTTGTTCTCTTTCCGCAGAAGCGTGCCATAGCGGACCTGGGACTCCTTCGTGTTTTGCGCAATCGGAGAGGCGCAGCTGAGCAGCATGAAAAGGAGGACAAGGAAGGTGGAGGTCGACCCGAGAATGAGGCCCACGCAGCAGCGGGAGCACCATGTGTGAAAAGACTGAAACAATCGGATTGACCGGCAACCTAACGATAATCATGTTGACCAAATCTTGTGTGTAAGAAAATCCGCGGGGTGGGGGGGCAACTTCAAGACAGAAGTAGTCATACTGTGTGTAACCGTCGAGAGGCGACAGGCGAGTGGCGAAAGGAGAGAGGAGAGAGGCGAGAGGAGACAGGCCAGGTGAGCAAGCGATACGTCTGACGTCCAACCCTTCCCTCCCTTCCCTTACCACTGCGTGGATCCCCCCTCTATTCGCACAGTCGGATGTCTAACAGGGTAATTATCCCGAGAGGGTACGCGATGCATGGTGTAGCACGGCATCACATGGCATCGCGTCTAGAACGCGATTCATGTCGGCGACAAGGTCAGAGGAAAACCAGACATGGCACAGGACGGGAAATTGAATTGGACGGTTTGGACAGCGGGAAACGCAAAATGAGATGTGCGCTGCAGCGGGAAGCGCAACATGAGATCGAAACCGCCGCAATGAGACCAGCGCTGCAGTGGGAGCGCGATTTGGAAGGACTGCACGCGCGGAAACGAAGCCAACGCTGTTGCAGGAGCGCGAGCTGGAAGAGCCGAACCAATGAAACGAGTTCAGCGCTACAGCAGGAACGTGATTTGGAAGGGTTGACAAGTTGAAGGTGGAGCGAACGTTGTAACCGGAGCGTCTTCCTGAACGGATTGAAACCGTTCGGGTTGGAAAAACATAGAGTCTTCATTATTTCGGCGGCGTCCTGTGTGTACAACCAATACGCGGAGGAGTCTGAGGACACCCCAACGCCCCCTGCGGGAAAAAGGAGAGTAGTGCCCATATGGTGTAAGTCTAGAGGGAGGAGGGGGAGGAGGAGGAGGAGGAGGAGGAGGAGGAGGAGGAGGAGGAGGAGGAGGAGGAGGACGAGGAGGAGGAGGAGCAGGAGGAGGAGGAGGAGGAGTTGGAGGAGGAGGAGGAGGAGGGGGAGGGGGAGGAGGAGGAGGAGGAGGAGGAGGAGGAGGAGGAGGAGGAGGAGGAGGAGGGGGAGGAGGGTGACCACAGGAGGGGGGCGAGGACGAGGACGAGGAGGAGGAGGACCAGTGCAAATCCAAGACCCATGAGCGATGTGAAACTACACCCTCCCTCCGAGATCCCTCTTCACAGGCCCCATACAGGGGGTCGTTTCCACTGGGAGTCTTGCCCCGTTGGGGGGCAACGGTGCGAACACTTCGAATCGTTCCAAAACAGCGTTCCCATGTCGTCAGCGCCACGAGTTAACCTGACTGTCAATTACGTCTTGGCCAACCTGGATCGTGTCAGAACACCAGTCCTGAGACTTCAACACAGCGAATCAACGTAACCGTTGCGCCTTGGCAATCCTGAATCGCTCCAGCACGCCAGTTCTAGTACGTTAGCCATAAGAACACATAACGCTCTCGATCATATTTAAAACGAATGTGCGCGGTGCTAAGGCAAGAGCCACAGACTGAAAAGGAGCCGCCTTCAATCCGTGCAAATGTTGCAACTGTCAAAAAACGAATCTCCGTAGCGCTTAGTCGAGAGCCACATTTTGAAAACGAGATGTCTTCATCTGTAGCACCATTGCAATTGTTTCAAACGAATGTGCGCGGCGCTGAGGCGAGGGCCACAGTTTGAAAACCAGCCACCCTCAATCCATGAAGCCCTTGCAAATGAATGGAGGAGGAGGAGGAAGAGGAGAAGGAGCAGGGGGAGGAGGAGGAGGAGAAGAAGGAGGAGGCGGAGGAGGAGGACGACGAGGAGGAGGAGGAGGACGACGAAGAGGAGGAGGAGGAGGAAGAGGAGGAGGAGGAGGAGGAGAAGGATGAGGAGGAGGACGAGGAGGACGAGGATGGGAGGAGGAAGAGGAGGAGGAGGAGGAGGAGGAGGAAGAGAGGAGGAGGGAGGAGGAGGAGGAGGAGTCGGAGGAGGAGCAGGAGGAGGAGGAGGAGGAGGAGGAGGAGGAGGAGGATGAGGCTGAGGAGGAGGAGGAGGAGGAGGAGGAGGAGCGCGGAGGAGGAGGAGGAGGAGGAGGAGGAGGAAGAGGAGCAGGCGGAGGAGGAGGAGGGTTAGGAGGAGGAGGAGGAGGAGGAGGAAGAGGAGGCGGAGGAGGAGGAGAGGGGGGGACTTGGACGTGTCTCGTCCCTCGCGGCATCCGCCCCGCCGTTTGCAGAGCGTCCCTCGTGCCTCCTCAGGAGCACTAGCCGGCACCCGCAAGGGCGAAAAAGAGTCACGGCGCAGAGGAGAGAGGAGGAGGACGGCGAAGTGTGATGTGGAGTGGTTGGCGAAGGACGGGGAGGATAGTGTCTTGGACGATGACGGCACCCTCCAAGCCAGACTGACCCCTTCCTCCTTCCCCCCAGTATCGAGGGATACAGAGAAAGAGAGAGAGAGAGAGAGACACACACACTTTAAGTCAGAAGGAACAACTCCTGAAGCACCCCCAAAAGCTCCTCCTCCTCCTGCTCTTTCCTCCTGCCTACTGTTTCCCTCTTGCGATCATCATCCCCTCTCTTCCCCTCCATCTTCAGCCTCTACCCATTTCCTTCCTTCCTCCTCGTCCTTCTTCATTCCTCCGCCTTCCCTGTGTTCTGTCCCGGATGACCAGGATGCCGTGGCGACGACGATCCCCAAAGAAATCCAACACAGGCATGCACGCACCAAAGTTATCCTGTCTCCCTCCTCCGCCTCCTCCTGCTCCTCTGTGCTCCTTCGTCCATACTCATCTTCCATCCCTCCTCCTCCATCCTGTTCATTTCTCCTGCTCCTCCATCCTCCTCCCCCTCACTCCCCCTGCCTCCCTCCTCCTCGCCCCTCGCTCTCCTCCTCTCCGTTTCCCGCTTCTCTCCTCCGCCTCCTTCACCTCCTCCTCATCGTCTTCCTGTTGGCCTGCGAACCCGCCAGGTGCAGTACTCACGGTCCCAGGCGCTGGAGAAGGCGCCTCCGCGGCGAGGGGGGCCGTCTCACGCTCTCACTATATATGTTTTACTCGCGTCCTCCCAGGTTGCCCCAGGCCCGCCAACTTCTCGCGTGCTTCTGATCGGCCTCGCAGTCCGTTGCCGAGTTGAGCGTTGCGTCGAGGTATTCCTCAAGCCCTGCTTGCACAAAGGGATTCTTACCCATGGTCCAAGGGACTGGGCCTGCGGGTCGGTCCGACGGCCATGTGGCCGCCCCGTCGTCGCCTCGTCGCCGCCTGTCGTCTGGGCTTGTGGATCGCTCTGACCGCCATGTCGCCGCCGTCGCCGCCCGTCGCCGCCTCGTGGCCGCCCGTCGTCTGGGCATGCTTGGCGCTCTGGCCGCCATGTCGCCGCTGTCGCCGCCTCATTGCCGCCCGTCGTCGTGGCCTGTGTGGCGGTCTGGCTGCTATGTTGTCGCGGTCGCCGCCCCATCGCCGCCTCGTCGCCGCCGGTCGTCTGGGAATGGGTGGCGGTCTGGCGGCCATGTTGTCACCGTCGCCGCCCCATCGCCGCCTCGTCGCCGCCCGTCGTCCGTGCATTGTATTGTTATGCATTGCTTTGCGTTGCCGTGCATTGGTTTGCATTGATCTGCTCTGCTTTAATTTGCTTGACACTGCCATGCCATGCCTGGCGTTGCCTTGCTGTGCATTGGCCCGCATCTCTGTTCATTGCTCGCTTTGTGTTGGTGCAACCTATGTGATGGCACCACAAAGATTGCCCCACATCTATTGTACCACCTGTATTGCACCACATATTTTGTACCACATACATTGCACCACATGGATTGTACCACATGGGTTGCACATAGATGGTACCCGATCGATTGCACCACGTAGATTGCACCACAGGGCTGTTCCACCTTGATAGCAGCCCATGGATCGCATTTCATAGATGGCACAACATCGAATGCACAACGTAGACTTCGCAGCATTGTTGTACCAACCTGACTGCACCACATCGATTGATTAACATGTATTGCACGACATCTATGGCTAGACACAGGTGGTTTTGGTTCCACGCTTGCTCACACAATAGTTCTGGGTTGTTTGCGATGCTGCCAGTTTCCTTTTACAGCTGTCTTGTTCAAGGCCTCTGCTGATCCAGTGCGCTTGGCGTGGCTTTTTTTTCCGGTGCGGCGCCAGTCAGGGCCTGAAGGACGCACAGTTCTTCATTGTTCCGCTGGGCTGCACTATTGTGATATTTGTCGTCTCCCATTCTGTCAGTATGCCAACCCCTTCCGATCCAGATTGCATGTCACTCATGTTTGCCAGCGTGGATCGCAAACATTGGTTTATTGCAACCTGGATGCGTGACATATGTGGTGCGTCCTCTGTGGTGCGAAACCCTGTGTGCAATACATTTACATCTACGACCACTCTTCGGGTGATAAGGAGGTTGGTGGAGGAAATAGAACCAACTGACGACAACTGCGATGGCTGTGATGATAGCGGTGCTGTTGATTCGCCCTCGAGTTAGCGACGACGCGTGGTGACGATGCTTCGTCACGATGTCTCACCAGCGATCTCACTATCGATCTCACTACCGCTCTCACTACCGATCGGCCTATCGATCTTACTCTATCGAACTCGTTCGTGACCGATCCCGCTCTAACGATCTCATTCTACCGATCTCACCCAAGCGATCCTACTTTATCGATCTCACTGTCGACCTCGTAATGAACCCCACTCGATCGACCCCACTCGCCCGATCGCACTATTGATCCACCTTACTCGGTCGCTCTCCCCGCTACCCTCCGACCTCTTCTCGCCGCGAGCGCCTCGGGGCCAAATGAATGCCACCAGGAGCAGCCCGGCAAGGAAATCCTGTGCCAGGGCGGGGATCGATAGTGCGAGGGAACCCGCGGTGTGACTGTGAAGGGACACCGGCGGGACACCCACGGAGCCCCGACTGGGCACCACGGGGCACCGCAGGGACACCTGCGGAACACCGACAGAGGACACCACGGCGGGACAACCCGGCCACCGCCTGCCCACAGCGACGGGACACGGGGCCCTCGGGCCAGCGCCGGGCCACCGGAGGGGGGGGGAGGACGGGTCAACGACCCTGACCCCCCCGAGCCACAGCGGAGTCCTTCCTCTCGCCCGCCCACGCAGCTGCGCCTCGCCCGCACGCACGGCACGGAGCCGAAACCGAAACCGAGTTCCTGGTGGGGGGGCCCTCCGTTCCACTTCGATCGATCCCACCCCCACTTTCCGATTGATATCTACGGAGGGGGAGAGAGAGAGAGAGAGAGAGACAGAAAGATAGAGAGAGAGACGTGTTGCAATATATGATCCCGTCGAGGGATCATAGGCCACTCACCGCCCAGAAGGGATGGGTCCAAGGGTTCCACAGAGCTCCATGCAGATGGGATGGGCGGGGGAGACGACGACGCCGACGCCGACGACGATGACGACGACGACAACGACGACGACGACGACAATGGCGCCGCCGACGACGGCGACGATGCCGACCCCGAGGCCGACGCCGACGTCGACGCCGACGCCGACGCCGCCGCCGCCGAAGGACGACTGACGACGACGACGACGACGACGACAATGACAGTAGCGATGGTGGTTGCGATGGCGACGAGGATGGCGGCAAAAACAATGATAGCGCGATGTTGGTGACTATGATGACGATGATAATGTTCATGTGTCTGAGATGAGGGTGGTTAGCTAATGAAGGCGGTAATGACGGCGATTGGCGATGACGATGATGGCGGTGAGGCGGCGGCGCTGATGAGAGTGAATGTAAAGAAGTGCGCGGGCGCGGACATGCAAGGACGCTGGCAGACCAGTTAAACATATTTCGTTCCAAAATATGTGTTGTAACTCTGTTCCTCTGGATGCTTCGAAACCAGATGATCCCCGCAGGATTTTGACGCGCGCGTGTTGGCGCCCGCGTGTGGCCGCATGTGTTTCTTTGCTGGGGATCCGTGCACTGCGTGCACGCTGGATCAACGCGGGCGCAACGGGTTGTGACATGGTCGTGCGGGTCCTGGACGAGATTTCTAAATGCATCTCTTGTCCCATGGTTTCAGCGCGTGCGCGCGGGCAGAGCATCTGCAAGAGCTGCGCTGAAAAGCGTACAGCTTTGCGGTGGTTTTGTAGTTGAGATGCTTGCAGCCGAGGGGATCTGTTGGTGCGATCTCGACGTGCGCGCGCGCGAGCGTGGGCTTTCTCACTTGTTGCAGGGCATTTTGCAGCGAACCAGGCCCCAGGCTTGGGAGGAGGCAGGGACCGACTGTTCTTTTCGCGAGGAGGAGCACCTACAAGGGGGGCATCCGCGTGGGCGCCCAAAGGGCGGTCACCGGGCGAACCCTCGGCGGCCCCCGCCAGCGCACGGGGCGCCCTCGAGGTGCCCTCGACTGGCCACCGGGCGAATCCTCTCCGGATATGCGCCCAGCACGCAGCCCGGACCCCCGACCCCACGATTTCTGTTCACAGCGTCGGCCCCCCGAGGTCTGGACCCCTTCCCTGGGATTGTTTTTGGACGGCCCCGAGGCCCGGCAAGGGCTCCCGGAGGCCGAAAATCGCGAATTGCCTCCTGTTTCGTTTTTTCGGGTTTTTTAGATTTTCCGATTTTTTTGATTTACTTCTCGAGGGCTTCGAGGAATCACCTCCTGTTTCGATTTTTTCGCAGCGCGAGGGGGTCTGGCAGGGCGCCCCAGAGGAGATCCACGGCCGGCCACCCGCCGGGCACCGGGCCCAACCCCAGCGGGCCCTTTCCCAGCGCATGGGGTAAGTCGGGCCCGTCTCTCTACAGCAGGAACATGCCAAGAATAGTCAAACAAAAATAATATATGGGAGACGATTTTTGTGGACTGCTCTTGAGCAGCTTGTTTACTTTGGCATTCCGCCTGGGCGTTCGTCGTCGTCTGCCTGCTTCTCCCCTCCTCGTCCCCTTCCGCCGGACCGCGCAGCCCGCCCGGAACCAGCGTGGCGGCATGTAGGGCTTCGAGTAGGGATTTGCTGCTTGCGATACTTTCGTAGGTGGAGGTCTCTTGGGGGCCTCTTGGGCCGTCGTGGGCCATTTTGAAGCCATCTAAGCTGTTTTTGGTACATCTTGGGCATTATTTGTTTATCTTTTGATTCTTCCTCCCCGGGGCGCCCGGGGGCGGAAGGCCCTTGGGCCGTCCTCCCCGCGAGCCTCTGGCGCGCCGCCGTTGTGTGCCGCAGCGGGCGTGGTCGCTCAGAGGCGGGCGTGTGCGCTCGGTCTCGGGCGCGTTCGCTCCCTCTCGGGCGTTTTGTGTCGCTCGATGTCGGGCGTGTTGTTTCGCGCTCATTCTTGTCATCCAAGGGGGGGGCATTGCCGCTCTGTGTTGGGCGTGTTCGCCCAGATGTGGGCCTGTTCGCGCAGCTGCGGGCATGGTCGCTCGATCTCGGGGCGCGTTCGCTTCCTCTCGGGCGTCGTCGCTCGATTCCGGGCGCTGTTTCCGCTCATTTTCGTCAAAGCGGGGGCATTTTCCGCTCCATTTCGGGGGTCTCTCGGAGGAGGAGGAGGAGGAGGAGGAGGAGGAGGAGGAGGGCCTGTTTTGAGAGCCTCTTGGGGCCATCTCGGAAGCTATCGGTCAAAAGGGGGCGGAATTCGAAATGCGTGCGTCCTCCCCGTTGGAACCCTCAAGATGGCCTCTTGGGGCCCTCTTGGGCCGGACTTGGGCTCTCTTGGGGTCGTCTTGGGCCCCTCTTGGACCAACTTGGGGCCATCTGGAGGCCTCAAGAGCCCATCGGAAGCGATCCAGTGAGAGAGCAAACATCATGTAGTTGTTTAGGTGTTGGAGGGGTCCGAACCTCGGGGGGGGGGGGGCTTCTTGGGAGGCTCGGAGGGCCCTCGAAGCGGTCCTGGGGCGGCCGTGAAGGCCCGTTGAGGCATGGTGGAAGCTGTCTTGAAGCATCTCGTGCTGTCTGGGAGCAATCTTGGAGGCCTCGGGCTCTCTGGGGCCCCCTTGAGGCCATCTTGGGCCATCTTGAACGCTCCAACCCCTCGCGGTGCATCTCCTTCAGACCCAGGGGGAGGGGGGATAAGGGGAAAGGTTTTTTTGTTCCCCCAAGGGGAAGAAGCGGGTTAGCAGCACGGGCTCGTGAGATCATTCACACCCAGAGGGATGGTGGGATGATGAACCACATAACATATGCCGTCAAAGTTAAGCAATAAGCGAGCCGCCCCCACGAATGCCGCCAGCATTGCACAAGTGCACGATCCAAGGCATGTCTTGAAACTGGCATGTAGTCATGAGCCGGCAAAACAGCAGACCACCGGCTGGATTTGATAGGGAGGATGTCGAGGACGGTTGTGGACGTCCGATGAGTGTCCCAGCGCCCTCCACCCATCCTCCATAGATCATTATTCAGCTAAGTTGGTGCTGTATTCTGTGAGCGAGGCTGGAGACCTACCAGGCGCAGGGGGAGGAGAAGGAAGAAGAGGACTGGTCAAGCCCTCTTTCTCTCCAATTGGCGCCGTCCTCTCGATTCCCATTCTCCTGACCACCCTCCTCGTCCGTGTTCCCCCTCTCCAGCTTGGCATCCGCATTTTTAGTTGTTTTCGCTCCTCTACGGCCTCGTCACTTCCCTGTGCAGCTCCCTCATCGGTCCCTGTGCCGGGGCCGCTGGGAGGCAAAAATCCAGAGCGACCTCGAGACGAGAGAGGACCTCGACATGATCGAGAGGCCCCACATTCTTGCGATTGTCCGCTGAAAAGTTCCCTTTCGTCCCCAGGCGTGCTTTCGAATATTCGGCTCCTCCTCGTCATCCTATTTATTATGCGCTCCCTCCTCACTCACAGCTGCTAAACGTGAATACGATGTTTCGCCACCCCTGGACCATGTAGTAGCAGTAGAAGAAGTAGTTTGGAAAAACAGGCGTGCAGCATAGAGACCGCCATGAATACAAACCCAGACACACCTGTATTTACATCCGTATATACACATGATATATACAGTATCTATTCGATATATCATATCTCAATAACTTGACCCCCTCGGCCTGGGGGCGGCCACTCCGCAACCATCCGGGAGCGCTTTTTGCTACCTTCCGATTCGTTTCCCAGAGGCGGCCCGGAGAGGCCAAGAGGGCCCCAAGATGGGACAAGAGTGCCCCAGAAAGCGCCCAAAAGGGTCCAAGAGGCCTCCAAACCAAGAGGCCCAAGAGCGCTGGCTACAACACGGCTCAAGAGGTCCCACAGAACCCCCCCAAGAGCGTTCGAGGACCCCCAAGAGGTCCCAACGAGGCAAGAATCAGTGAGTTGCCTTGTGGTGTTCTATGTGTTCCGCGTTCTCGAGTTCTGGACTTCCGACGCTCCAAGGGACAGCCAAAGAGGCCCCCAAGAAGGCCCCAAGACGGTCCAGGAGGGCCCCAAAACGGCCCAAGAGGCGCCCAAGATCGCCCAACCCCAAGAAGGGCCCAAGAGGGGGACGAACCGACAATTCGAGCCTTCCGTCCCAAGAGATCCCCAGGAGGTCCCAGGAGGCCCCCAACAGAGCCCAAGAGGCCCCCTAGGCGCCCCACGAGGCCCCCAAGAGGCCCATAAAGAGGCTCCCAAACGGCCCCCAGAGGCTTCCAAAACTGCCTCCAAGAGGCCCCCGAGAGGCCTCCCAGGATATCCAAACGAACTTCCAAGAGGCCTCTAACCCGCAACCCAGGCACGGTGGCGGGATGGCCGAAGGCCACTAAACGGTCCAAGACGCCCAAGAAGCCCCCCCCACGGCCCAAGAGGCCCCCAATACACCCAAGAGGCTTCCGAGAGGTCGCCCAAGAGAGCTCGAAGAGGCAACAACAAACATTGATGTTCGGTAGGTTGTTGAGTAATTTTAGCGGTTCCGCCTGTTCCGCTTCCCGACGCTGCAGGACGCCCCAAGGCGGCTCCAAGACCGCTCCCAAACAGCCAAAGAGTCGTCCAAGACGGCCCGAGAGGTCTTCAACCACGGCCCAGGATCGGGAACGTACGCCGAGAACCCGAGATCTTCGCCCCAGGGGACCCCCAGGAGGCCCCGAGAGGACCCGAACAGATTTTCAAAAGAGTCCCCGAGGGCATTTGGAAAACATTTGCTTCCAACATGTCCTTTTTTCTAGTTCGCCTGTCAGCTTGGCTACGCTTGCAACATTACAAACGTAGATATCACAGTTCCGCATTCTCCTCTTCCTCCTCCTCCTGTTCCTCCTCCCCCTTATCCCCCGAAGCTCAGGTTGCTGTTTCGGGCGGGGCCGACACCTCACTATGTAGTTTCGTTGCGGCAACCCCACCGTCCCCGCCACACTCGCAGCCCGCGGCGGGCGCGTCTCCCATGTTGCGAGTCTTGGGCTTCAACCCGCTGTCAGCGGGGTTCTTCCGGATGGAGGAGATAGTACAGGAGGTGAGAAACTTCGACGCGATCGACTTGGCAGGGACCAAGAACGGCTCCGACCGCGACACGAAGGGGGACCCGCTCAAGAGGATTGTGCTGAACAGGATCGTGCTCGAGTCCCCCATACGGCAAGGCTCCGTATTCTAACAACTCGTGTGGGTGTACGATCGTGCTCCCACACGGGGCCACAGAGCGACATGCCCAGCTGATCTGGGGGAGTCCCTCGCAGGCGCTTGGTCGGGGGACCGCCGCCAGGATCAAGAAGGGGGCCTTCGACATTTGTACTGTGAGCGTCTGCATCCCCCCGCAGCCAGCTTCCCGACGAACGGGGGGCGCCTACTCCCGTGCAGCGGGCATCCGAATTAATGTGCTAAATAAAGCACATATTGGACTCCCTCCCAGTACGGTGCACCCCGCTGACATATACGGATCTCAATGACGGGATGGGCCTGAGTTCTGTGAGGGGCAGTGGGTGTCTTGTGACTTGGATGCGATACTTTCGAGCAACCGCGAACGGCTTCGCAACGGAGTTGGGCATCAATGTCGGGGGCTTGTGGAACAACACCACCTTTGAGCTGCTAGCGCGGCATGGGCTACTGCTGCTTCTTCGGGAACATCTCGGATCCCAGGATTGACTACGTATGCTGTCCTGTCGGGGTGCGGCATCTCATCAAAACCGGTGGGTGTCTTCGGCGCCGTGGGGCGGAATTCCAGTGTATCAAGGGACCTCCTCCTAGGGACCATTTACCTGTCGGACTTCAGATGTACTGCAAAAAAGGAAAGGGGCGGGAGGGGTAGGAGCCAGACTCGATCTCCTGGGACAGGGATGCGATGACGCACGCTCTCCGCTCAGGGCAACGTAGATTAGAGTTTCGAGAAGCTGCGCAGGCACAATTTCAGCAAATACACCCGCAGTGGCTGAAGGGTCACGCCTCTCCCGACGGAGTCCCTGAGACCATCGAGACGATTCGACGCAGTGCAAGGGAACAGTTTTTTTTTCGAAGCAGCAGACAGCATATCCAGGGTATCAGATTATTCGAAATGGTGCAGGCAGCTTCTCAGTGACAGATGTGACCTTCGCGAGCTTAATCTGTGGTCGGGCTCTAGCGATATTGAACAGTTAGTTGCATCTCCTCGTGATATTTCTGCCCGTCTCTGCAAGCCCCGTCGGCAGGCAACGAGGGGGAGGAGGGCACGGATGGCGGCGGAGGCATCGGAGCGCTGGCAAGCGCGCCGCATCACGGAGGCCATGACCACAGCTCGGCGAGCCGCCGCATGTCGGCACGGCCCTAAGAAGAGGGGCGCAAGACTCGCACGTTCTTGCATATTTTCAGCTGGCGAAAGATTTGAGACGTGGAAGTTGGTGGGGAAGGACAGAGGCATGCCGTGTACGGAATGGGATGGGGAACGGTGGATGGGGGGGGCGCGACGATGATTGCAATTACGCGGAGGATGGGGAGCTGAATGACATTGTGAAGGAGGATCTGTCTCAGATGCGCAAGTGCGCCCGCGCTGCCTCGAAGAGGCGGGCGGTTCCAATGTTTTGCGCTCCTCTGGAGGTTTGGTATATGATGATGTTCCCGAACTGGCGTCGGACGGCTGCGCGGGGTCTCGGAACTCCCTTGAAGGCCCCAGCCTCGAAGTAGTTTTGTTTTTTTATTGGGCGTGGGATTGCGCGAGATGCGCCCACATGGAGCGGCGCCGGAGCATTGGAATTGCAGTCTTGGGTATCTTCTGCGCGCAAGTCATTAGCGGGGACCCCATGGAAAACGAGTGGTGCATATTCTCCCCGCCCCTGGGAGGGCTTTTTTTGCGCGCAAGTTCCGCTGCGCCCCAGGTGACAGTGACAATGGCTTCGCGCGGGGCCGAAGACGGGAAACAGCCATCCTGACTTCCAAGATTGTTTCGCAACGCCTGCGACGAGCTCGCAGGACACGGTCTATGTTTCAAGGACATGAGTAATGAGTTCGCGAGTGGGAAATTGGACTGCATGGATGACGCCGTGCAGAAGTTTTGCTCGCCCGAGGACCGCGGCTTGTGCCGACTCCGATACCGCGAGGCTGCGGTGGCCCTACCTGCTGGGGAGGGTGGGAGAGTAACATTTCAACCTCAGCAGGGAGGGCTGATGGGGATCCGTTCGTCGTTCGGGCTTTCAACGGAACCTTTCAGCCGCCGGTGCAGGAGTGGCGCAAGGACGTGCGTGCGCAGGACCTGTGCCGCGGCGAGCTGCTCGCTATTTCCAACGATCGCCAGGACGATTTGAGTTATTTCAAGTACGCGGGCGATGTTCACAACTTCGTCTTAGCCGAAGACTCGACCTCGGTCTTGCCAGAATCTGTCCAGGAGATTAAGCATCACGACGTCCTCTTGAATTCGGGACTAGGACCCTGCGGGCCCAACCAAAACATGCCGAAACAGGAGTTTGCGATGTACTTCGGGGCCCGCCAGGTGCACCTCGACATCCTACGGCGGGCCGGGGGGGGGCATGATCTGGAAGATTCCATTATGGATCAAGTGCGCTATTTGGGGCCCCACTTGGCCCTCAAAGATAGTGCTCACCATGCAAGGAGTGTCTCGGCATCCTGGGCATCGTTCAAATCTCTGGGAACTGTCTGGCAACTGGAACTCCCCTGGGAATTCAGGTGTCTACCATTACAGGACTTCGCCTACAATGCACTTCTCAGCGGGCTGTATGCCTTCGCGCTCGCAGAGAGCGACTGCAGCAAACTGGAGGCCACTCTCGCACGTTTCTGCCGTATTGCTATGGCGGGTAAGGCCACGGACTGGAGTGGTAGTCGCCCCCGTGCGACGTTGAATCAGGAGCTTCCGGTGCACTGGAAACTGACGGGCCCTCGTCTGGAGATGCGTATGCGTCAAATTCGACTGGTCCAATGCTGGGCCCGGCGGCCTGCGCATCACCTCCAGGTTCTCGGAGCTCTATTCGGGGAACTACCATTCGAGCGTGAGGGTCCACTCTTACCGTCAGGGGGCCTCAGCGCATCTGTTTGCTTCTGGGCCTTTCAGCTGCGCGACGACTTCCACGTGGTTGGCGCGGCGCTGGGCCAGGGCATCTTCAGGGAGGCAGCGCAGAACTTCCGTCTTCTAACAGATGAGACGGCGGCCTCGTGTTTCCTATGCTGTGGATGCTGCAGCTCACAGGTCTCAGCAGCTTACCGTTGCAATCCCTCCTCCAGAGTTTCAGCCAGTTCGACCTGGCATCGTTTGCGCTCAACCTGAGGAGGAGTTCTCGTTTGTTGACACGCCGTGGAAGGGCTGCCTATCCGCGGAAAATGCTGAACATAAGGACTCCCCATGTGAAGCTAGCTGCCGAACTCGCAGGGATCCCATGGACCTCAGGGGCACCCACGGGCTCCGAAATACATGCCATGTCCTGACTCCGGCTGACGCGTGCGTTCATTGTCGACAAGTCCTCGCGAACCGAGCAAATGAAGCTAAACGCGTTCAGGGCAATCAGTTCCGAGGGCATTGCGGAGCCGCGCGGCCTTCGACGCTTCGGGAAATCCAGCCAGTCACCTCGTTAACTTGCCCCGTCTGCGATTTCGACGGCTCGAGCCTCGACGGCCCACTTGATCACCAGCGCTCCCAATTGCCCCTGCGGCCTCGAGGGAGCGCGCCCCTCATGGGGGAGCCTGCAGCTTCGCAGGCGTCGGGGAACGCGGCGCCGCCCCCCATCTTCAACGCGCCGCGGACGGCGCGCCGGAAGAGAGCAGGCCGCGGCGACGATGGGGACAAGGAAAAGAAGCACAAGGGCAGCAGCGCCGACGGCAGCAAGGGCGGCGGCGGAGGTGGGGGCAAGCTCGCCCTGCTCAACGCGCGCCTCACCACGACGCTGGCCGAGGGACGTCGCGGACCTCGAGGGCACGGTGCACCACCGCTACGAGATGCCGGGCGCCAGCGCGGGCCTGGCCGCAGCGGCGAAAGCCGCGGGGGCCACGTGCAACAAGACCAGCCTGGACATGAAGAAGCAGAAGCGCGAAGGTGGTGACGTGGACTGAAAGGCTCGCGGACCCCCGCGCGCCCACGCAGCGACGGCGGCGATCGTCTACGGCGCGGGCAAGCAGTTCGAGGACAACGGCGACGCGCAGGCGATCCAGCTGCGCGACGAGATGAAGGAGTTCTACCAGCAGGAGGTCTCCACACCAGGAGTCACAGCGGCGAAGCTGGGCCGCTCGATATTGCGCTTCAGGGGCCAGGTCTTGAAGGCGCAGAACGGGGGGCCTCCCAAGGCCATCATCTCGATAGCTTTACACGAGGACACGAAGATCGGAGCGGCGCTCTCGGTCTTCATGGAGGCGCTGGTGGAGATGGAGAACGGCAACTACTTGTCGGGGGCGGCCCCTCGTGGCCCCTTTGGGCGGCAGGTGGGCGAGATGGCTTCCACGGATTAGCTATGAGTCCCCTGATGAGGGCACCGCCTGAGCCCTCCTCTGCCCGCGAGGGTCTGACGAGGGATGTTTCGAGGTTGGAGCCTGGGCCAGGACAACCCCAGGTCGGGGCGCGGAGACCGTGTTCTTTCAACCTTCCAGGGCGTCCATGGCAAGGGCTGTTTTCGCGGGCAGCGAACGTTTTAAGGACGTGGTTGCCCGAGGAATTCTTGCGACTGGTGTGCTTGCTTCTCCTCCCTCCGCTCGGCTCGAGACGTGCGCCGGCGCCCCTCTTCCTGGCCCACTCCCTCGCACGCCAATCATCTACGCCCCGCGGGCGGGCCCAGCCTAAAGCAGGTTCCAAAGGCAAGGGGAAGCGCGCGAGTGGTCGGAGGGGTTTGGGGGGGGGGCGGCTGGTGGGTCGGAAGTCCCCGTGCCGCTGCAGCCTGCCCCCTAGGGCTGCGCGCCCGCTGTGGAGGTGCAGGACGGACAGTGCCGCTTCGTGCGGAGCGTGCTGGTTGCGATTTCGAAATGTCGCGGGAGGTGCAATAGTAACCCGACTCAGAGTTCTAGGTCACGATGTCAGTCAGTCAGTCAATGCTCGGGCAGTAGTGCAGCAACAGGTGGACCAAGGCAGGACTCCAAGAGCTATTTATTCATTCATTCATTCCTCCTCCCCCTTTGCGGCCTCCTCCTCCTCCTCTTCATCCTCCTCTCCCAGGGAACCCCTTCGCCTCCCGTTTTCTTTCCCCTTCCTTCCGGCTGCGCCCAGCCGCGGCGAAGAGAAGGGCCCCCGAAGTGCATGTTGAGCCTGTCTTAGGCCGCCGTGGGTGGAGTCTTGGAAGCCACTTGGGCCGTCTTCGTGGCTCTTGAAAGCCTTTGAGAAGAAATATCATAATATAGAGGTCCCCATCCAGCCGAGCTAGAACTCGAGCGTGCGCGAAACGCGCACGATGGTTCTATAATGTTAGAATGTAATAAGAATATATAGACCCCTCCCGGCCTGGGGGCGGCCACCAACCATCTGGGAGAACCTCGTGCTACCATCCCGATTCGTGCCCCAGAGGCGCCTCCAGAGAGGCGCCCTCGCGTGGTGTCGACCCGCTGCGACCCCGCCGCCAGCGTTCAAAGTTGAACGCCTCCAGCGACCCAGAATTGGCCGTTGTGGAACGATCTGACGTTTCGGAAACGGCCGATCGTTCAAGATTGAACGCTCCCCGCGGTGTCAGAGACCATCGCCAAAGTCGGCACGACACGGACCTGCCGTAGCAGTCTACTGCGCCTCACTGCGCCAGTGGGGCACAGCGGTCGGCTCAACCCGTGAGGCATGCTCTATATAGGTATGGTCGTGCCGTCGCGCCCCTCTGCCGGTCTGCGTATCATTGGTTCGGGTGGCGCCAGTGCTACGGCTGCTTGCGCCTCCTGCCGATCTTCGTCCGTTGATTTTTTTCCAAATTGGTGGAGGCAGGGCTTGTCAGAGGGACCTGCGCTTCCTGCGTCGGGCTCGCTCTTTCAGAATTGTGCTGTCTGTCGCTTCCCGTGCTTCCAGCGTTCCGCCAGATTGCCTTCAGCTTTCCTCGGCCTTGCTTCCGCCTACCCGTTGCCTGTTTGCAGTTTGACGCGCTCCCCTTCGGAAGAAATGCTTCCACTTGGCGCACCAGGTGCATATGTCAATTCCGTTCCACCTGGCAGTGGTCATATTTCCAACGTTCTCGATGACGACATCGTTGGCCAGCGCATTCCCGCGGATATCAGCATTAAACGTAGCGTGTTCCGTCTGTAAGTCCGTGTCCCTTTGCGGCTTCATTTTCCAGGTGTTCCTCACCCCGTGCTGGATTTTACAAGCTGCCCGTCTCATCCACGCACCTGGTTGTTGCGCCCACTTCACGCTGCATTCGCACCTCTGCTCCTCGGAGGGTGGACCACTACGCTGGCCGGGTCCAGATCGTGGAGAAGCACGTGCAGGCGGAGCGGAAGCGCATCCTCGAGGATGAACCGCCTTTCCTGTTTTTCTGCATCTGTTCCAGCAGGTGTTCGAGCGACATGTCGTCGAAACACCGCGTCTCGCGGCATTGCTTCTTCGGGGTAGACTGTGCGCCACCCGTCTTCCCCTTCAACAGAATTTTAAGATTTCCGGCACGGGCGCAGGTTGAACGTGAGATTTCCGTACCGTGTCCGTGATACAAAATCGTTTCTGTTCGTCCCCGCAAAACGCTAGTTGTGCCATACCGCTTGCGTCGCTTTACGCAGCATTCCCGCTGTCTTTTTGCAACAGGCGCTTCTTGCGCGTGTGTGTGGTCAACAAATCTCTGTTTGGGGTTTTTCCGCAGCCCACGACGACGATGACGACGACGACGACGAAGAGCACGACGACGTCGACGACGACGACGATCACGACGAGCACGACAACGACGACGACGAGGAGGACGACGAGGACGAGGACGAAGAGGACGACGACGAGGACGACGACGACGAGGGCGGATGCCGTGGGCCTTGTGGTCGGCGCCTCGGGGGAGCGCGCCGATCTTGGCCAGAGCCTGCTGGGGGCCCGTGGTGGGGCCCCAGACCCTCCCGCTCCCGCCTTCGCCACCGCCGAGCAGCGCAGGCGCCGAGGGTCGTTGCTGGGTCCGCGCGCGCGTGCAGAGGAGCTCAGGGCCCTCCTCGCGAGGGCTGGGCTCGGAGAGCGCCTCTCGGCGCGTCTCGCGCTGCCGGTGCTGGCCCACCACTTCTCGGCGCGACACGCGAAGCACGTCGCCAAACCACCTCCTCCTCCTCCTCCCTCCTCCCTCCTCCCTCTCCTCCCTCTCCTCCCTCCTCCTCCTCCTCCTCCTCCTCCTCCTCCTCCTCATCCCCTCCGCGACCCAAGCTCACCACCCACCAAACCACCCCAGCCCAACCCGAAGGCTCAGGCTTAGCCTCGATTTCCAGTGGGGGGGGGTCGGGAAGCATCGACAACAACACATGTGGGACCCTTACCCCCGCCCCCAACCAGAAATTCGCGTCTTCGGGTTGGGTTGGGATGGTCTGGTAGGTAGTCCCAAGCGTCCTACCCCCGAGCTTCTGCCAGCCGCCCGCCACGCGGAGCGGGGCGGCACGCCATCCGCGTCAGCGTGCCGCCGGGGCCGCCGCCGCGGCACGCCATGCAGGTGTTGCCGAGCGCAGTTTTAAGTCGGGCCTGTATCTCTACAGGAGGAATATTCAAAAGTAGACAACAAATAGTCTGGGGCATTTTTTACCATGTTTGAATATTTTCGGGTATTTGGGCTATTTTCATATTTCGTCCAAGGTCTCCCTGTAGGGGGACACGCCCGACTTAACCGTAGTTGGTCTCGTTGCCTTGGGTATGCAGCGAAGCCTGGGACAGTCCCAGGCCAAGGGCTTTTCACGAGGGCACACAGTTATTCGCGCTTCGCGGTCCTCGTTCCTTCTCCCCCTCCTCCTCGTCCGCCTCTTCTCCCTTTTGGGGGGGCGGCGCGAGAGCGCGAAGTTGGGAGCCCTAGCAGACGGCGACAGGAGGCCGCCATGACTGCCCCAGCTTGCCTCCAGGAGGCTCTCGCGATGGCCCAGAAGTCCTTCCAGCGGGCCCACAATTGCCCAAGAGGCACTCGTGGGCCTCTCAGAAGCCCCAGCGAGGTTCCAGAACGGGCGTCAAGGGAGGCCTCAGAGAGCCAGAACCAGTCCAGCCCTGTTCATGTCACAGCCCGGCGGCAGCACAGCTCCGAACCGCAGCATCGGAGAGTGCGGAGCTGCTGGGCTGCACACGCACGAAGACCATGCGGGGGACCTCACGGGCGACGGGCCGCAGCGGGAGATCGCGCGGGAGATCCCGCGGGAGGGCCCTGCGGGAGTCCGTGCGGGAGCTCGCACAGGAGAGCAAGCGGAAAACCGCGCGGGAGACCGCGGGCCACCGGCTGGAGGAGGAGGAGGAGGAGGAGGAGGGGGAGGAGGAGGAGGAGGAGAAGGAGGAGGAGGAGGAGGAGGAGGAGGAGGAGGAGAAGGAGGAGGAGGAGGAGGAGGAGGAGGAGGAAGAGTAGGAGGAGGGGGAGGAGGAGGAGGGAGAGGAGGAGGAGGCCGTCGAAAAATTTCGCGCGGCGAGGGGGCAGGGCCTGAGCAGCCTCGCGTCGCGGTGGTGGCCGCCCCCTCTTGTGCACGAGCCGCGTGAGGGCCGAGCCGGAACGGGGGGGGGGACGCAGGCAACGTTTCCCTACAGGGCCGCAGGTGGACCTCCTATACCGGAAGGACGCGCGCGAGGGGTACACACTGTTCATTTCTAATGTTTCGAAACGTCTTTGGTTTTTTGGGGGGCCAAGATCATTGTCCCTTCTAATCGTTCTATCCTGGGCCTCTTCCTGGCCACTGGGGGGCCAGGAACAATTAGGAACGAGCAGAAGTAGAAAGGAGCACGATCAGAAAGGAACGAGGTGTACGCCGAAATGCACGGGGCTATGCGCATGCAAGCTTTCCCGCTGGGGCCGTCGTTTGGGCTTGTGTGCGGGGCGCCCCGAAACAAGCGGAAGCGACATGTCCCCACCGAGGCCATAAGTGAAGCTCCCTACAGGGTGCGCGATCCTTGTGATGGGGTTCGCTGAAACGGGCGCCGCCGCCGCAGGGACCCTGCCACTCGTATGTGGAGCCTCCGATGGGGCCACGATCCTCGTGAGGATTACGCCGAAGTGGCGTCGCCATGCGGACCCCGTCACGTGGGCCATATGTTGATCTTCCCATGGGGCCACGATCCTCCTGAGGGATGCACCGAAATGGGCGGCGGCGCCAAGCGGATGCCGCCTCTGCCAACGTATGCGGAGTCCCCTATGGGGCCCCAGTCCTCGCGACCGGGGCGCCGACATTGACCGTGCGGCATGTGGGCCCTACCACTGGAGCCGTTTGCGGAGTTTCCCACGGGGCCCCGTTTTTGTGAGGGGTGCGTCGGAATGTGGGCGGCGACGCCATGCGTTAGCGCACGCTGACACTACACTCCAGGCGGAGCTCCCGCATGGGTGTGGGGCCGCCATACGCCGGCGCCCACTGGAACCGTACACACTGTTCATTTCTAATGTTTCGAAGGGTCTTTGATTTTTTTGGGGGCCAAGATCCTTTCCCCTTCTAATCGTTCCATGCTGGGCCTCTTCCTGGCCACTGGGGAGCCAGGAACAATTAGGAACGAGCACGATTGGAGAGGAGCACGCTTAGAAATGAGCGACGCGTCGATGTAGCTCCCTGGCCTGTGGGAGCGCGAAGCATGCGAGGGTTCTGCGCCAGAGCGCGAGGAGGGCGCCGCCGCACGTCGGCGGCGCCCACGGAGCTCGTCCGCGGAGCTCCCCATATGGGCCCCCGAGATGTGTGAGGGGCCGGTCGGCTTGGGCGCGCTTCTGCGACGCGTCGGCGCCCACTGACACTTGGGCTCCGTACCGTTTCACCGATCCCCATCCCCATCCTCATCCCCTTCGAGACCCCCACCAGATGACCCCCCCCCCCCCACACCTGGGGAGACGCCCCTCGAAGCCCGAAGGGAGCGGCCTATATCCCCATCTCCAGGGGGGTGAATCGGCCAGTGGGGCCCAGGCCACGCCGCTGGGGATGGGGATCGGTTCAACGATACTCATGGGTGGAACTCCCTAAGGGGCACGACACGTAGAAGTGGCGTGCCGACATGAGCGGCTGTTCCATGCGCCTGCGCCCACGGACGGGTGAGGGATCTGTTGAGATCGGCATGCCGAGAGCGGAGTAGAGGTTGGGGAGGAGGTGTAGTTGCGAAGATGTTTTGGCCCTGCGGATTGAAAACGAGGACGCAATGCCACATATTACGGACAACTTGCAGACAATTGGTACAAGTTGTTCAGTAGATTTGCAGACAACTTGTTGTTGGAAAAAATGAAGGGCGTCTAACAGACAAGCTGTTTAGGCAGTAGTTGTCGGTGTTCCTTTTGACATCCAGTTCCAGATGCTTTCAGTGCGAACCGAGAGGGCCCCAAACATCGACCCAAAGGCCCCCCGAATCGCCCTGAGATGGCCCGAGAGGGCGAAGCGGTCCAAGACTGCCCAAGAGGGATATCCAACAAGCCGCCCCCAGACGGCTCGAGACGACACGAGGCCCTCAAGACAGCTCCCCGAGCAGAACCAGACCGTTTGAAAACGGAGAAGACGACTCCAAGTCTGCCCCAGAGGTCTTCACTGGAGAGAAAGACAGAGAGAGAGAGAGAGAACAAAAAAAGTGAGGGAGAGGGCGGCACCAAGCAGCATCACGCTTCCGCACACGACAGCAAGCAGCAGCAACATCACCAAGCAGCTTAAGCAGCAGCGGTTCTTGCTGTGCCCGAAATTTGCTTCACAAAGGATCGTGTCCGTGGGAACGAGTATCCACGACATTACACTGCAACATGTGGCCTCAGGCGTCGGACACAGCAGCGTTCTCCCATAGACAGTTACGGTGCCTTTGTGGTTTACTAGGGGCCATGGCTTTGGAAGCGCGATGCCTTCGCATCTCCCAGCAATGGCGGATGCCCAGGGCTTTCGTTGAGTAGGTCTCCTTGTGCCCAGGTCGCCCCTGAAAGAGGATGGCACGTCTTCGGAGCGACAACAGGTCACACGTTTGTCGGATCGAGCGCACTCGCGCAAAAAAAGCTCTCCAGTATCGGCTCGCGCGGGCTAGCCACAGCAGGCATTTCATCGCGCGCTCGATGGCGCTCGGGGGAAGCGCTGGCAGAAAAACGCAAGCGGAATGCCTTGTGCAGAAAAAGCGGAGGGAACCGCAGTTCTTCCTAGCATCCAACGGCGCTCGAGTGCGACGGAACCGACGGAGCTCGCTCCTCACACATCGATTGTGATTGCTCCTCGCGCGTCAACCGGATAGCAGCTCCCCCTCGGCATAAGCCGGCGGAAGTACAGCACCTGCCGCCCAAGAGCTCTGGAGCGTCGTGGTATCCAGAGCGGGCCACACGGCGATGAGAGAAGATGCACCCTGTGGCCCAGCAGCAGAGATTTGGGATGTGACGTATCAGTGTGACGCAGCATGGTTTGCAGGAAGAGTTGTCTTGAAGGGCCTGGAGCATAGCGTCCGCATTGGAATGTCGCCCCCGCCGCCGCAACGCCAGCGCTCGAAATCCCCGCAGGCCACACTGCCCCCCCTTCGCGCCCTCCGTGGTCGTCGCAGGCGCACTCGTGCCGAGGCGTTCGTAGGCCCCGTGTGTTCTGCAAGCGCGGCGGAGCACTCGCAAAGACGGCGGTGTCCACCGGTGGCCGGGAATGCGTTGGCGCGTTGGTGCTCGCAGCGCTCGTGATGCATGCAGGTCGCGAGGGGCCCGTTGGCACTGACGTGGCTGCAGTTGTGACAGTCGTCAAAGGCAGCGCTGCGTAGTCCTCGTCGTGGCGGAAGCCAAATCAGTTGGCATCCCCGCAGCCCCGTGCAGTGCACAAGCTGCCCAGCGCTGTTGCCCCTGCAGTGGTGCCTTCCCTTCCCCCTTCCCGCGTCCTGCCTCCTGTCTCTTGCCTCCCGTGTCCCGACCTACTCCTCTCCTACCTCGCATGCTTTGCAGCCCTCCGCACCCCGTGCCTCTCGTCCTGCGACCTCCGGCTTTTCAAGTCATTCCGGCTGCTGTCCTCCTGCCTGATAACCTCATGCTCGTTGTCTTCCCACATTCCCTCTTAATGTTCCTCTATAGACTCTATAGTGGGCCCCTGGCCTCGTACCCAAGTTCCTGGCACAGTTCCTTCGACACTGTTCCTGCAGTCGGCGCTCTGCCCTATCTGCTTGCTATGCCTCTGCTGTCTTAGTCTATGTCGTCGTCGTCGTCATGCGTCCTCCGTCCTGGCAACCCAGCCACCACTCCTACATCCAGTCCCCCAACATCGTGCGAGATATCCATGCGTGTTGTTGTTACCCCACCTCTTGCTATCTTGTTGGCTTCTCATCGTATTCAGTGTGAATTCTGCTGTCGTGGGACCTCGTACGTATTACTAGTTTCCTCCTCAATCTTGCCATGTTCTGCAGTCCGCCCCCCCCCTTTTCCCACCATTCTATTCTAGTACACGTCGACGGCGTAGGAGGAGGTGGGACGTGGAGTTCGTTGCCGAAGCGACGGGGAGTAAGGCGGGGCAGGGGGAGGATGAACAGGAGGAGTGAGTCCAGTGTTGGCCGAGAGGAGGTGGCGAATAGTAATACAAGGTTTTCTGCATGTAACGGTGGACGGAACTACCAATGAACCCTAGAAGAGCGAACAATGACTTAGCGAACGAAGAGCATTTTTTGCAGCAAGTGTTATCCATCCAACGTTAAGGCCTCTCGAAGAGAACTTACCTCAATTCACATTCGTCCTTATCGTCCACTTGCCCAAGAAAAACCAGGCGGGATCCAAGATGCTCCCCCTTCTCGCCGCCCACATACACCTCCTGTCTGTCGCCGCTCCCTTATGCAAGAGCCTGGGGGCACGCGTGCCACAATTTCTCGCTTCATTTCGTTTGCTGTGCTGCTCGTCCTCACCCTCCCTTGCCCCCGCCCCGATCCCTTGCCCTTGACTCCGCCGCCCCCGCGTCCTCTGATTCCCACGCCCCTTGCCAGACGGATCCCACTGCTGGAAGATCCCGCGCACACTTCCCGCGCGTGTCCCTGTGCCCTTCTCGGCCTCACTGTCTCGGCCCAGGCCCGGCCCAGGCCGGCCCGCATGTCGCACGACGTGTCTTCGGTAATACACGCATTGGCACTTCGGTGCTCTTCTGTGCCATAGGCCACACACTACTCCTAACCTAAATACGTACGCAGCCGGGCAGCCCGCCCGTGACACGCCGCAGGGCGACTCGCAGGACCTATACTGTTGAACTTCTCAGTTCATGCGCAGCCTGATGATACGCAGCCTGGTCGCGCTGGGCGTGATCTCCACGGCGGGCTCTCTGTCCTTCCGCACTCCGGCCCAGCTGGCCCATGACGATGTGCACATCAAGGTTGCCGTGCCGAAGCAGGGGCTTCCGAGCAGCCAGGGCCAGAGCGTGCCGTTCTCGCTGCGGGACGCGCGCGGACGAGATCTGGTCGCGGAGGCTGCGAAGCTCCGTCAATCTGGGGGTGGCCGAGGCCCGTTTTTGGATGTGCCGGCTGCTCCGCTGCAGATGACCTTTGCCCTCGACACCATGGTGTTTGACTTGAAGCTGGTGAAAGCGCCCTCGCCTTTCACCAGCCGGGCAGCGATTGTCAACGGCAGAGGTGAGGCGGTTCTTGGGCTTAAGATAACCAGTCAGCCCGTTTACCGTTGCAAGAACTACGGTGCCGTTCTGGTTGGTGCCAACGGCAACTTCAAGGGCGTCGTGCGGGTGAACGGGAGCACCCTGGAGTTCGATGCGGACCCTGCAACCGCGACGCTCCATGCCCGCGAGGTGATCGCTCAACACGCAGAGGACTTTTATGACTATGGCCACACCGTCATAGCCGACGCCGGGATAGGCCAAGGGGTCAGGCGTGAAGCCCTGAGGGACGACAAGCGCGATGGGCACGGGCCAGCGAGGATTTTTGACCCAGACGTCATTGACAGGTGGACCGATTGCTACAATAACGACTCCGTCACTCGCGCCTTTTCCATGGGGGTCGTAGTTGCTGCGAAGTTCGCAGCAAACTACAACAACGATGCCGAGCTTATCACGATGGAGCTGCAGAGAGCGTTCACGAACGCGAACATGGTATACACTCCTCAGCTTAATATTGTGCTGATGATCGACCAGATCTACATCCCAGCGTTAGTGGGAGAGTCGGTGAGCTGGGACAGCTGCAGTGGCGGTATCCATCAGCAGATTGACGATTTTAAGTATTGGGCGCCGCCGTCTAGGCAGGGCTTGTGGCATTTGTTTGACGACTGCTTTGAGTCGGGCACTATTGGCGTTGCAACCTTAGGAAACCAGTGGAACGGGATGTGCCAGATCGACCCAGTGAATGGATGTACACATGGGGCGTGTTACCGCAATAGAGGTGTCACATGGCTCGGCTCATCAACCTGGTTGACTTTCGCTCACGAGATCGGTCACAATTTCGGGGCTGACCACGCGTTCAACAAGGGGGTGGGCTCGACGGGCGGAATAATGGATTACGGAGATGGCAAGTACGAGGGCGTCTACCAGTTCAATACGGAATTCACCAAGAATGACATTTGCACAGTTGTCGCGTATCGTGTCAAACAAGGTTGCGAGGCCCTCACGAATTGGGCCGCAACGTGTGGCAATCAGCTCGTGGAGGATGGAGAGGATTGCGAGTGCGCAGGGGGTGGCACATCGTGCAGCTTCTGTGAGAATTGTGCCCTCCAAGAGGGCAAAGAATGTACCCCCGACGGGGCCTCTGGGGGCGATTGCTGCGATTGCAACGGGCTGTTCAAGACCCCGCAGTACACGTGCGACTTGGCAATTGGCGGCACTGGCTACTGCGACCGCGGGTTGTGCACCAGCACCGTCTGCGAAAGTTACTCCGGGTTTGGCGATTTCTGCGGCCTGCACCCGGACAACGAGTGCAAGGTGGGGTGCATGTATGCTGGCGCATGCAATTCTTTGGCCAGTTTCACGAACAGTGAAATTGGGGCTCCGATTGACAACACCCTGGCTGACGGAGCCAGCTGCGATGGCGGCAAGGGGATCTGCAACAGCGGCGTCTGCTCGACCACGACGCCAGCGCCGAGCGGATGTTCGTATCAGCCATGCGACGAGTATTCAAAGGGCTTCGCCCCCTGCTGCCGGCCCCCCAAATTGATTGCCCGCATGACTTTGTTTACTGGTTGGGTTCATTGGTTGATTGATTAGCGGATCGGTTGGCAGGTTGGCATTGCAGTTGATTGCTCAGTTCGATTGGTTGGATGGTCGTCTGGTTGGCAGTCCGGTTGGTTGGTTGATGGCTGGTTTTTGAAGGACGTAGCCAGGCCAGGGCCGTGGTTTGTAAGCAGAAGCAAGCATTTCATTTCGTAAGGATCTGCAGCTGCACGAGTGTGAACCCGTCGCTGCAGCGTGTGATCCCGAATTCCGTATCGTCTAAGCGAACTTCATCCCTCACGGGACCATGGTACTTGATCCCAACCGTCCCACCCCCCAGTTGGGGATCGGATAGGCCCGCGAAGCCCGACGGGAGCGGCATGTGTCCCCATGTAGGGAGACGAGTCGGCCAGTGGGGCCAACGCCACACCAGGGCTGGACCTAAACGCTGTTCTGCTGGACCTCGGCTGTGCTCTGTTTTTCGCTTTCGTAGAGGGAGGCACAGGAAGACAGGGAGGACAAGACGAGTAACATAATGGTCTGCTGGACCTCGGCCGTGCTCTGTCTTTCGCTGTCGTGCAGGGCGGTGCAGGAGAACACACGGGGAGGACACGACGAGTAGCAGAACGAGCACCGAGCGAAAAAGGCAACGTTTAGGACCAGCCCTGCGCCACACCAGTGGGGATGGGCATCGGTTGCACGACGCTCGTGCGCACGCGGGCGCGGACCCCTCGACCGGCGCCTCTTCACGGGGGCGCGCGCCCGGGGACGGCCAGACCCCCCGAGCTCCGCCGCGGCCCCCCCGGCGCCAGGCGCGCGGGAGGCCCACCGCGTGTGCCCCGCGAGGGGTCGTCGGCCCGACGGAGCAGAGGTCCGCCGCTTCGGCTCGGCGTCGCTCGCGCGCGTGCACCTCCTCTCGGCGCGAGGACCTCCGAGGGAGCCGCTGAGACCCCCGTGCGAAGCACGCACGCAGGGAGCCGAAGCATGCCCGGGGAGTGGACGTCCGAGCGATGGCGAGGGGGCCGCCGGCGGAGTGCCCGCCACGCACGCCGGCGGTCCAGAAGGAGCTTGCCGTCGGAGGAGCTCTTCCTGGCCCGAGTCCGCTTCCGAGGGGAGCCCCGCAGCTCCACTCGGGAGGCCGCGCTCGGACGGGGCTGCTCGGGAGCCGGCTCCAAGGGAGCCCCGGGCTTCCGCCAGGAGCTCGTGCTCCAGGGGGGGCCTTCTGGGGGAGCTGCTGCGGCAGCCCGCGCTCGGGGTGGCCGCAGAGTGTCACTCAGGAGCCAGCTCTCGAGAGCAAGTCTTTCTGGAGCGCGTTCTCGAGGGCCAGGTTGAGCCGTCGTGGGGCCATCCTGGAGGCCTCTTTGCCCGTCCCGGGTCGCTGGTCAGCTTGGTTCACCCGAAAATTAATTGGGCGTCTTTTTTTTGTCTTCACACAAATGACGTGTTGTTGCGTTTTGTGTGTGTGTGTTCTTTTGGGCTCCTGACAAGCTACACATTCTAAAACAACGCCACAGTGTTTGGCGTTTGTAACGAAGTGTTTGGTTAGCTTGTTATGCCCGTCGCTGTGAATCCCTATGTTTGTCATCGTTGTTTGTTCTCTGGTCGAAGGTTGCTCCCTGCCTTCCCTGCCGTCTTCGCTCCCGCTCTCCCGTTCCTGCTGCCCCCCGTTACTCGCGCTTTGCGCGCAGAGCTAAACACAAAACACAAAGCAAAAAAAACGCTCTGCAGTCAACCCGCATAATAAGGATGAGCGACTCTCCAAGGTTATCATTGCATCCTTCCCCCGTCGGCCCATCATTTGCGACTTTCGCTGACCGTGCCCCGCTGGCGAAACGTCAACATGGCCTTCCAAGGCCCTTGCGTACTTACCGCGCATCCTTGTCAGACGGGTTGACTGCAATAAGAGTCCAGCACCAGCGCCAGACAGGGCCAGAGGTGCCTACGGCCAGCAGCAGCTGCTGGATAAGAACAAGAGGAGCACACAAGTAAATGTATATAGGCAGGGTTCGACGCAAGGAGGCGGAATTGAGGACGTCGTAAACGGCAAGGTTAAACAACGCAATCAACCCAGAAAAACAATCTTCGGGTTGGGAGGATTGGGTTGGGAGGATATGGGGCACGACTGTGTAATAAGCACACTCGACATACGCGAGAATACAGATGATCCGATACTCTCTCCGAACCCCACCCTCCACACCTGACAGTCTTTCTGGCTGATGTTCTGAAAACGCCAACTGTTAAGGAGCGAAAGAAGGACCTAGACGAACATGAATCCACGTTGGCTTCGAGAGTACGCATTGCGCGAACTTTCGTATCACTGGGCTTCGCAGACTGGGGTGCCGTATTCATGTACGTGGCTGGGTGCGTTCTTTCATGTGGGGGTTCCCTCAAACTACAGATCTGAACACGCAAACTGAACTAAGAGATGTTACTAGCGTTGTTAGTTTATTTTGTAGGGACCTAACAACGCTTCAAACACATAGTGTCCAAAACGCCGAGCTCAAAACCGTAAATATGAACGTCCAGGACATATCTAGGACGAGCGAGGCTGGACAGGGCCTCTGAATAAGTTTGCCGCAAATTTCAGTTCTCCAAGATGGCACCCTCGCGGAGGAACCTCAGGGAGCCATCTCGGATTCCCTACGAGGCCTCAGTGGGCCTCCTGGGCCGTCCGCGGCGCCCTGCGAGCCGTGTTGGGGCCATTCTGGGCTTTGTGGGGCTCGTGTTGGGCCGTCGTGGGGCCGTCTTGGGCGTCTCGAGCCCCTCTCGGAGTCATTTTGGGCTGCCCTTGGCGCCTCTTTGGCCTCCCCTTGAGCCGCCGTGGCGCCTTCCCCGGGGGCCCCACGGCCCGTGCCCTGGTCACTGGGCAGGGCGTCTGAGCCAGAGTCTCAGCATCTTAGCTGCTCTGATACGCACGTTTTTAAACGTGACACGTGCTGTGTTCAAAACGTCCGTGTTCAAAACGTACGTGTTTAGTCTACGTGCTGAGCTCCGTATCAATACGCTAAGTGTTGCGTATTGCGTATCGGGGCAGTTCAGCTCAACAGCGATATTTCATTACCTAAAAGTTTTGATAGGTTTCTAGTAGGGTCAAAAGAGAGCAGCATGACTCCCCAGGGGGGTCTGGGCGGCATCCGGACAAGGATCCGCGGAAGTTTTTTTAAGCAAGCAGTTACCTACTTCGTGGTCTTCGCGGTCCCAGAACTCCACTCCTGGGCATGATTTTGAATGCCCGGAGCCAACTGTAGGCCACTTCGTGGTCTTCGAATCCCCAGAACTCCATTCCTGGGCATGATTTTGAATGCCCGGAGCCAACTGCAGGCCACTTCGTGGTCTTCGAGTTCCCAGAATTCCATTCCTGGGCATGATTTTGAATGCCCAGAGCCAACTGTAGGCCACTTCGTGGTCTTCGAGTTCCCAGAATTCCATTCCTGGGCATGATTTTGAATGCCCAGAGCCAACTGTAGGCCACTTCGTGTTCTTCGAGTTCCCAGAACCCCTATTCCCGGGCAACATTTTGAATGCTGCGGCAGGCTGAGGCTGAGGCTGATGCAGGCTGAGGCTGAGGCAGGCTGAGGCTGAGGCCGAGGCTGAAGGCAGACTGAGGCTGAGGCTGAAGCAGGCTGAGGCTGAGGCTGAGGCAGGCTGAGGCTGAGGCTGAGGCAGGCTGATGCTGAGGCTGAGGCTGAGGCTGAGGCTGAGGCTGAGGCAGGCTGAGGCTGAGGCTGAGGCTGAAGGCAGACTGAGGCTGAGGCTGAAGCAGGCTGAGGCTGAGGAGCTGAGGCTGAGGCTGAGGCAGGCTGATGCTGAGGCAGGCTGAGGCTGAGGCTGAGGCTGATGCAGGCTGAGGCTGAGGCAGGCTGAGGCTGAGGCCGAGGCTGAAGGCAGACTGAGGCTGAGGCTGAAGCAGGAGGCTGAGGCTGAGGCAGGCTGAGGCTGAGGCTGAGGCTGAGGCTGAGGCTGAGGCTGAGGCTGAGGCTGAGGCTGAGGCAGGCTGAGGCTGAGGCAGGCTGAGGCTGAGGCCGAGGCTGAGAGGCTGAGGCTGAAGCAGGCTGAGGCTGAGGCCGAGGCTGAGGCAGACTGAGGCTGAGGCTGAAGCAGGCTGAGGCTGAGGCTGAGGCAGGCTGAGGCTGAGGCTGAGGCAGGCTGATGCTGAGGCAGGCTGAGGCTGAGGCTGAGGCTGATGCAGGCTGAGGCTGAGGCAGGCTGAGGCTGAGGCCGAGGCTGAAGGCAGACTGAGGCTGAGGCTGAAGCAGGCAGAGGCTGAGGCTGAGGCTGAGGCAGGCTGAGGCAGCAGGCTGAGGCTGAGGCAGGCAGGCTGATGCTGAGGCAGGCTGAGGCTGAGGCTGAGGCTGAGGCTGAGGCTGAGGCCAGGCTGAGGCTGAGGCAGGCTGAGGCAGGCTGAGGCTGAGGCTGAGGCTGAAGCAGGCTGAGGCTGAGGCTGAGGCAGGCTGAGGCTGAGGCTGAAGGCTGAGGCTGAGGCTGAGGCTGAGGCTGCTGAGGCTGAGGCTGAGGCTGAGGCTGAGGCTGAGGCCGAGGCTGAAGGCAGACTGAGGCTGAGGCTGAAGCAGGCCGAGTCTGAGGCTGAGACAGGCTGAGGCTGAGGCTGAGGCAGGCTGATGCTGAGGCAGGCTGAGGCTGAGGCTGATGCAGGCTGAGGCTGAGGCAGGCTGAGGCTAGGCCGAGGCTGAAGGCAGATTCAGGCTGAGGCTGAAGCAGGCTGAGGCTGAGGCTGAGGCTGAGGCTGAGGCAGGCTGATGCTGAGGCAGGCTGAGGCTGAGGCTCAGGCTGAGGCAGGCTGAGGCTGAGGCAGGCTGAGGCTGAGGCCGAGGCTGAAGGCAGACTGAGGCTGAGGCTGAAGCAGGCTGAGGCTGAGGCAGAGCAGGCTGAGGCTGAGGCAGGCTGATGCTGAGGCAGGCTGAGGCTGAGGCTGAGGCTGATGGCAGGCTGAGGCTGAGGCAGGCTGAGGCTGAGGTCGAGGCTGAAGGCAGACTGAGGCTGAGGCTCAAGCAGGCTGAGGCTGAGGCTGAGGCAGGCTGAGGCTGAGGCTGAGGCTGAAGGGACTGAGGCTGAGGCTGAGGCTGAGGCAGGCTGAGGCTGAGGCTGAGGCAGGCTGAGGCTGAGGCTGAGGCTGAGGCTGAGGCTGAGGCAGGCTGAGGCTGAGGCAGGCTGAGGCTGAGGCCGAGGCTGAAGGAGACTGAGGCTGAGGCTGAAGCAGGCTGAGGCTGAGGCTGAGGCAGGCTGAGGCTGAGGCTGAGGCAGGCTGATGCTGAGGCAGGCTGAGGCTGAGGCTGAGGCTGATGCAGGCTGAGGCTGAGGCTGAGGCTGAGGCTGAGGCACTGAGGCTGAGGCTGAGGCTGAGGCTGAAGCAGGCTGAGGCTGAGGCTGAGGCAGGCTGAGGCTGAGGCTGAGGCAGGCTGATGCTGAGGCAGGCTGAGGCTGAGGCTGAGGCTGATGCAGGCTGAGGCTGAGGCAGGCTGAGGCTGAGGCCGAGGCTGAAGGCAGACTGAGGCTGAGGCTGAAGCAGGCTGAGGCTGAGGCTGAGGCAGGCTGAGGCTGAGGCTGAGGCTGAGGCTGAGGCAGGCTGAGGCTGAGGCTGTGACTGCGACTGCCGTTGCCACTGCGACTGTCATCGCGAATGCGACTGCGACTGCGAGAACAGCAGAATTCTACAACTGGATTCTCATCTGAATATTAAGGGGAATTCTTCCAGATATGCTCCTACACATCGCTGTTAGGTTGTTTTGCCGGGATACTTTCTTCTTTTTGTGGGATGTGCGACTTCTGGCTTGTTGGGGCCCTCGCCAGGGGTCCTTTGGGAGCCCATCGGGTGGCGTCTTGGAGGCTCCGAGGGCTGTCTTGAGGCCATGTCTGGGCAACGAGGTGACAGTGGGGATCGTCGAGGAGCTCGTGGGAGGCATGCCGAAGCCTCGCAGGCCGTCCAGGACCATCCCTGAGGCGTCCGGGGCCGCTGGCACAATTCGTCGAACCCCCCCCACCTCCAGGCGGGCCAGACGAGGGCCCCGGGGGAGGGGGTCGGGGGCAGGGAGAACAGTTTCACACGCCGCAGACTCTAAAGGGGTCGGCGCGGAATTTCGGCTGCCCAGTGCGCAGCGTGTGGCGCAACCAAAAGTAAACCGTGTCAGTGGTGGCCGCCGAGTGCGCGCCTTCTCGCGCAGCCAATGCCAGACCGTATCATCATCGGCCTCCGAGGGCGCAGGTGACGGCGCTCTCAAAAACAGGCCGTGCCATTGTCGGCTCCCAGGTGCGAAATGTTCGGAGCAACCAGCTTCAATACGTTGAATCAATCTGCTGAGTGTACAGTGCCTCGAGTAGCGAGCGGTTTAAAGTATCTGCCGCCGTGTTACATCTGATCGCGCAACCAATTACAGTCTCTTTTGCTTATCCTCTGAATGCGCATCCTCTTGTGCCATCAATACCAAGCCATGGATGCAGTGCAGCACAAACCATGGATAGCGCAACCCATGGTGGAGCCCGAAGATGATGCAATACATGAATCGAACAACCTATGGCGCAGCCCATTCATAGCGCAATCCATGGCGTGACCCATGGATGACGCAACCTATGGTGCAACCCATGGGTCGCGAAACCCATGGCGCGCCACATGGGCTGCACACCCTTTGCAGGCTCCTACTGGGCCAAGCCCGATTCATGCTCGCTGTTCTGGGCTGGCGACGGGGCCCAAGCGGCGAACTGTTTTTCGGTTGTTACTACCGGCCCATGCCTCGGGATCTCAGGACAATGGTTTCTCCAGGGATCGTGGCCTTGGAACGAGGCTCCAGAGTATTTTTGCAAGGGGTCGTGGCCCTTTGGGCGCGGATCGCATTTTACAACTCACAATCGCCTTGGGAGCGGAGATGTACTTTCTGCTAGGGACCTTGGATGTGGGAGCGCAGATTCCCGTAATGTTTGCACGGGTCGCCTTCGGGCTCAGGGGATTGGGATCATTTTGAGATCATCGGCATTGAGAGATGGTGTCAGAGCTCAGAGGAAATCGCGTTTATCGAAATGCTGAGGTCTTCAGAATGATGCGATGTTGTAGGCTTCGCCAGTGCATTGATGCGACCTTTTTGTTCAGCTGTCGAGGTCTCACCCGAGACGCTCGGTGGATCCCACACGGGGTCCCGTGGATTATCCTCTTGGCTACACATGTGCGGTCCTCGAGGAGTCATACAATTGGAACTGCGACGGGTGCGCCTGCTACCCTCTTCTGGGGTCGGTGCCAGCGCCTGCGCCCACCACGTGCTCCCCGGCGCCCAGCCCTTTACCCAGCCAAGCAGCCGGGCCGACTGCGGCGCCGACAGCCGCGACGATTGAGGCTCCCGCGACAGCGCCAGCATCGACTCCGACTTCGCCACCGACAGCAGCGCCGACAGCCGAGCCGACAGCCAGCCAGACTGCTGGAACGGAAGATGCCCCGACAGCCGCGCCGACAGACTTCCCGACGCCGAGCCCGACAGTCAGTTCGTTGCCTTTCGTTACGCCCAGCCCGACAACCGCGCCGACAGCAGCGCCGACTGTGGTACCGACCGCTGGGCCGACTGCCGCGCCGACTGCGGCACCGACAGCCTCGCCGACAGCTGCGCCGACTGCGGCACCCACAGCCGGGCCGACCGCTGCGCCGACTGCGTCACCGACTGCGGCACCGACAGCTGCACCCACGGCGTCGCCGACGGACGCGCCGACTGCCGCTCCGACGACGGTGCCGACATCAGCGCCGACTGGTGCGCCAGTAGTTGCGCCGACTGCGGCACCGACAGTCAGTTCTTTGCCCCTGCTGACGCCAAGCCCGACATCCGCGCCGACTGCGGCACCGACAGCTGGGCCGACCGCTGCGCCGACTGCGGCACCCTCAGCCAGGCCGACCGCTGCGCCGACTGCGTCACCGACTGCGGCACCGACCGCTGCGCCCACTGCGGCACCGACGGCTGCGCCCACACCATTGCCAACTGCTTCGCCGTCACCAGCACCAACAGTTACGCCGACAGCTGCGCCGACTGCAACGCCGACAGGCACGCCGACTGCCGCTCCGACGATTGTACCGACAGCAGCGCCGACAGGTGCGCCAGTAGTTGCGCCGACTTCGGCACCGACAGTCAGTTCTTTGCCCCTGCTGACGCCGAGCCCGACATCCGCGCCGACTGCGGCACCGACAGCTGGGCCGACTGCGGAACCGACAGCCATGCCGACTGTGGCGCCGACAGCCGCGCCGACAGCCGCGCCGACTGTGGCACCGACTGCCGCGCCGACAGCGGCACCGACCGCTGCGCCGACTGCGGCACCGACCGCGGCACCGACAGCCGCGCCGACAGCGGCGCCCACAGCAGGGCCGACTTCTGCGCCGACAGCTGTGCCCACTGCGTCACCGACTGCAGCGCCGACAGCCGAGCCGACTTTGCCCCTGCTGACGCCAATTCCGACAGCCTCCCCGACTGCGGCACCGACAGCCGCACCGACTGCCACGCCGTCAGCCGCACCGTCAGCTGCGCCGACTGCGCCACCGACTGCCGAGCCGACAGGTGCGCCGACTGCTGCGCCGACAGCTGCACCGACTCCCGCGCCGACAGCGGCACCGACCGCTGCGCCGACAGCGGCGCCGACCGCTGCGCCGACAGCGGCGCCGACCGCTCCGCCCACAGCAGGGCCGACCGCTGCGCCGACAGCTGCGCCGACTGCGTCACCCGCTGCAGCGCCGACAGCCGAGCAAACATCCGGCCAGACTGCTGGAACGGGAGCTGCCCCGACAGCCGCGTCGACAGATTTCCCGACGCCTGGCCCGACAGTCAGTTCTTTGCCTTTCGTTACGCCCATCCCGACAATCGCGCCGACAGCGACACCGACCGCTGCACCGACAGCCGCGCCGACTGCGGCCCCGACAGCCGCACCGACAGCTGCGCCGACTGCGGCACCGACGGCCGCGCCGACAGCTGCTCCGACTGCTGCGCCGACTGCCTCGCCGACAGCGGCACCGACCGCTGCGCCCACAGCAGGGCCGACCGCTGCGCCGATAGCTGCGCCCACTGCGTCACCTACTGCAGCGCCGTCAGCCGAGCCGACAGCTGGCCATACTGATGCAACGGAAGCTCTTCCGACAGCCGTGTCGACAGATTTCCCGACGCCTGGCCCGACAGTCAGTTCTTTGCCTTTCGTTACGCCCATCCCGACAATCGCGCCGACAACGACGCCGACCGCTGCACCGACAGCCGCGCCGACTGCGGCCCCGACAGCCGCACCGACAGCTGCGCCGACTGCGGCACCGACGGCCGCGCCGACAGCTGCTCCGACTGCTGCGCCGACTGCCTCGCCGACAGCGGCACCGACCGCTGCGCCCACAGCAGGGCCGACCGCTGCGCCGACAGCTGCGCCGACTGCGTCACCGACTGCAGCGCCTTCAGCCGAGCCGACAGCTGGCCATACTGATGCAACGGAAGCTCTTCCGACAGCCGTGTCGACAGATTTCCCGACGCCTGGCCCGACAGTCAGTTCTTTGCCTTTCGTTACGCCCATCCCGACAATCGCGCCGACAGCGACACCGACCGCTGCACCGACAGCCGCGCCGACTGCGGCCCCAACAGCCGCACCGACAGCTGCGCCGACTGCGGCACCGACGGCCGCGCCGACAGCTGCTCCGACTGCAGCGCCGACTGCCTCGCCGACAGCGGCACCGACCGCTGCGCCCACAGCAGGGCCGACCGCTGCGCCGCAAGCTGCGCCGACTGCGGCACCGACAGTGGCACCGACAGCCTCGCCAGCAGCCGTGCCGACAGCTGCACCGACTGCGGCGTCGACAGCCGCACCAACAGCTGCAACAACGGCCGCGCCGACAGCGGCACCGACAGCGGCGCTGACAGTCAGCCCTCTGCCCTTCGTGACGCCCATCCCGACAGCCACGCCGACAGCAGGTCCGACAGCCTCACCGACAGCAGGACCGATTTCGGTACCGACTGCGGCTCCGACAACGCTGCCGACAGCTATGCCGACAGATCTCCACACGCACCACCCGACGGCCAGCCCACTGCCCTTCGTGACGCCTACCCCGACTGAGGCACCGACGGCCGCACCGACAGCCGCGCCGACTGCGGCACCGACAGCCGCGCCGACAGCTGCGCCGACTGCGGCGCCGACGGCCGCGCCGACTGCTGCTCCGACTGCTGCGCCGACTGCGGCGCCGACAGCGGCACCGACAACCGAGCCGACAGCGGCGCCCACAGCAGAGCCGACCGCTGCGCCGACAGCTGCACCGACTGCGGCACCGACCGCGGCACCGACAGCCGCGCCGACAGCGGCGCCCACAGCAGGGCCGACCGCTGCGCCGACAGTTGCGCCCACTGCGTCACCGACTGCAGCGCCGTCAGCCGAGCCGACAGCTGGCCATACTGATGCAACGGAAGCTCTTCCGACAGCCGCGTCCACAGATTTCCCGACGCCTGTCCCGACAGTCAGTTCTTTGCCTTTCGTTACGCCCGGCCCGACGCCCACCTCAACGTCCAGCGAGGGGAACCCTGCCGAGTCTGGCGACGTGGCCACTGCCTCGCCCGGCGCGACGCCCACCCCAACGTCCAGCCAGGGGAACCCTGCCGAGTCTGGCGACGGGGCCACTGCGTCGCCCGGCGCGACGCCCACCCCAACGTCCAGCCAGGGGAACCCTGCCGAGTCTGGCGACGGGGCCACTGCGTCGCAGGGCGCGACGCCCACCCCAACGTCCAGCCAGGGGAACCCTGCCGAGTCTGGCGACGTGGCCACTGCCTCGCCCGGCGCGACGCCCACCCCAACGTCCAGCCAGGGGAACCCTGCCGAGTCTGGCGACGGGGCCACTGCCTCGCCCGGCGCGACGCCACCCCAACGTCCCAGGGAACCCTGCCGAGTCTGGCGACGTGGCCACTGCCTCGCCCGGCGCGACGCCCACCCCAACGTCCAGCCAGGGGAACCCTGCCGAGTCTGGCGACGGGGCCACTGCGTCGCGTGCCAAACCCAAACGCCCCCGCCCAGTCTTGTCCGAGCCCACTGGGGCGCGACGCCCACCCTGCCAGAACCCTGCCGAGTCTGGCGACGGGGCCACTGCGTCGCCCGGCGCGACGCCCACCCCAACGTCCAGCCAGGGGAACCCTGCCGAGTCTGGCGACGGGGCCACTGCGTCGCCCGGCGCGACGCCCACCCCAACGTCCAGCCAGGGGAACCCTGCCGAGTCTGGCGACGTGGCCACTGCCTCGCCCGGCGCGACGCCCACCCCAACGTCCAGCCAGGGGAACCCTGCCGAGTCTGGCGACGGGGCCACTGCGTCGCCCGGCGCGACGCCCACCCCAACGTCCAGCCAGGGGAACCCTGCCGAGTCTGGCGACGTGGCCACTGCCTCGCCCGGCGCGACGCCCACCCCAACGTCCAGCCAGGGGAACCCTGCCGAGTCTGGCGACGGGGCCACTGCGTCGCCCGGCGCGACGCCCACCCCAACGTCCAGCCAGGGGAACCCTGCCGAGTCTGGCGACGGGGCCACTGCGTCGCCCGGCGCGACGCCCACCCCAACGTCCAGCCAGGGGAACCCTGCCGAGTCTGGCGACGTGGCCACTGCCTCGCCCGGCGCGACGCCCACCCCAACGTCCAGCCAGGGGAACCCTGCCGAGTCTGGCGACGGGGCCACTGCCTCGCCCGGCGCGACGCCCACCCCAACGTCCAGCCAGGGGAACCCTGCCGAGTCTGGCGACGTGGCCACTGCGACTTCTGCCGAGTCTGTCGACGTGGCCGCTGCGCAGCCGGGCCCGACGCCCAGCCCGACTGCCAGCCAGGAGTTCTCTGCCGAGTCGGTGGACATGTCGAGTGTGCACGCCGTCGGCGACCCGCATCTGGTCAACGTGTATGGGCAGCACTTCGACATCTTCCACCAGGGCGTCCACGTGCTCCTCCAGGTCCCGCGGGGCGCGGCGCCCGCGGCCGCGAGGCTCTATGTGGCGGCGCGCGCCCAGCAGCTGGGAGCCGTGTGCGACGAGATGTACTTCACCTCCCTGAACGTGACGGGCAGGTGGGTCGAGGACAGGCTGCGCTCGAAGGTCGGGCCAAACGAGAGGGGGGGACAGAGGAGGAGGAGGAGGAGGAGGAGGAGGAGGAGGAGGAGGAGGAGGAGGAGGAGGAGGAGGGGGAGGGGGAGGAGGAGGAGGAGGAGAAGAGGAGGAGGGAGGGGGCGGAGGAGATGAACAGAGAGGAGGAGGAGGAGGAGGAGGAGGAGGAGAGGAGGAGGAGGAGGAGGAGGAGGAGGAGGAGGGAGGAGGAGGATGAAGGAGGGAGGAGAGGAGGAGGAGGAGGAGGAGGAGGCGGAGGAGGAGGAGGAGGAGGAGGAGGAGGAGCAGGAGGATCGGGCCGAACGAAAGGGGGGGACAGGGAAAGAGGGGGGTACGAAGTCTGCTGCGTGCAGCTGGTTTCGGCCCCGCCGCCGGGCCCATTCCTCCATACATGGCCGCCTCCGGCGCCGGGAGGCGCGGGGAACGTGAGCTGCGTGAGCTGATTCTCATCCCCCCCCTTTGCTATTCCCCCCACCTTCGCCCGGCCCGAGAAGGCATTCAATTTGACGGACGACTTTCCCGAGGCAGCAATGAGAGCCCGCGGCAGACCCACGGGAGGCCTCCACTTCTTGGCGGGACAGGCGGGCAATCGGCGCCACACGCCGTGGATGTACTTCGGCGGGGTGGGCCTCAGGGTCACCTGGGGCCACACAGCCCACGGCGTCAAGTACCTCAACGTTCTCATGAAGCACGTGAGCCAGGCCGGCGCTCCAGTCGGAGGCCTCCTCGGTGGGGACGACCACACCGAGGCGGCAACCCGGAGCTCGGCGTGCAGCAAGTCGCTGGCCCTCAGAGCCGAGGAGCAGGATGAGCCTCAGGGAGCGGAGCCCGGCTCGCACACGGATTGGGCCCACATGGCGGTTGCGACCTGGTGATGAGCGCGGGGCAGGGGCGGGAACGATCGCGCTTGTGCTCCGCGATCTGCTCTGCTGCGCGCCGCGCGCCGCGGTCGGCGAGGGAGAACCGCTGGCCCCGAGCGCACCCCCATGCCCTGGCGATTGGCAGTCTCTCTTCGGGGGAGGCGCCCGACAGTGTGATGGAAGGGGACTAACCCCTCATCTGGTCATCGGACCGGGACAGTGCCATTCTCGGGGGCATGGGTGTGCGCGAAGCCGCAGGGGAAGGCGAAGGGCCATCAAGCCGGGTGGTCAGTGCTGCTCGTTTGCAGTGTACGCGGTCTGCCAGCCTCGGCTGACCAGGGCCCGGCTTGGCCAGTGGGGCCGTCCTGGGCGGATCCGGCCCGGGATCCGATTCTCGAGGGCCGGGCGGAGAAGAGAAGGGGAGAGAAAGACAGAGAGAAAGAGAGAGGGCGAGGCGGACAACCTTTTGATGGCCTTGCGTTCTCCTTCGCCCGCCCGCTGGCGCTCCAGGGCTTACGACATCTGTGGACGGCTCAAGAGTCAGTAGCTACCTAAGGGGCTGCGCCATCTGCCGCGTTTCTCCCCTCAGGCGGAGCCGCCGTGACAATGCCTTGCGGCCGCCTCGATGCTTCCGTGGGTTCTGTTTTCGACCATCTAGGGGATCCTCAGGGGGCCACCTTCAGGGCCATCTTGTGAAGCAGTAGTGGCCCCAGTGTGCCACAGTAGCCCTCGCAGACACGCGCAGGAGTGAGCCGCCCCCCCCTGCACGCATTGTGGAAGACTGCGCGGGGAAGCGGTGCCGAGCTGATGATCAGAGCGTGAATTACCTAGCCCGCTTTCGCTTCCAGGAAAAACCAAGTCATACCACGCGCCTCCTCGTCAAGCGACCTGACCAGTACAGGCCGTAGTTTGGCATCGCTTGGTATCTCTTGGAAGCGAGGGTGGTCAAAAGCGAGGTAGGTTTGTTTTCCCCCTAGATGAGTGGCGCCAAGGGCCCAATCGGGCCGAGAGAGGGTAAGCGTGTTTCTCGGACGCCGCCGGTGCGGGCGGAAGGTGTGGACCGGGGCGACCACGGGCAGGGCGCAGGGGCGGCAAGGGACACCAGCAGGGCGGCGGGGAGACTCGCATCGTGGCGCTCCAATGGTCAGGAGGGGAAAAAACACACAGACACAATTAATCGTCGATTCCCTAGAAAATATAGGAAAATATGGGAAGTGGTGGGAAAACAAAAACCCAGGAAATATGGGAAAATATTGGGAATAGTTTTATTTGTGTGTATTTATTTGTGTGTCCTAGGGCCCCTTCAAATGGGGGGGCGGGCGGTCACCAGCTGAGTGTCGGGAGTTGTTCGCGAGTCATACCTAGCTATTCGCGCGCACGAGCAGCAGCCCGAGGGGCGAGAGCTCTCAGCAAACACTCGCTGCACATGTGCAGCCCTTGGCGCATGTGCCACTGTCTCTGCCCGTGGCACCACGACTGGCGCTTCCTTGCTATACGTCCCGCGGCAGTCGGGTCGGGAGGACCAGATTTTGCGGAGGCGTCGCGTGGAAAACATGTATGGTCCCTCTTCTCGATCTTGAGGTAGCGTTGCGCCAGTTGCGCAGGAAAGGTGGCCCAGAGTGAATCAGATGAACACCGAATCGGGAACATCACGCCCTCAGATTCTGTCAGGGCTTGCAGGGGTTGTGGAGAGGAGCACGGCCGCGTTGTGGTCGTCGGCCGGTGGCATCAATCGATACGATGTTTGCGCAATCGCCACAGTAGCCCAGCGACGAGTGCTTGCATGCAGGCGTATCTTACGGGGCTCTCCATAATTCCCTCGCCTTCGAGGGGTCGAGTTTGGCTTCTCTTTCTCGGCGGAAGGCCGGTGGAACGCGGCGGAAGCAAAGCGGGGACGGCTGCGCCAGCGGAAGCCGCCAGAATCACAAAATGTCCCCCAAGTGATTGTAGTTAGTCTGGTCCAGGGTCGCCAGAGCGGGGCAAATGTCATTGTGTGTTCAAAACGCGATATCGGGAGGGTGCGCGAAATCGATGCCATGTGTATTGATAGATTTGCACATCGTGCGTGTTGAGCCGCGATCCCCCGACCTCTCGTGGAGCGCGTCCCGACCAGTTGCTTGAGCTGCATCTGGCCTTGGCGACATGGGTTCCCAGGAGGCCCACACTTTTCCGAATGTGGGAAACACTACATCCTCTTTCCGTATCTCCCTCTTCCTCGAGAACGGGGGATTGTGGAGCCCCTCGGGGTCGAAGGCGCCAAAGCGAGGCTTTCACACTGAGTTCGCGCGTCTATTTCAATGAGATATGCGTGCTCTGTGGCGGCCTCCTCTCTCCTCCTCCTCCTCCTCCTCCTCCTCCTCCTCCTCCTCCTCCAAAAGGAACAATACCATTTTCGTTGTTTGGCCCCCTCCCCCCCCCCCCCCCCCAGGAAAAAAAAAAAAAAAAAAAACTGGGCGGATCCGCCTTTTTTTTTTTCTTTTTCTTTTTTTCGGGGGGGGGGGGGAATGAAAATCCTCTCCTCCCTCCTCCTCCTCCTCCTCATCCTTCTCCTCGTCCTCCTCCTCCTCTCCTCCTCCTCCTCCTCTCCTCCTCCGCCTCCTCCTCTCCTCCTCCTCCTCCTCTCCCCCTCCTCCTGCCTCTCTGCCTTTTTGTGTCTCCTGGTGTCCCCCCCCCCCCCCCCCGAGAAAAAAAAAAAAAATGCTGGCATGCCCCCCCCCCCCCCAGATTTTTTGTTTTTCCTTGGGGGGGACGCCAGGAGGAAAAAAAGAAATGCGACGTGGCCACGCCTGCCCTCCCCCCTAGAAGGATTCCTATTAAGCGCCCTCATAAGAAGGATTCACACTGAAATCCTCGACAGAAGGGTTCCTATCGAACCCCCCCGCTGAATGATTCCTATTGAAATCCTCCACATGTGGATTCCTACTGAAACCCTCCACTGAATGATTCCTACTGAGATCCTCGAATGGCAATGGCAATGGCAATGACAATGGCAATGGTAGTGGTAATGGTAATGACATTGGTAATGGCAATGGTACTGGTAATGGTTACGGTAATGATAGTGGTAACGGGGTAGCGAGGCAATGACAATGGCAATGGTAATGGCAATGGCAATGGCAGTGGTAATGGTAATGGTAATGGTAATGGGAATGGGAGTGGGAATGGGAACGGGAACGGGAATGGAAATGATTGTGGTAGTTGTAGTGGTAATGGTAATGGCACTGGTAATGGTAATGGAAATGGTAATGGTATTGGAAGTCTAATGGTAATGGCAGCGGTAATGGTAATGGGAATGGGAATGGGAATGGGAATGGGAATGGAATGGTGGTACTGGCAATGGTAATGGTAGTGGCGAATGGCAATGGCAATGGCAATGGCAATGGCAATGGTAATGGTAATGGTAATGGTAATGGTAATGGTAATGGTAATGGTAATGGTAATGGAAATTATAATGACAGAGGTAATGGTAATGGTACTGGTAATGGTAATGGTAACGGTAATGGTAATGGTAACGGGGTAGCGATTGGCAATGGCAATGACAATGACAATGGCAATGGTAATGGCAATGGCAACGGTATTGGCAATGGCAATGGCAATGACAATGATAATGGCCATGGCAGTGGCAACGGCAATGGTAAGTGTAATGGTAATGGCAATGGTAGTGGGAACGGGAACGGGAATGTGAATGGGAATGGGAACGAGAACGGGAATGGAAATGGTAGTGGTAGTGGTAACGGAAATGGGAATGATAAGGGTAAGGGTAAGGGTAAAGGTAAAGGTAGAGGTAAAGGTAATGGTAATGGTAATGGAAATGATAATGGTAATGGTAATGGTAATGGTCATGGGAATGGGACTGGCAATGGAAATGGTACTGGCAATGGCAATGGTAGTGGCCAATGGCAATGGCAATGGCAATGCGAATGACAGAGGTAATGGTAATGGTACTGGTGATGGTAACGGTAATGATAGTGGTAACGGGGTAGCGACTGGCAATGGCAATGACAATGACAATGGCAACGGTAATGGTAATGGCAATGGCAATGGCAATGGCAATATCAATGGGAATGGCAATGGCAATGGTAATGGCCATGGCAATGGCAATGGCAATGGTAATGGTAATGGTAATGTGAATGGGAACAGGAACGGGAATGTGAATGGGAATGGATATGGGAACGGGAATGGAAATGGCAGTGGCAGTGGTAACGGAAATGGGAATGGTAAGGGTAAGGGTAAAGGTAAAGGTAGAGGTAAAGGTAATGATAATGGCAATGGTAATGGCAATGGCTGTTGTAATGGTAATGGTAATGGTAATGGTAATTGTAATGGTAATGGCATTGGGCATGGGAATGTGAATCGGAATGGTAATGGTACTGGCAATGTTAACGGTAGTGGCGACTGGCAATGGCAATGGCAATGATAATGGTAATGGTAGTGGCGAATGGCAGTGGTAATGGTAGTGGCGAGTGGCAATGGCAATGACAATGGTAATGGTAATGGCAATGACAGTGGTAATGGTAATGGTACTGGGAATGGTAATGGTGACGGTAACGGTAATGGTAATGGTTATGGCAATGGTAACGGGGTAGCGATTGGCAATGGCAATGGCAACGGCGATGGCAATGGTAATGGTAATGGCAATGGCAACGGCAATGGGAATGGCAGCGGCAATGGCAATGGCAATAGCAATGGCCATGGAAATGGTAATGGTAATGGTCATGGTCATGGTCATGGTAATGGTAATGGTAATGGGGATGGGGATGGGAATGGGAATGGGAATGGGAATCGTAGTGGAAATTGGAACGGGAACGGGAATGGAAATGGTAGTGGTAGTGGTAATGATAATGGCAATGGTAATGGTAATGGTAATGGTACTGGTAACGGTAATGGCAATGGCAATGGTGATGGGAATGGGAATTGTAATGGTGATGGCAGCGGTAATGGTAATGATAATGGTAATGGTAATGGTAATGGCAATGGTGCTGGTAATGCTAATGGTAATGGCAATGGTAATGGTAGTGGCTAATGGTAATGGGAATGGTAGTGGTAATGGTAATGGTAATGGTAACGGTAATGGTAATGGTAACGGGGTGGCGACTGGCAATGGCAATACAATGGCAATGGCAACGGCACTCGTAATGGCAATGGCAATGGCAATGGCAATGGGAATGGCAATGGCAATGACAATGGCAATTGTAATGGCCATGGTAATGGTAATGGTAATGACAAGGGTAAAGGTAAAGATAAAGGTAAAGGTAATGGTAATGGTAATGTGAATGGGAATGGGAATGGGGATGGGAATGGTAATGGTAATGGTATTGGGAATGTGAATGGGAATGGAATGGGAATGGGAGTGGGAGAGATTGAGAGAGAGAGAGAGAGAGAGAATGCGAGAGAGGGAAATATCAGAATAATGATGAGGAGCAACTTGAAATATCGTAGATAATCGTTTGAAACCCACAGGGGCTCCACAATCCCCCGGCCTCTCTTCCTCCGCCCCGCTTCGCCATTGATCCCAGTGCCAGGAAATTTCTCTATTGTTGTGCACGCTGCTGCTGCGCAGTTTCTTTGCGGGGGGCTGTCGCGCAATACGTTGCTGCTTCAAGCAGGGAAACAGCGATGTATGCTAGAGAGGTTTATTCAGGAAGGGAGGATAAGTAGGGCCGATGGCTGGGTAGGAAGGAGAAGCAGTGGGTTTAGAAGGAGGGGCATGGGGGTTGCACGTGGGGAGACTCGTGACGGACAAGATATCTTGGGTGATGGTAGACTTTGTTCGGGGCGACGTTTGGACACGACTCTGGCAAGACTTTGGGTGGGATCTGGGATCGATGTGGACGGGAGGTTGGGCGGAGTCGCGGGAGTGGGAAAGGGAGGGCGATGCCGCGGTGGGGAACGAGGCGAATGGGGCGGGGGGGGGATGGAGGCCGAGGGCCTGAGGCTGGTCGGAGCAGCTGTTGACCACTTCTGGCTCCAGGAGGGGGCTCTGGTTTCAGGGGCGCCTCGTTCGATTTCGGTCGGGAACCCTGCTCGTGGCCGAGGCTCGCCGCGGCCAGGAAAAAAGCCCCACGCGCTCCTCCTCCTTCCGCGCTGCTCCTGGTAGCACGCGATGCACGGTTTGGGGTTATTTTTTTCCCAACCATCCTGTGGTGCTGGGTCCTCGTTTTGAAGAGGCGGTCCCCGCGTTCTCTCCTTCTCTCCTCCTCTTCCCCCTGCTCCTCCACCGTCCGCATGCGTCCCGCACACCCAGTACAGCGTTTCGTGGCCCTCCTCCCCCCCCCCCCTCCCTGCGTTTCACCCACCCAGTACAGCGCTTCGTGGCCCCATAGGGAGCCCCACCGAAGGTCCCAGTGCTACCGTCCGCATGCGTCCCGCACACCCACCCAGTACAGCGCTTCGTGGCCCCATAGGGAGCTCCACCGAAGGTCCCAGTGCTACCGTCCGCATGCGTCCCGCACACCCAGAACAGCGCTTCGTGGCCCTCCTCCCGCGCCTCCCTGCGTTTCAGCCACCCAGTACAGCGTTTCGTGGCACCATAGGGAGCTCCACCGAAGGCCCCAGTGCCCCCGTCCGCATGCGTCCCGGATGCCCAGCTTGGCATTTTCACCCACCTGGTGCAGCGTTTCGTGGCCCCATAGGGGACTCCACCCAAGGCCCCAGTGCCACCGTCCGCATACGTCCTAGTAACCCAATTTGGCATTTTCACTCACTCAGTAGAGCGCTTCGTGGCCCCATAGGGGGCTCCACCGAAGCCCCCAGTGCTACCGTCCGCATGCGTCCCGGTAACCCAATTTGGCATTTTCACTCACTCAGTAGAGCGCTTCGTGGCCCCATAGGGAGCTCCACCGAAGCCCTCAGTGGGACCGTCCGCATGCGTCCCGGAAACCCAATTCGGCACACCACCCACACAGTACAGCGTTCCCCCCCGCCCAGTGCAGCGCTTCGTGGCCCCATAGGGAGCTTCACCGAAGCAGATATTCACAATTACGGTACCCACATCTGCATATGGTTGGGACCTTCGCCAGGATAATTGTTTGGGGGTTGAGGGTGAGGAACGGTGGATGGAGGACAGATGCGGCGCAGAGTGCAAGGGATGGCAAACATGAGGCGATCCCAGACCGAACACGTAAGCTAACGAACGAGAACGGCCGGCACGGCCCGCAGCTTTTTTTTGGAGGTGGCGCATAACCTTCTGCAGGGGGCAGCGAAAGTTGGAATGCGGCCATCCCTTTGCTATCCGTTCCTCTCACCCGTCGCTCTATCCCGCCACATGTCCGGCCACCTCTCCTTCTACCTCCTCTTTTCTTTCCCGCGCTTCTCCCTCTCCTGCCCCTCGCCTTCAATCCCCCCGGGTCCCCTCCCTCCTCCCCGCCCTCTTGCGGCCTCTCTCCGTCCCTCTCTGTTGCAGGAGCCGTACTGCAGGTTCCACCGACCCTTGGAAGTGAACATCCTGGGCCGCAGAGAATGAGAGAGAGGGAGGGACAGAGCGAGAGAGAGAGATGGAGAGAGATATTACACATACGCATGTAAACAGAGAGAGAGAGAGAGAGTGAGAAGAAAACAAGGGAACGAGAGGGCGGAGTCTCGCCTACACCCCTTGAGGACTCGGCCGAGCCGCTCGTGGTGACGTCCGAGCGGTCCGATGACGGCGGCTACGTGAAGCGCCTGTCAGGTGGGTGAGCGGCAGAGCCTTCCGCGGCAGAGGCAGGGCCAGTTCAGGGTGCGTTCGGACCTCTCCTGAGGGGTCCAGGGACCGATTCTGAGCTGCCGCTGCCTCGCTCCGCCCCGCTCCGAGCCCGGGGGCCCCCCCGCACACGGCGGCTTTTTGCCAGCCAGGACCTCGAGCCTGCCGGCGGGAGCTGACGAAGGGGTGGGTGGCTGCTCTCGACTCGACGTGAGAGTGACCTGTCGCCGGAGTGACCTTTCGGTGCGGGCCGAATGGGGCCCCCCGACCGCCGAGCGCGATGCGGTGATAGCGTCTTGCGCGCTCGTGGTTGGTCCACCCGCGGCGCCCAGAAAGCCGCGCGCTGAAGGTCACCCTTGCCCGGGGTCCCTCTTGCGTGTAGCCGATTCTCGGCCCGCGGCCGCAGCGCTCTTTCGGGCGCCCTTGGCGCCCTGGCCCATCTCTGCCCGCCGACGAGGCAACACTGCAGAACTGCGTAAAGCGTCTTTCAGGAGCTCGCGCGGGGGCTCCTCCGGTCGGCCCTGGGGCCCCCCCTCGGCGCCATGCTCTCGCCCAGCGCCGGCCCCTAAGGGGGCCACCTGCATACAGAGGGATTTTCGACGAAAAATAAAAGATATTTTAGAACTGCCCCAAAATTGTCAAAACATATTCAAAAAATAGTCCCCAGACTATTTTTGGAGTACTTTTTGGACTATTTTTAATGTATTTTTTATTGTTCGTCGAAAATCCCCCTGTGGGGGGACAGGCCCGACTTAACCCTACCCCCACCCTCCTCAGAAGTCGTGGGAGGGTAGGGGTGGGGTTCGCAGGTGGCCCCCCCTAGACCCTGGAAGCCTCCAGAAGCCGATGCGCCTGCAGTTCCTGTGCTTCGTCGTGCGCGCCCGCCGGCGGGTTCCGCCCGGCGTCGGGGAGCACGGGAAGAAGAAACGGAGGCGCCCGCTGGGTGTCACGAAGGCGGTCGCGCCTCTCGCGCGTCACGGCATGGACTGGAGGAGGAGGAGGAGGAGGAGGAGGAGGAGGAGGAGGAGGAGGAGGAGGAGGAGGAGGAGGACGAGACGAGGACGAGACGAGGACGAGGACGACGAGGACGAGGACACGAGGACGAGGACGAGGACGAGAGGAGGAGGAGGAGGAGGAGGGAGGGGGGGAGGAGGAGGAGGAGGAGGAAGAGGAGGAGGAGGAGGAGTGAGGAGTGGAGGAGGAGGAGGAAGGGGGAGGAGGAGGAGGAAGAGGAGGAGGAGGATGAGGAGAGGGAGGAAGGGGAGGAGGAGGAGGAGGAGGAGGACCGCCGTTCTTTCCCTTGGGTGGCGGGGCGCCGGCGCGGAGACCGCCTGGGGACCGCGGGGATCAGGCCGCAGAGTGGGGCGACCTGCAGGCCCAGACGTCCGCGGCCCCTGGGAGTCCCGACCCTTTCGGCCTCTCGTCCTGAGCGGCTTCTGACGGTCCCCGGGCCTAGCGAGGGCCCCCCGTTGGCAAAAATGGCGCACCGTTCCGTTTTGAATCGTGTCGATACGCTGGATATTGGCAGATCCATGAGCGGTTACAGCGTAGTTTGGGTGAGTCCCCTCCTCCTCATCATCACCACCATCACCATCATCGTCATCATCAGCATCATCGTCATCATCACAATCTCCATCATCGTCATCATCACCAGCATCACCACCATCCCAATAATAACCATCACCATCATCATCATCATTATCACCATCATCATCATCATCATCATCATCATCATCATCATCATCATCATCATCATCATCATCATCATCATCATCATCATCATCATAATTATCATGATCATCATGTTCATGATCATCATCATCATTATCATCATTCTCATCGTCGTCATCATCATCAACATCACCATCCCCAGTAACATCATCACCATCACCATCGCCATAATCGTCATCATCACTCTCATCATAATCATCATCACCGTCATCATGATAATCGGCATCATTATCATCCTTATCCTGACCATCATCATCATCACCATCATCACCCGCATCGTCTTCATCATCATGAGCACTCTCACCCTCATTATCACCATCATCATCGTCATTATCAGCATTAGCATTCTCACCATCACCATCACCATACCCATGACCATCATCATCACCATCACAATCACCACAATCATCAGCATCATCATCATCATCATCCTCCTCAGCATCATCATGATCATCATCATCATCATCACCATCAGCATCAGCATCAACATTGCTATTGTCGCCATCGTTATCATCAACAATACCATCCGCAGCAACATCATCATCATCATCATCATCATCATCATCATCATCATCATCATCATCACTGTCACCATATTCGTCGTCGTCACCGCCACTATCACCATTATGTACAATCATCATCATTATCGTCATCATCATCGGCATCATTACCATCATCATCTGTACCATCACCATCGTCATCACAATCGCCATCTTCATCATCATTCTGATCATCAGTATGATCATCATAATCATCATCACCATCGCCATCATCATCACCATCATCACTATCTCCGTCACCATCACCATCACAATCATTATCGCCATCATCATCCTCATCTGATTCATCATCATTGCCATCACCATCACTGTCACCATCGTCGTCATCTTTATCGGCATCACCACCATCACCATCATCACCATCATCATCATCATCACCATCACCGACACCGCCACCATCACCATCACAATCATCATCATCATCATCCTCATCATCCGCATCATCATCATCATGATCATGATCATCATCACCATCGCCATCACCATCGTCATCATCAGCATGATCATCATCACCGTCACCGCCACCATCGCCATCACAATCATCATCCTGAATATGATCATGATCATCATCATGATCGTCATCATTATCATCACCATGACCATCATTATCATCATCACCAGCATCACGAACATCATCATCAGCATCATCAGGATCACCATCATCCGCGCCCTCACCATCACAATCACAGTCACCATCACCACCATCATCATCATCACCATCCCCATCACCATCATCATCATCATCATTAACATCGTCGCCATCACCATCATCATCATCATCATCATCTTCATCATCATCACTATCATCATCTCCATCATCATCACCATGAGCATCATCATCACCACAATCGCCATCATCAGCATCATCATGATCATCACCATCACCGTCACGGTCACAAGATCCATCACAATCATCAGCATCATCATCAACATGATCATTATTATTATGATCGTCCTCGTGGTCATCATCAGTATCATCATCCTCATCAGCATCATCACCATCACCATCGTCGTCATCATCACACTCATCACCATCATGGTCGTCATCGACATCATCATCCTCATCTCGACCATCACCATCATCATCATCATCCTTATCTTCATCATCATCACCACCATCACCAGCATCGTCGTCATTATCAGCATCATCATCACCATCATCATCCTCATCCTCATCTTCAGCATCATCACCAACCTCATCACCATCACCATCATCATCAGCATCAGCATCGCCATCACCATCACCATCATTAGCATGATCGTGATCATGATCACCATCGTCATCATCATCACCATCGTCATCATCATCACCATCATCATCATGATCATCAGTATGATCATCACCATCACCATGACCATCAATATGAGCACCATCTTCATCATCATGATCATGATATCATCGTTACCATTTTCAACAGCATCGTCATCACCATCACCATCACCATTGTGAGACTGGCGAAGACGGCAGGGCAGGGCCCTGGGAAAGCTGCCATATCCTGCTACGCTTCGCCCCGTTTCCCACTCTGTGGGCCTCCTGGGAGGCCCTCGTCGCCGCCGCTGGACTCGCCTCGAACTTTTCTGGTCAGGACGCCCCCCAGCAGAGGTCTGGGAACAGTCGGTGTCGGCACCCGTTCCTGCCTCCCCCAGTTTCTCGCCGCGGCGCGGGGCGGCGGCAGGGCAGAAGTCGAGGGAAGGCGTGCGATTGTCTTGGCCAGCACGTCGCGGGGTCTTCTCGGCGCCGGTCGTGGTCGTGGGCTGGGGTCTCGTCAGGCAGCTCCGGCCCAGTGGGCATTTTTGTTGGGGGGTGGGGGTGGGGGGGCCGTCGGAGCGCCCGGCGGTGCAGCCATACACGGCTGCTGCTCCTGCTGCTGCTAGAGGGGAGTCGGGAGGGGAACAAAACACACAGACACAATTAATCGTCGATTCCCCAGAAAATATGGGAAACTATGGGAAGTGGGGGGAAGACAAAAACCCAGGAAAGATGGGAAAATATGGGGGATATTTTGATTCGTGTGTATTTATTTGCGTGTCCTTGGGCCCCTTCAGGGATGGATGCGTCGTGGGCGCGCAGGGGCGCGCGGGGGCCAGGGCACGCGCGTGCCGTGAACACCTGCTGCGGCTTCGTCACCTTCCGGTCCAAGCGGGACGCCATGATCGCCCTCAACATGAGGCTCGCAGCGGGGCCCGCCTCGCACTCGTCGCCGAGGGGAAGGGGGGGGGGAAGGGGAGACGGAGGCGACGACGTCCTGGGCCCTGTTTGGCCCGTTCGGAGGGGGGGGGCTTCGAGGCCCCCCTGCCACCGACTTCTCCATCCCTCGCCGTGCCTCTCGATGCCTGGTCTTTCCCCTTCCCCCTCCCTTGTCCTCGCTCCTGCTTCCTCTCCCTCCCCTTCCCCCTCCCTCTACTCCCTCCCCTCGCCTTTCCTCTCGCTCCCTTCGCCTTTCTCCTTCCTTCCCTCCCTCCTCGCTCCTGCTTCCTCTCCCTCCCCTCGCCTTTCCCCTTCCCCCTCCCTTATCCTGGAGTCGGAGGGTGGGGTGGGGTCGGTCAGCGTCTCAGTTGTGCTGAGTTGCTCTCTGGCTGCAGCTCCAGATCCCAGGGCTGGACCTAAACGCCGTTTTGCTGGACTTCGGCTGTGTTTGTTTTTCGTTTTGGGAGGGAGGGAAGTACAGGAAACCAGGTGAAGCAAACCAAAAAAACGAAACAATAATGATACAGGAGAAAACCCCAATCATAATCTTTTTAAGGCTTTAGGGCTATGGGGCTATAAAGCCATAGGGCCAGAAGGCTATGGGGCTATCGGGCTACAGGGCCATAGGGCTATAGGGATATTGGGCTATAGGGCTATGGGGCTGTAGGGCTGTAGGGCTGTAGGGCTATAGGGCTATAAGGCTACAAGGCTATAGGGCTATTAGGGCTATAGGGCCACAGGGCTATAGGGCTATAGGGCTATATATAGAGCTACCAGGCACCTGGGCACCCGGGCACCTGGCCCCCCAGGCAACTGGGCACACGGGCACCCGGGCACACGGGCACCTGGGCACCCGGGCACCCGGGCACCCGGGCACACCCGGGCACCCCCGGGCACCCCCGGGCACCCCCGGGCACCCCCGGGCACCCGGCCGCCGGCCACCAAGTCGGCGCCGCACCTCACTTAACCATATGAATCCGCTAGGACCCCTACAGAGGCAAGCTCTGATTGGGGAACAATCCGAACAACAACGTTTAGGTCCAGCCCTGCCAGATCCTGCTCTCCCTCCCAGCCCTCCGTTCGTCCCAGCCCTCCGGTCGTCCCCCTTCCCCTCCTCGTGCGCCTCGTCGTCCCACCCTCCCCTGCTGACGCCCAGCCCCACCTGCTCCGTCACGGTCAGTTCCAGCCCTTGGGAGCAGCCCCCCCCCCCGCTGGGAGCATGGACAAACGTGGCAGCCTCGCGGCTGAAGGCCTTGAACAGGTTTACACGGTCACGATGGGGGCCACGATGGGGGGGTCACACTGGGGGGCCACGATGGGGGTCCGCGAGAGGGCGGGCCGCGAGGGCGCGACCTGGGTAAGGTGAAGGGGGTAGGGTTAGGGTTAGGGGACCCGGATGCAAGGCTGGGGCCGGGATGCAGGTATATACCTATACGACCACCCTGCGGATGGTAAGGAGGTTGGGGGGGGGAGGGGGGCCAGCAATGGGCAACAGTGGTGATTGTTGCGTTGCCGCTCGCTCTTGGGACCATCGATCCCACTATCGATCTCACTCGATCGATCTCACTCGATCGATCTCACTCGATCGATTTCACTGTCGATCTCACTCTGGATCTCGCTATCGATCCCATTATCGATCTCCCTATCGATATCACTCGATCTCACAATCGATATCACTATTCATCTCACTATCGATCTCACTATCGGTCTCACGATCGATCTGAGAATCGGTATCACTATCGACTCACGATCGATCTCACAATCGATTTCGTCATCGGGCTTACTATCGTTTTCGCACCAGAGGGACACCGGCGGGACACCGGCGGGACACCAGCGGGACACCGCGGGCCACCGCTTGCCGGAGGGAGAATCATTTGGTCCGACCGGGACCTAGCCACAAGCGGGACACCAGCGGGACACCAGCGGGACACCGCGGGCCACCTCTTGCCGGAGGGAGAATCATTTGGTCCGGCCGCGCCTCAGCCACAAGAGACTTTCCTCGCGCCCGCCCACGCAGCTTCGCCTCGCCCGCACGCGCGGCACGCACGAACACGAAACCGAATCTGATTTCCCGATGGGGGGCTCTCTGTTCCACTTCGATCTCACCCCCCAACCTCCGATGGATGGGGATCGGGATGGGCATAGGGATAAATAAGGGCAGGGATTGGGATATGGATGCAGAACAGAGATCGGGATGAAAGGGGTAGGGATAGGGCTAGGGATCAAGCTAGCCAGCTCGAGCGAGTCAAGCATGGCATGCTCATTCCCACCCGCCCTCCCACAACATAAGAAACAGTGATGGCACAACTGGGGGCTGCGCGGGCATTTCAGTGCGAGTGGAGGATACCCCAAGACACCGCATTGACGTCCGCGCGGGATGTGCGCCGCATCCCATTCCCGCCACGCATTTCGCATCGTCGACGACAAGACTGGCCATATTGAAAGGAACAACGGACACGTTCCGCCCTCCCTCAACATAAGAAGCAATGCTGGCGCAACTGGGTGATGGCGCGTAGTGGTAGTAGTGGTAGTAGTAGTAGTAGTAGTAGTAGTAGTAGTAGTAGTAGTAGTAGTAGTAGTAGTAGTAGTAGTAGTAGTAGTAGTAGTAGTAGTAGTAGTAGTAGTAGTAGTAGTAGTAGTAGTAGTAGTAGTAGTAGTAGTAGTAGTAGTAGTAGTAGTAGTAGTAGTAGTAGTAGTAGTAGTAGTAGTAGTAGTAGTAGTAGTAGTAGTAGTAGTAGTAGTAGTAGTAGTAGTAGTAGTAGTAGTAGTAGTAGTAGTCGTAGTCGTAGTAGTAGTAGTAGTAGTAGTAGTAGTCGTCGTAGTAGTAGTAGTAGTAGTAGTAGTAGTAGTAGTAGTAGTAGTAGTAGTGTAGTAGTAGTAGTAGTAGTAGTAGTAGTAGTAGTAGTAGTAGTAGTAGTAGTAGTAGTAGTAGTAGTAGTAGTAGTAGTAGTAGCAGTAGTAGCAGTAGTAGCCCTGAGTCGCCGAAAGATCGCTCCAAGACGCCCAAGATGGCCTCCAGACGGCCGTAGCGCCAAGAAACCGCGGGGAGCATCAGGAGGCCCTCCAAGAGCCTGAACAAGCAAAAACTTCCCAGGCATTCATCACCCCAGGGCCTCCTGGAACGCCCCGGCGCCCAATGAATTGGCGAGCTAAAAACGTGCGCCGAGCCAAAGCGGGAGCGCAACTTTGAGAAAATTTCGCTCGGCGCCCAAGCGAGAAGGTCATGTCATTCATGTCGAGCGGGGGGGGAGGTGTGCCGCGCCCAACTCTTGCCATGCATTTTTGCGGGGTGGACGACCAGAACAGCTATGTGGTCAGGGAAAATCAGCATGGCATTGTTTCTGACAAGTAAGGTGGCCCCTCCCGCTTTGGGGTTACCCCAGAAGTCCGTGCGCGATGTGCGCCGCGCCCCATTCCTGCCACGCATTTCGCATCGTCGACGACAAGACAGGCCATGATGAAAGGAAAAACGGCAACTTTGTATTGGTTTTAACAGTCAGGATGGGAGGGCCCGCGGCCCGCATGGACGTCCGCGCGCGATGTGCGCCGCGTCCCGTTCCTGCCACATATTTCGCACCGTCGGCGACAAGGCAGGCAATGCTGAGAGGAAGAAACGGAGACTTTGTATTGATTCCCAACCATCATGTGGTGTTGGGTTCTCGTTTTAAAGAAACGGTCCCCGCGTTCTCCCCTCCTCCTCCTCCCCCTCCCCCTCCCTCCTCCCCCTCTTCCCTGCTCTTCACCCACCCAGTACAGCGTTTCGTAGTTCCATAGGGAGCTCTACCGAAGGCCCCAATGCTGCCGCCCGCATGCGTCCCGCACACCCAATTCGGCACACCCCTCACATGCTTCGTGGCCCCATCGGGCGCTCCACCGAAGGCCCCAGTGCCGCCGCCCGCATGCGCCCCGCACGCCCATTTCGGCACACCCCTCATTCGCTTCGTGGCCCCATAGGGAACTCCACCCAAGGCCCCAGTGCTGCCGCCCGCATGCGTCCCGCACACCCATTTCGGCACACCCCTCACACGCTTCGTGGCCCCATCTGGGAGCTCCACCGAAGCCTCCAGTGCCGCCGCCCGCATGCGTCCCGCACACCCATTTCGGCACACCCCTCACACGCTTCGTGGCCCCATAGGGAGCTCCACCGAAGGCCTCCAGTGCCGCCGCCCGCACGCGTCCCGCACACCATTTTCGCACACCCCTCACACGCTTCGTGGCCCCATAGGGAGCTCCACCGAAGGCCCCAGTGCTGCCGCCCGCATGCGTCCCGCACACCCATTTCGGCACACCCCTCACACGTTTCGTGGCCCCATAGGGAGCTCCACCGAAGGCCCCAGTGCTGCCGCCCGCATGCGTCCCGCACACCCAATTCGGCACACCCCTCACACGTTTCGTGGCCCCATAGGGAGCTCCACCGAAGGCCCCAGTGCTGCCGCCGCATGCGTCCCGCACACCCATTTCGGCACACCCCTCACACGCTTCGTGGCCCCATAGGGAGCTCCACCGAAGGCCCCATGGCTGCCGTCCGCATGCGTCCCGCACACCCAATTCGGCACACCCCTCACACGTTTCGTGGCCCCATAGGGAGCTCCACCGAAGGCCCCAGATGCGGCAGGCACACCCCTCACACGTTCGTGGCCCCATAGGGAGCTCCACGAAGGCCCCAGTGCTGCCGCCCGCATGCGTCCCGCACACCAATTCGGCACACCCCTCACACGTTCGTGGCCCCATAGGGAGCTCCACCGAAGGCCCCAGTGCTGCCGCCCGCATGCCCGCACACCCAATTCGGCACACCCTCACACGTTTCGTGGCCCCACAGGGAGCTCCACCGAAGGCCCCAGTGCCGCCGCCCGCATGCGTCACGCACATCCAATTCAGCACACCTCTCACACGTTTCGTGGCACCATAGGGAGCTCCACCGAAGGCCCCAGTGCTGCCGCCCCGCATGCGTCACGCACACCCAATCCGGCACACCCCTCACACGTTTCGTTGCCCCATAGGGAGCTCCACCGAAGCCTCCAGTGCCGCCGCCCGCATGCGTCACGCACACCCAATTCGGCACACCCCTCACACGTTTCGTGGCCCCATAGGGAGTTCCACCGAAGGCCCCAGTGCCGCCGCCCGCATGCGTCACGCACTCCCAATTCGGCACACCCCTCACACGCTTCGTGGCCCCATAGGGAGCGCCACCGAAGGCCCCAGTGCCGCCGCCCGTATTGCCACCCACACCCAATTCGGAAAAAAACCGCAAAACGAAAGGAACAAAAACAGCCCTGTCGTTCCCAAGAACCTCTGAGAGCCTCCTCTCCTGCTGCTGCCGCTCCACCTCCCCAGACATCCGATGTCATGATTTTTTCAATGCGCGGCCCCCGGAAGTCCCAACTCTTTCTCCGGGACTGGTTTTTCATCCTGAGTCAGTTTTTTTACGCTCCTGGGGCCCTCCGAGGGCCTCCGGGGGCCGAAAACTGCGAAAACCTTTGTCGTGATTCTTTCGCGACGTTGGAGGTCCGGGTCCCCTCCTCCCCCCCTCCTCCCCCCTCCCGGAGAGGCATGACCAGCGCTCGGCGCGGCCCCCGGAAGTTCCGACCGACCCTTTCTCCGGACCGGTTTTTTCATCCTGAGTTGTTCCCAACCATCCTGTGGTGTTGGGTCCTCGTTTTGAAGAGACAGCGCCCCGCGTTCACTCCTCCTCCCGCTGCCCCCTCCCTCCTGCCATCATCATAATCATCATCATCATCATCATCATCATCATCATCATCATCATCACCATCATCATCATCATCATCATCATCATCATCATCATCATCATCATTTCGTCACACGTCGTGGCCCCATAGGGAGCTCCAGCGAAGGCCCCAGTGGCTGCGCTCCCATGCGCCCACCGCACCCATTTCGGCACACCCCTCACACGTTTCGTGGCCCCATAGGGAGCTCCACCGAAGGCCCCAGTGGCTGCGCTCCATGCGCCCCCCCATTTCGGCACACCCTCACACGTTTCGTGGCCCCATAGGGAGCTCCACCGAAGGCGTGGCTGCGCATTTCGGCACACCCCTCACACGTTTCGTGGCCCCATAGGGAGCTCCAGCGAAGGCCCCAGTGGCTGCGCTCCACATCACACGCGCCCAGCCGCATGCGCCACTTCGGCACACCCCTCATACGTTTCGTGGCCCCATAGGGAGCTCCACCGAAGGCCCCAGGGCTGCGCTCCCATGCGCCCACCGCACCCATTTCGGCACACCCCTCACACGCTTCGTGGCCCCATAGGGAGCTCCAGCGAAGGCCCCAGTGGCTGCGCTCCCATGCGCCCACCGCACCCATTTCGGCACACCCCTCACACGTTTCGTGGCCCCATAGGGAGCTCCAGCGAAGGCCCCAGTGGCTGCGCTCCCATGCGCCCACCGCACAGATTTCGGCACACCCCTCACACGTTTCGTGGCCCCATAGGGAGCTCCACCGAAGGCCCCAGTGGCTGCGCTCCCATGCGCCCACCGCACCCATTTCGCACACCCCTCACACGTTTCGTGGCCCCATAGGGAGCTCCAGCGAAGGCCCCAGTGGCTGCGCTCCCATGCGCCCACCGCACCCATTCGGCACACCCCTCACACGTTTCGTGGCCCCATAGGGAGCTCCACCGAAGGCCCCAGTGGCTGCGCTCCCATGCGCCCGCCGCATCCATTTCGGCACACCCCTCACACGTTTCGTGGCCCCATAGGGAGCTCCAGCGAAGGCCCCAGTGGCTGCGCTCCCATGCGCCCACCGCACTTATTTCGGCACACCCCTCATACGTTTCGTGGCCCCATAGGGAGCTCCAGCGAAGGCCCCAGTGGCTGCGCCCCCATGCGCCCACCGCACAGATTTCGGCACACCCCTCACACGTTTCGTGGCCACCGCACAGATGTCCGCATACCCCTACAGCGCCATCGAAGAAGATACTCACAATTGCGGTACTCGCAACTGCATCTGGTTGGGTCCTTCGCCAGGATATTTGTTTTACGGTCCTGGGGCCTTTCGAGGGCCTCCAGAGGCCGAAAATTGCGAAATGCTCTATCGTCGCGACCCTTTCCCCGGGACCGGCTTTTCATCCTGAGTCGTTTCTTTACGCTCCTGGGGCCCTCCGAGGGCCTCCAGAGGCCACAAACAGCGAAAACCTTTGTCGTGTTTTTTCGCGACATCGGAGGTCTGGGTCCCCTCCTCCCTCCCCTCCCCCCCCTCGGGAGAGGCAGGACCAGCGCCTGGCCTCGGACCCGTCGTCACCTGGCCCCGCCTGTGCGGGGAGGCCCGCCGTCAGGTCCTCGGCCTCGTCGTCGTCCTCGTCCTGCTGCTCCGCCTCCTGTTCCTCATCTTCTCCTCCTCCCTTGATTTCTCGACGACTTGTAGTCGAAGTTGGAGGTTCGAGGTTCAGGGAGGTTTTTCGCCTTTTTCGGCCGCAGGGGGCCCTCAGCGGCCCCCGGGGCTGTCAAGAAATGACCCGGGGCTGTCAAGATTTGAAATGACCTCGGACCCGTCGTCGTTGGCGCCGTCGTCCTCTTCTCTCGTCGTCGTCGTCGCCGTCGTCGTCGTCTTACGTCGTCGTCGTCGCACTCCGCCACTGTTATGGCTCAAGCCTGCGGCCGGGTCCCTCCACCGGCAAACGCCCTCGAGACGACTCCCGCTCGTTGCCGGGACCCCCATTTGGGACGACCAGCGCGAGTTGGGGGGATCTCAGCGCTTCGGCGCCAGCGCGAGGCTTCATGTCAGTGAAGATGGAGGCGGACGCTGCTGTCGAGCTGTGGTGCGACATCCTGGCGTGCCGCGATGAGTTCCCAAGAGAGTACGATTCCCTGCACGCGCTGCGGACCGCCGACGGCGCCAGTGCAGCTTTCAGGCGCTTCTGGGCGCACAGCTTGCAGTATCCAACTGGCCTTCGGCCCTTCCGGCCACGTGCCTGGGTTGTCGGGGCACAGCGACTAGCCGCGGGGGTACAGCGCCAAGGCCTGGCGGATTCGGCAAGTGGGGGTCCGGAGTCCGGACACCTGAAAATCCTTCAGGGCTGAGGGTTCAGGTTCAGGGGATTGGGCAAAGGACATGAGGACACGCCCACTCCGCGCCCAGAGGCACGGTGGCGGACATGAAGTACGACGACGCCACGGCGGCCTGGGTAAAGCAGACCAGGCAAGTGGACAAGATGCAGGTGCTCTGCGAGCGGAAGCTGAACCACGAGGACACCTATGTGTGCACTCTTCTGAACTTGGAGACCGGCAAGCGCACGTCAGCCTACGAGGATCTTTTGCGCCACGATGAGCTTGGTGAACTCGCGGGACTTCTGCGTGCACGTGCACGAGCAGACGCGCGGCGAGGAGAATGTGAAGGGCTCTCGGATCATCGCTCTGGCGAGACTTCACAGGGGAGCCCTTCACGGACTGCTTCGACAAACGCTCCTACTACCTGGATGCCCTGCAGAAGAAGGAACGGAAGCAAGCCCAGCTGGAAGCCATCCTCAAGACCGAAGGTAAATGCTCGCTGGAGCTCAAGGGTGACTGGAGGAGGACTTTCTGCATTTCAAGGAGCCGCGCGTGCGGCGGCTTGCTCGGCAAGAACGCGGTCGCTTCGTACACGCTGCTTCTGGCGGAGGAGCTGGCTGGGGGACTTCCTGCAGCTGAAACCGACTGGAGGCGAGGTGTCGCTCATCTCCAGCTTTGAGGAACTGGCGGCGACGGGCGTCAACCTCGCACCAGAGTGCCAGGCAGTGATGAAGCTCTTCTGCAACACGCCGCTGTGCTTCGAGCTCCAGGCGTCCAACCGCTTCAAGGACCCGAAACTCAGGGACCTCATGGCGTTCCTGCGCAAGCCGGGGAAGCAGGCCCCGCCGGCCATCCGGGCCACGTGGAACGCCATGCAGCTGAAACCCGATGATCGTAGACTCCGGGAGGACAGGCTCCAGAACGGCCACATGATTGGGTCCTATTGGGACACCGTGGCGCGCTGGATGAACACGCGTGCCCAGCGGGGCGCGGACGTCCTGAAGAAGCTTCTCTTCCTCGTGCAGGCCGCCGACAGGTCTGCCCCGACGATGAGCAGGAAGGGCGCCGCCAAGATGATGAACTGTGCCAATCCGAAGAACACCAGTGGCGTGCACGGACTGCCCCCGGTGCACGCGGGCATGCGGATCCGGCTCCTGGAGGCGCTGGGCCTCAAGAACGGCCTCGTCAGGGATGCCGAGGGGCAGATCGTTCACATCGTCGCGGGCCCTCGAGATCGGGGCGACGTCGACAGGGCCGAGAGAGACGGGGAGAAGAGGATCTATCTAAAGCACTTGCCGCTGGGGTTCTGGGTGCGCATGGAGAAGCACGCGAGCGCGCCCTTCGTGGATGACCTCGGGCGCCACGACGAGAGCCTCGCGGGGGACCTCACGGGCCCGCTGGTGTTCATCGAGCCCCGCACGTCGGAGCCGTTCACCTTCCGCGCCTCCAAGGTCACCCGGGCGGGCTTCCCGTTCTCGCACGGCAGGGTCATCACCGCGGTGGCGTGCCAGGGGCGCACCATGCGAGAAGGCGACGGGGCGAGGGAACGGCGCTCCGGGGACGGCCAGACCTCAGGGGCGCGAGCAGTCCGCAGCCGTCCTTCGGTCCTGCGGGCTCTCGCCCTGGGCCGTCGGCTGCCCGGCGCACTGCCCCCTCGGCCGACGTCGCCCAGGCGTGATTCTGGATTGCGGCCGCCACGAGGTCGGGAACGGCAAGAAGGAGGATGACGACTGGTGGCTGGAGCTCCACGCGCTGCTCTCGCGCGCCGCGCGCCACGAGGACCTCCTGCTCACGCGGGCGCCGCGCATCGAGTTCTTCCTGGCCGGGCCGCCGGAGGGCTTGCGCAAGCAGCTGGGGCAGTTTGCGGCGCGCGCGAAGCGGCGCAGGAGGGGGGCGACGGCCCTCGCCAGGGAGCTCGGCTTCACCGAGTTTATCCGCGAGGCCTGACCTGAGGAGCGGCCCGCCCCAGCCGCGCCTTCTCTTGGCTGTCCGACTGTTTGGCCTCGCGCCGCGGGCGACTCGCGCGCGTCGCTGGGGCCCTCTCGGGGCGATCAGCGCGCGTCGCGCAAACTCCGCGCTGCGCTCTGCCCAGCGCCTCGCCCGCCCTTCACCGCTTTTCCAGCGGCCAGAGCCACGCGCGCTATCAGTTAGCCAGCAAGCACTGCGTGCCCCGCACAGCGGACGAACCGCGCGCGTCACTGTGACCCCTTCGGGGCGACCTGCGCGCGTCGCGAGGGCTCTGCGTTGCGCTGCGCCCGCAGCCTTGGACTATGGAGTGCGCGGGCAAAGAGGAAATAAAAGAAGGGGAGGAAGCGGGCGCGATCCTCGCGTGGAGCGCGCCGACATGGGCGTCGCGGCGCGCGGGCGCTGCCGTCGGGGTTCCTGGGGAAGCCCCCTGCAGAGGCTACGTTCAGTGTCGCCAGTTCTCAGAGTCAGGCAGACCCCAACCATTCGCATTCGCGTGCATTTACATTAGGCGCATCCATGCTCGCAGTTATACAAATAGAATCAATCGCGCGCAGACTCATTCATAATCAGACTCTCTCGCGCTCAGACTCACCCGCGCTCAAGCTTTCATACTCAGGCCGATCGTCTTCCGTTCGTGTCGTGCACCCGGCCGCGCATGTCGGCACCCCCCTCACACGGTTCGCCCCGTAGGGCTCGCCACCGAAGAAGATGTTCACGATGGCGGTGCTCACAGCTGCATATGGTTGGGTCCTTCGCCAGTATAAGTTTTTACAGTCAGGATGGGCGGGCCCGGATTGACGGCCGCGCGCGATGTGCGCCGCGTCCCATATGTGCGCCGCGTCCCACTGCTGCCACATATTTCGCACCGTCGGCGACAAGGCAGGCCATGCTGAGAAGAAAAACGAAGACTTTGTATTTATTTTTTACAGTCAGGATGGGCGGGCCCAGATTGACTGCCGCGCGCGATGTGCGCCGCGTCCCATTCCTGCCACGCTTTTCGCATCGTCGACGACAAGAAAGACGATGTTGAGAAAAACAACGGGTACTTTGTATTGATTATTTACAGTCCGGATGGGAGGTCCCGGATCGGGTTGCTATCGGCCGGGATACGAGGTATGTGTGGGTATTTCATAATAAGGAACAAGGATAGGGATAGAGGTTGGCCATCTACGTGCGGCCCCGCGTCGCAGAAATAGCGGGCCAGTTGTTGGTTGGCCCGCTACTTCTGCGAGCCTAATCCCAGACCTTGTTTGTGCGTGGTGAGCAGGGGAGATTTGCGGACCATGTTTTTGGGGCCCACAGTATCCGCGAGCCCTATCCCCGCCTTTCTTGGGCCGTTTGGGGTGAACAGATGTGCGGGCCCTTTGTTGTTGGCCCGCAGTTCCGCAAGCCCCATCCCAGCCCTTCCTTGCTTGTTTTGGGGTAAGCAAATGTGCGGATTATTTGTTTTTGGCCCGCATTCCCCCCGCGAGCTCACTCACCTCCTTGCTTGCTTAGAGTGCGCAGATGTGCAGGTCATTGTTGTTTGGGGTGGGCAAGTTTGCGGACCATGTTTGTTTGGTCCGCAAGTTTCTGCGAGCTCAATCCCAGCCCTTCCTTGTCTGTTTGGGGTGAGCAGATTTGCGCAACATCTGTCCTCGGCTGGCGCTACGCGGTGTTTAGGGTGCGTCAATGGGTGGACCGTGTTCTTGTATGCCGCTTCACTTACTGCAAGCCCAATCCCTGGGGCCCGCGCCCTGATTGGAGCCCGCACATGCTGCTCGGAGGTGCAGGGGGCGATAAAGAGAACCAGAGGGAGGGAGAGGGAGAGAGAGGGAGCGATGGAGAGATAGAGAACGAGACAGCGACAGTGGCACAGACAGAGACAGACCCAGCGCAGGCAAGCGTGGTGTGTTTTTCTCACGGGATCAACCAACATGTCCTGGCCCACCCTTGCTTGTGAGGCCACGCTTGCCTTGTCATGACAGTGTGTCCGAGATATGTACATCGATCTCACGCGTGGTAGTTCACAAAGCATGAAGAGCGACCGTTTTTCTGATCGAAGATCGTGTTGAATGGTAGTGGTTTTAGCTTGGATTCGTAGGGGTGGTATGGTGCTGATGGTGAGTTCATTGACTAGTTAGAAGGGACGGTACGTTGATGATTCATTTGTTGATCCTGAACGGTAGTAGTAAGCTAGAGATGAAGCCATTGAGTTCAGTCGTAGGGTAGGCAGAATTTTCTGTACATTGCCCGTTGCGCGTGCCCCTTGATCAGCATAGTTGATCATCTGTGATATGACAATCCGTCGAAAAACATCACAAACATGAAATTTGCACCGATGTGGCTTTATAGACTTATAAGCTTATCCAACTTGGCAGGTTGAAGTGTGAGATTGGACTCTCGGAGGCATGCCGTTCTCAAAGTGTCCAGCTTCACCAGCATTTGTTGCACGGGCGTCGTTGAGAACATAGTGCGATGATTTGGGCAAGATATCTTCGAGGTCGACCGCGCCTAGAAGGATATGGCATCACAAATGCAGCAATGCTCAGCATGGGAGGTGCACAGCCGACCAGGAGGAGTTCCTCATTTCGATCCCGCCAGATCCAAAGGACTTGCGCGTGCGAGTCCAATTTCGGATGTTTTTTTGAACTGGACCATTTGTATGACTAGTTCGTTGTCTGCTCCTGTGCGTCGTCTCGCTTGCAATTGTCCGCGCAACTCGCTGTGTTTAAGCTTTGTTTTCTGACTCGTGCTTGATGATTGCAGAATCCGCAAGAGGAGCCCAAGAGGCCCAAACTATGGAGGCATTCCGATTTTTCAGAAGCAGAGAATTGAGAGGAACCGTTGGATGTATTGACAGCACACACTGCGGCTCCGGCCTGAGCTGGCACAACCATGGATTGTGTGGGGGGAGTGGCGCAACTCTTCTATGGCGCAACATAAAGCGCAACGGACGATTTGGTGGATTGCAGGGGGTCTGTCACAACCGATGGCACACACTGTGGCGCAACTTGTGGCGCAATGATACACCCACTGGAGCAACGGACGATTGGGTGGATTGTAGGGGATCTGAGACGAAGCCCACGGCGCAACCAATACCGCAATGCTTTGCCTACGCCCATGTCGCCAACGGACGACTTTGTGGGTTGCGGTGTGCCTGGTGAAACTGCTGATGGGGCAACGTCTATCGCAGTGATGTGCCTACTGAGGCAACGGACGATTTGGTTGATTGCGGGGTCTGACGAAACCTAGGGTGCATTCTGTGGCGTAATGGTCCACCCGCTGAGGCAAGGGAGGATTTGGTGGATTGCGGTGGGTCTGGCGCAACTGGTGGTGCAATGGTGCGCACACTGTTGCATCATATTTCGCCAAGGTTCACCCACCGAGGCAACGGACGAGCCAGTGGTTTGCGAAATGCTTAGGAAATCGATGGCGCAACGTACATCGCAATGGTGTGCCCACTCAGGCAACGGACGAGTTTGTGCATTGCGGTGTGCTTTCTGGAGGTACAACCAGTGGCACAATCTATGACGCCTTGGCGCGCGCACACACACACACACACGATTTGGGAGTCACGGCCCCGCGCGCAGCGACAGGGTGTCCAAACACACGCACACACATTGAGGCAACTGCCGGTTTTGTGGATTGCGGTGTGTTTGGCGCACTTTGTGGCGCAAATTATGGCGCAATGGCACACGTTCTGAGTCAACGGACGATCGGGATGTTGACGGCCATCTGGCGGAATCTACGGCACAACGTATGGCGTGATGGTTCACCCATCGAGGTAGCCGAAGATTTGGTTGATTGTCGAGGGGGGGTATGTCGCCACCTATTGCGCAACGCATGGCGAAATAGTGTACTCATTGAGGCATCGCCATCGGACGATTTGGTGGATTGCGGTGTCTCTGGCGCAATCTAGTGTCTAGTGTGCAATCGCACGCAGAGGACGACATTCTCCCCAAGCTGCGAATGCTGCGAATGCTGCGAAGCTGGTGTGGGAATGGGAACCGAACGAGACAGAGACGATTTGATGGATCTCGGGGTAACTGGCGCAGCTGCTGGCACACCTGCTGATGAAACCTACGGCACACCCATTGAGGAAGTGGGCGTTCTTGTGATTCGTTGGAGGTCTAGCGATGCCCGTGGCGTAATATTTACTAGACTGAAGGGGCTGCTCCCCGAACGGACGGTTTGGTAGATTGCAGGATGCCTGGCGCAGCCGATGGCGCAGTACACATTACACAGAATGGGCCACACCAAGTTGGGGCACCGGACGGCTTGGGGATCGCGAGGTGTGTGGCGCATAGTATGCCACCCCAGTATGTAGCACCCCCACGGTTGCAATCCGTAGCATTCCCGCTGAAACACCCGAAGATTTCATGTCATCGCGGGGCGTATGGTGAACCTATGGCGCACATCACGGCGCAATGCAACAGCTTGTGCGGGGTCGTTTTACAAAGGCAACAGACGTTTCGGATGCCCGCGGGGTAATCGGCGCCACCTGTGGTTATTTCACTGAGGCAGCGGTCGGTGTGGTTGCCCGCGGCGTGGCTGGCGCAGCATGTGACACTCACCCTCGACAGCGCGCAATGTTGCGTCCTGTGGGTAACTTGTTGCGCATCCCATGGGATACGCTTCGAGGCCACGGACGATCGGGCTGCCAGCATGTTGCCTGGAGCAACCTATGGCGCAACCCAGAGAGCCACAAGCTGCAAATGCGACTCGGGACTCCACGGCGGGGTGAGATGTCAAGACGTTGAGGTGCGGGATTGATTGGCCGCGCTCATCACGTGCTCCTCTCTGCGCCGCCTCTCCGACCCTGACAATTTGCGTGGTCTCCTGGCCACTCCCCCCCGCGCGATGAGCCTCTGCCGACCATCGCTCCGCTGCCGCTCGCACTGCAGCCTCCCAAGACCTCCAGGCCTCCAGCCCACCCCGCCACCGTGCCTGCAGCAGGGGTCAGAGACCCCTCGGAGGCCCCGTGGGTTCTTCTGGAGGGCACCTCGGGGCGCTTGTGGAGGCCCCCCCGGGAGCCTCTGGCGGGGTCCTGGCGCCGTCTGGGGCAGGGAAGGTCCTGGGCACCCGGCCTGGGGAGCCCTCGGAGGCCAAGGCACGTTGGCCGAGCAGTCATCGACCCTCGGCGACCACGTCGGAGCATTCTGCGGCATGCACAAGCCCTCGACGACTCGATGCTTTCGTGACGTGGGCCCTCGGGGCTCCAGCCCTCCTCCTGAGGACCAGGGCTCTGGGCCAGGCCGATCTGTGGCGGCAGGGGCCAGGCGTCCAGAATGCCCGGGCGCACGAAGGACGGGCCGCCGCGAGATCTGCTCGTGACACGAGAGACGTGATTCCTGTCTGATAAAATCGGGGGTGGAAAAGAGGGGGGTGATGACTAGGGGGGGGGTGGATCTCATGGCGGGGGCAATGATATTTCCCCAGATTTCATGGTGCCTCTCCTTGTTTCATTACGTCCCTGGCCCCCCCCCTGGGCCGCGCACATGCCGCCGGTCATGATTTGCACCCCCCCCTCTTGGACACCCCCCTCTTGGCCGCTCCCGATAAAATGCCTCCCTTGACTCATCCCTGCGATGCGTTCTGGGCAAGAACTCGGAGGCGAATCCAGCCGCACCCGCATAGCTACTAGCAGGCACGAGGGGATCAAGGATACCCAGCCGTTGGGAGCCCAGCAGCGTGTTGCCCCCTCGCGTGTGGTCTGAACACTGGGTGTTCCGTCAACAGCTGCACGGCGTGCTGCTTTTCCCGCTGCGGCATGCCATTGTCAATGGCATGCCGCCGCGGGAAAAATCATTAATAGGTCATGTAATTCCTCATTGGGCATGAAGATATATTTGTGTTCGTTACGTGACTATTCACTAAATTAATTGGATAGAAGTGTTTGACTTTGGAATATATTTGGAAAGAATTGTTCTCCTGCGCATCATTACAGCTGTCCGAGCCCCTTAAGCCATCGACGTGCTCCTCGCTCCCCCAAAGCAGACCCCCCGCGGCCGCTGCGCTGCCGCCCCTCGGCTCGCGGCGCCCCGCCGCGCGCACGCCGCCAAGGACGTGATCTACAACGACCTGCGGTACTCCCCGCACTACCGGGCCCTGATGGCGCTCCTGGAGGGGCCGCGGGGGGCACGGGGTACCAGTTTGAAACATACCCCTATCCTCATTCGGGGGCGGAAAAGAGGGGGGTGATGACTAGGGGGGGTGGATCTCATGGCGGGGGCAATGATATTTCCCCAGAACTCATGGCGCCTCTTCTTCTTTCATTACGTCCCTGGCCCCCCCGCTGGGCCGCGCACATGCCGCCGGTCATGATTTGCATCCCCCCCCTCTTGGACACCCCCTCTTGGCCGCTCCCGACCTATGTTTGACATCACCTCACCTCGATGCCGATCGTGAGGATTCCCTCCGTTTCTGAGGGCCTGTCCCTAACATTGTCCTCGCTTTTTGCTCGCCCATCTCAGGGATAGGGATAAGTTCGAGGCTGGTTAACGGGGGCCCCCCCGCCGAGCTGCGGCGAGAGCCGGCCAGAGGAGGGGCCCCCCCCGCCGAGCCGCCAGAGCACCATGCTGGTCGCCCTGCTGCTGCCCCGCCTGGGCCCGCGCCGTTGCTTCGGCCCGGCCGCCTGGGCCCCCCGCCCGCGGGGGCACGGGTTACCAGTTTGAAACGTATCCCTATCCCTATGTCTGACGTCACCTCGCCTCGATGCCGATCTTAAGGATTCCCTCCGTTTCTGAGGGCCTATATCCCTGAGATTGTCCTCGCTTTTTGCTCGCCCATCTTAGGGATATGGATAAGTTCGAGGCGGGTTAACGGGGGACCCCCCGCCGAGCTGCAGCGAGAGCCGACCGCGAGGAGGGGCCCCCCCCTTGAGCACCGGGAGCGCCACGCTGGTCGTGCTGCTGCTGCCCCGCCCGGCCGGCGCCGCTGCTTCGGCCCGGCCGCCTGGGCCTCCCGCCCGCGCGCTCGTCGTCGTCGTGTGCCTGTCGTCTCCCGGCCCCCACTCTGGGTAAGAGCCGTCCTCCATAGTGCGAAGCCCTGGCAAGCTTTGGCAGACGAATGTGCGCGGTGCTCCGGCGAGGGCGACCTTTGCGATAGAGAGCCGCCCTCCACCTGCGCAGCTCCAGGAAGCGGGTGCGTCGAACGTGCGCGGCGCTGGGACGAGAGCCACATGTCGAGAAGTAGCCGCCCACCCTCCGTGAAAATCCTGCGCGTATTAATAAAAGTCGACTGCGCGCGCCGCTAAGGAGAGAACCGCATGATGAAAATTGCCTGCCATCCACCCGTGAAACTCATGCAGACTTGTTCGACGAATGTACGCGGCGTTCAGGCGCTCGTCACATTTCGAAAACGGTCCGCCCTCCATCCGTGTTACTGTTGCAAGTTCTTAGCCTAAGGATCATAAATGATGAGGGAGTCGAATGCGAAACGCCCAGCCCGCCCTAATTACCGACACGTCTCGGGATGCGACAGGGAGAAGTTATTTGGAAGGAAAAGGGATGTGGTAGGACGAGGAGGGGAACGAGGACGACGAGACGGAGGAGGGCGACGACGATGCGGAGCGGGAGGGCGAGCGCGATTGGCAGGACGAGGAGGAGGAGGAGGAGGAGGAGGTTGAGGAGGAGAAGATGACGAGGAGGACGGCGAGGACGGGGAGGAAGAGAGTCAGCGGGCGCGGAGGGCCACGGCGCGATCTTCGCGATCTTCATCGGTTTCGTGCCCATCGTGACCCTCCTGTCAGGCAGGCGGCCCAGTGTCGAGGGGCGGGGAGCAGGAGGAGGAGTCGACATGAAGGAACGGGCACGTGCATGTTTTTGGCTGTTCTCGGGCCCCCCGGGGCTTGGAGGGGGGCCGGGGCTTTGAGGGGGCCGGCACCGTCAGAGCACGACTCGGGGTGCAGAGTTAGTGCGGGGCAAAGTGTGCGGAAGCCGATCAGTGGTAAGGAGGCTTGTTGACGTATGCTTGCCAGATGCTTGAAGACATGGTTTAAGCATGTCTTGACATTTAGTAGAACACATGCTTAACACATGTGACAAGCCGTGTTCAACACGTTGAACATCGAAAGCTCAGTTCCCAGTCAGAGCCATCACTTTCAGAGTGTCCGCTGGCATGGCATCCACAAGGCAACGTTAGCGGACGAGGAACGGCACAACACAAAGTTACCCGCCGTCGGGGGCGCCCGCCCCAGGGCGGCTGCAGAGCTTCTGCCCCCCGCCTGCCACCGTCGGGGTACGAACGTCTCGTTCCGGTCCCTCTCCGACGGGTGCCCCCGACGGCGAAGCAGTTCCTGCTGTGCCGTGCTCCGGCGCCCGGCAGAGTCCTGGGGCCCAGGACCTGCGTGCCTCGGGACCCGTGCTCTGCATGGCGGACAAGGAGGGGCCTGGACGTGTCCGAGGCTCCTCGGGGGCAGTCGTCGCCACGGTCGGGTTCGCCCCGAAGTTTTTTTGCTGGCCAGGCTGCGCTCCATGATGCGGTCCTGGGATCGGTTGTGAGGCGGAGTGGGAGGAGGAGGGCGAGGAGTAGAGGAGGGAAGAGAAGAACGCAACAGCTTAGATGCTCATGTATGACCAACGTCAAAAAAAAGAACGGAGTGGAGGAGGAAAATGATGATGATGATGATGATGATGATGATGATGATGATGATGATGATGATGATGATGATGATGATGATGATGATGATGATGATGATGATGATGATGATGATGATGATGATGATGATGATGATGATTCGGAGAGAGAGGAGAGGAGGAGGAGGAGGAGGGGAGAGGAGGAGGAGTGGCGATGAGGAGGAGGTGGAGGAGGTGAAGGTGGGCGAGAAGCAGGACAAAGGGGGGGCAAGGAGGAGAGGGAGAGGAGGACGAGAGGAGGAGAGGGGGGGAGGAGGAGGAGGAGGAGGAGAGGAGGAGGAGGAGGAGGAGGAGGAGGAGGAGGAGGAGGAGGAGGAGGAGGAGGAGGAGGGAGGGCCGTCTTCCCGCAGGGGAGAGAGCCTGGAGGGGCGGAGTGGTATGCAGCGGGAGGGCAGGGACATTCTTCTTCTGCCTTCTTCTCTCTGGATGTGCAGGAATTTCGCCAGTGTTGCTTGGAGGGAGGTGGGAGAACTCAGACGAAGCGCAGAGGTCTCGTGCTAACCCTCTTCGGCCACACGTCCGCAGAGCTACTCTTTCCATGTGGGCAGTACCGTGGAAAAGGAGCGCATCGGGGGGATGGTGCGGCAGGGGCATTTATGAGCTGAAAGGGCGCGGGCAGATTTCACCGACTTGCAGAAGCTCGAGAAGACAATGCCCGTCACCAGCGAGTACATAGCTCAATATCCGCTCTTGCTCTCCGTGATGGAGGGCGTATTGTCGTCTCTAGGCCGGCCACGCATGCATACGCCGCGTGTGATCTTTGTGTGTCATATTCTGCAAGAGTTGCCCGTACAGAGTTGCATTGATGTGTGCATGTGTTCGTTGCCAACTCCGAAAACCATCGTAGGACATAAACACTACAGAGCGAGTCTCCCAATACAGTCACGGGGCGGCGTCTGGGAATCAGCCCTGCTCCTGCAGAGTTCCGCGAGCCCCCTCCAACATCAAGCACCCCCCCAAACCTCATGCCCCCCCCCCTTGAACAAACCATATTTCGAAGGACCCCCCCCCGTCCCTCCCTCCTCCTCCTCCTCCTTCTCCTCCTCCTCGTCCTCCTCCTCCTCCTCCCCCTCCTCCTCCTCCTCCTCCTCCCCCTCCTCCTCCTCCTCCTCCCCCTCATCCTCCTCCTGCTGTTCGTTCTCATCCTAGCCGGCGTTGGAGGCCCAGGTAATTTGAGCTCCGATGGAGTGAGGATTTTCACTGGAGTGCACACACGACTGCTGCCTCGTTCATTCTCCAATCCCGGTCGGGTGGGCGAGAGGGAGCATGGGGGAGGAGGAGCGGAGAGAAGAAACAATCCCTTGCAACCGCTCCGATACTGCATTTTCTACGACACCTTCCCGCGCAACAGGGTCGTAAGCTGGTGACGGAATTTTCTGGTGCCGCAACTTTCCATGTCTGTGGAGGATTGGAGTGTGATTTTTGTTGATACTTATTTTCGTATTAAAGAAAAAACGCAGAGAACGGATCCGCCGTACCCATGTTCGGAAATGCCAGATTGTTAGGGTTGCCAGTTGCGAACAATTGGTTTATCAAGTTTCATCGTTACACAGCAGTTACCAGAAGGAAAATGGAGGCCCCGAGGTTCGGTGGCAACCCAAGGCTGCCAATGAAGAACCTCGAACACCCAAAACAAGTCCGAGCCTCGAAAACCATTAACAACTAAGAGTCTTGAGAACAGCTGCGCCAGGAGTTTGGCCCTGTCTCGAATAAGGAGTCAAAGAAACAGAGAACGAATCGTTTGGAAATGATGACGCTGGAGATAGAAGACCAACTGCGGCAATGGAGCCCCGTTGGCCCAGTTCGGCATTCGTATGCCCGTCCGCTAGATCAGTTAAACGACAAAAGCCAGAGGGAAGATGGAGGCCCCGAGGTTCGGAGGCCATTGGCTTTCGCCAGTGACGAACCTCGAAAACTCATGACCGCTCTGTTGGAGGACAACAGTCATAGCCCGCCGCAGTGCAGACGAAAGCAGGCGACAAAGAGGGAAGATGGAGGCCCCGAGGTTCGGAGGTCATTGGCATCTGCCGATGGTGGACCTCGAAAGCCATGGACTCCCGAGGGGAAACGGACGAGAAGGAGATCTGGTAAGATGGAGGCCAGACCAAATTTCTGGAAAGGCTGACCCAGGAGATCGACACGTTTGTTCGCCGCCGGATAGAGAAGGTCTGGGTAGGTGGAGCCCCTGAGGTTCAGAGGCCACCGAGTGGTGCCGATGACGAACTTCGAAAACCCATGCTGCTCAATGACAATCCTGAGATCGCAACGCTTCTGAAATTCATACAGCGACCAACAAAGGAATCACAGAGAGCGTTTTGCAACCACTGTGTACGGAAACGGTGATGTCCACTGGAGAAGTTGTTGAAGTACTTGGTTTTTGCTTCGCCGAGGGATTGTACAGGTCCGGAGGGGGTGGAGAAGGAGTGGGAAGGAGTGGAAGGCTGTGCCAAGGGACCGGTAAGCTTACCCAACGGGGGCTCCCTCGGACCTCTTAGTGGTTGAAAACACAGCTGTTGAAGGGTTTGTCATAGAAGCGAGGACACGGAAGCGCAACGAGCGAACTGCGGACGGCATGTTTGGCATTATTTGGAACAACATTGGCCATTGTATTTCTGCGGACGAATTACGGCGCAAATTGGCTTCCAGCGGCACAGTGCGCATTTTGGCAGAAGTGGAGCCCGCTCTTTCTGGATGGGAAAGCGCTGCTGGAGTGAATGCCAGAGTGGGAGACAAATTCACAACTGCTACCCCGTGAAGCTTACGCTCTTTCAGAATGGGGAAGTCTCGTCCTCGTTCAACCCTCTGCGCGTGCCGCACGTATCCCCAGATTTTCCGGGATAGCTGTGACCTCGCAATAACGGAAAGAGCGGAAGTGAAGCATTCTTGAGCGCGTTTGGCGCGGGCAGCGGATTCTGAGTGCGTTTGGCGCGGGAAGCATCTGTCGCGGCGCAGTGAGTGGAGAGCACGAGCGAGGACATTTCGGAGTGCTGGAGCTATTTTGGAGCGGGGGGGGGCCAGGGGGGGGGGGGGCGTCTCGGAGTGCAGGATCTCTGTCTCGCAAATTAAAGAGGGGTTCGGGAAACCCCCCTAGTTTGGGAACCCTGTTCGCCAGCGCGTCCCCCAAAGGGGGCGCGCGAAAAGGCCGGCAGCTGTTCGCCTCGCACTGATTCGTAGGGATTCGTTTGATTCAGCGAAGCGACCCTTTGAGCTCAGGGGAATGCCCGCTCCATGAGAAGTCTAGGGGTTGCGGCATAATCTAATCGCAGGGTTTTTTGCTAGTTGCAGGCGCATCTCCTTCGGTGGTGTTGACGTTGGCCCCCCTTTATGCGGATGACCATGCCCATGACCTTCTCCCTCTCCGCCCTTCATCATCGTCTGCCTTTTTTCCCCGCCCTCTTCCTCCTTTCCCTCCTCCGCTTCGTCCTTCTAGTCCTCCACATCGCAGAGACACACAGGCGTCTGAGCCCCCTTTCCGAAGGACGCCGCATCCGCCCCCTGAGCGCCTTACCTGACCTCCCCCCCCTCCTCTTCCCTCCTCCCCTCCGCTGGGAGAGCAGGCGGCCCGGCTGCTCTGAGAGAGGCGCAGTGGCGGCGCTGGCGTTCGCCACCGCTGCGTCGCGGGGTGACAACTTCGCGGCAGCCAGGCCCTCGCGCCACCGGTTCCGGTCCACCGCTGGCCCGCGCGCAGGAGAAGGGCGAGGCCGCCGCACGCAGCGCGAAGGGGTGCTTCGGAGAATGGTGACGGCCGCGTGTCGCCGAGCGTGGGCGCGCTCCGCGTTGCCAGTGCGGTTCCTATTCGCGCCTGCTTGCGGCGACCGCTTGCCTCATCCACAGAGCTGGATGCAACGCTCTCCTTGCACGCCCGCTTGCGGTCTCCCTCTTGCCCTCCATCCACAGCGCGGAATGGCAAATCTACTGCTTGTGGGTGGCCCGTGGTGACAGCGCCGACACGTCGCAGGAGGAGTACCAAGTGTGTCTAGCGTTGCGCAAAGTAGCCGTGAGCGCGGTTTCCTCCTCCGTGTTCCTCCGCGGCCGCTCTCTGCCCCGTCCACACGTTCAGTGCGCAAGCAGTTCTGCCGCGTCCAGGCTGCTGCTACATCGCCCTTCGGACCTGCACGCTGCTGCTCACAGAAGTGCGTCTGCACGCTGCTGCTCACAGAAGTGCGTCCAACGTTTGCCTTCTGGGGGCCGTTCGTTCTTGGGCCCCCGGGGCCATCAGGAAGATTGGCTGCGGCGAGCATGCGGCTCCGAGGATCCTCGCCGAGAGGTCTGCGGGCCCACGCCGTCGAAAAGGCAGCTCGTCGGATGGGGAGGGGGGGGCCGTCGGAGGTTGGTGCTTGCCCCCGTACCGGAGGCCGCCGGGAGTCCTGAGGAGCAGTTCGCCCCCGCATGAAGAGCATGTTCCGTGGACACTCGCCTGACTCTGCTGGCGCTCTGCGAACATCGAGCCAGGGTCCGCCCGCTCTCTCTCTCTCTCTCTCTCGCGCTCTCTCTCTCTCTCTCTCTTTCTCCCTCTCTCTCGCGCTCTCTCTCTTTCTCTCTCTCTCTCTCTCTCTCCCTCTCTCCCTCTCTCTCTCTCTTTCTTCTCTCTCTTCTCTCTCTCTCTCGCTCTCTCTCTTCATCGTCTTCACCGGCTGCGAGGCTCTGCATTTTTGGGCAAAATTGCTATCGCAAGCATTGTGTCTTCATTCATGCTGAAGGCCGCATCTGTGGCACAGACGGGAAGATTTGAATGCCCCTTGGCGGCGGCCTGTCCCCAGCCCCCGCGGATATCCCTGATCTCCAAGCCCAGTGACTACTCCAAGTTCGATGACATCGCCAGTCTGGTGCAGATGGAGGAGATTCACCGCCAGCTGCTGTCTGACTTGCCGGTTGCCTCGGGTCCCGACTCTCTTTCATCGGATTATGGAGCAGATGTCGACAGAGTACTTGGACCATCTACGACACGCTCTGCCTATATGGGATCGCATATCCGAGTTTGCACTCTCCCTGCTGGCGACGGCGGGTGGGGGGAATGGTACAGAAGCCCACGAGGGAGTCGACCCAGTTCTTCTCAAACTCGACAGACTCACGCCCCGACGTTGGCCGCAGTTGGAGTGCTCCTCGCTGCCGCGTCGGCACTCCAAAGCTGGCTTCCTGATCGCGTACTGTCGCATCGTCTGCTTCTTCTCTCTGCGCGCGGCCGCCTGCGATGTCTTAAGGGGCTGCCTCCCACCTCGCATTCCCAGCTGTGCGGGGTGCGGGGGGGGGGGACGTGTGCGTTGCCCGTGCGCCTCGGTCTGGATCCGTGTGTGTCGCTTGCTCGCGGCCAGGCGTTCAGCCGCGGGGCCAGAGTTGGTCGTCCTTGTCTGGTGGAAGTTCGAAGAAGAGAACACAGCATTCATATAAACTTGTGGCGCTCCGCGCGGATTTCTTGGATCCGCGCTGGGCACTCCCGGGCGGCGCCTCTGGCGCCGCACCTGGCGCGCTCCGCGCACTAGGGAGGGGGGCCTAGCGCAGATCCTGGAAGTCCGCGCGGAGGGCCGAAAGTTTATGTTTATGTAGTTTTTTCTTGTTCTAGAAATCATCCGTCTCGTGCTCCTCTTCCTGCGATCTTGCTCCCTTCCACCATCGTCATCGTCCCTTCCTCGGCCTATACCGGCGCCCCTGCCTCTGCCCATACCTCCCCCCCCCTGTGCATCAGTCCCTCCTTCCTCCTCCTCCTCCTCCTCCTCCTCCTCCTCCTCCTCCTCCTCCTCCTCCTCCTCCTCCTCCTCCTCCTCCTCTCCCCCTCCTCCTCCTCCTCCTCCTCCTCCTCCTCCTCCTCCTCCTCCTCCTCCTCCTCCTCCTCCCCCTCCTCCTCCTGTCCTGATGATGGTGGGCAAGGGGCCGAGCAGGAGCGGGAGCAGGCAGCCGCAGGAGCCGCAGGGGATGGGCAGCAGGAGGGTCGCACGCTGTTGCGCCCTCTCGTGCCGCACGCACAGCCCTGACGCTGTTCACCGCGTGCCTCCCGACGGTCCTGATGATGATCATCTACCGGTGCTACCTGACGGGTGCACACGCGTGGGCGCGCCCCCCCCCCGCCTTCCTTCTGGCTCCCGCCCGCTCGCCCCGGGGGCGCCACAGGACGGGCGAGGGCGGGGAGGAGCAATATGGGAGGCGGGGGACGAGGGTGGAGGAGGACGATGATCTTGATGCTGATGTTGACGATGATGATGACGATGATGATGATGATGATGATGATGATGCTGATGATGAACATGATGATGATGGTGATGATGATGATGCTCGTGATGGTGATGGTGATGGTGATGGTGATGGTGATAGTGGTGCTGATGATGTTGATGATGATAATGCTGATGACGATGATGACGATGATGCTGAGGATGATGATGCTGATGATGCTGGTGATGCCAATCACGATGATGACGATGATGCTGGTGCTGATGATGACGACGGTGATGCTGATGCTGGTCATGATGGTGATGCGGTTCATGAGCCGCCTGGTGATGTTGATGACCTTGATGATGATTATGATGATTGATGATGATGATGATGATGATGATGATGATGATGATGATGATGATGATGATGATGATGATGATGATGATGATGATGATGATGATGATGATGATGATGATGATGATGATGATGATGATGTTTCCGATGCTGCTGATAATCATGTTGATGATGCTGCTGATGATGTTGATGATGTTGTTGATGATGATGCTGATGCTGATGCTGATGATGATGATGATGATGATGATGATGATGATGATGATGATGATGATGATGATGATGATGATGACGACGGTGATGATGGTGATGATGAGGATTAGGAGGAGCAGGAAGAGAAGGAGGAGGAGGAGGCAGAGGGGAAGCGGTGGAGGTGGACATCTGGGGCGCGGGAGGGAGTGCTAGGGGCAGGGGCGGGGGTGGGACGAGCACGGGAAGGCAGATGGGGCAGTTGGGGAGGGTCGGGCAGGAGTGTGCGGGAGGGGGGTGCGGTGGTGAGAGGAGAGGGGAACACGGCACGCGAGGCGCGCTCGCGCCTCGACGTGCCTCCCCTCCCACCAATCCCTCCCGATTGCGCTGTGTGTTCTTTGTGCGCCGACGCGGGTCACAGCGGACTTGGGATTTCCAAGAGGGCCCACCGCGTTTTGCGCGATCCGTAAGCACGGGAGCTGCGTGCATTGGACGAGGAGGCGGCAAGTGAGCAGGAGGATGAGCGGGAGGACAGTGAGGAGGACACGCCAGGAGGACGACGAGGAGCATCAGCAGCAACAGGAGCTGGAGCGGAGGGAGCGGGAGTAGCCGGACATCGAGGGGAAGGGACAGGAGGGGAAACGAGGGGGGCGGCAACGATGAAAGAAAGATTCAGATCCAGAAGAGTGGGGCTGCGCTGGGGCGAGAGCGCCATTGAGAAGGACGGGAGCAAGGCGCTGATCTGATAATGAAGCCCACGCTCCAGCGGGAGCACCATTTTGAAACGTCGAATGCAATCGGAGTGTACGAGCAACGCTTAGAAACCTCTGTGCGTGTGGAAACAGTAGGCGGATAGGGCCGAACATCTTCTTGACAGGGTCAGGGGAGCGAGGAGAGTAGTTCCTAGAATGTGCAATTGTGGAAGAGAAGGAGGCGCAGGATGACAGTGATGATAATCTTGCTGATCAGGAGGAGGAGGAGGAGGAGGAGGAGGAGGAGGAACAGGAACAGGAAGAAACTCTTGGAGGAGGAGGAGGAGGAGGTGTAGCAGGAGCAGGAGCAGGATCACCAGGACGAGGACAAGGACGAGGACGAGGACGAGGAGAGAGGCGGAGGGAGGAGGAGGAGGAGGAGGAGGAGGAGGAGGAGGAGGAGGAGGAGAGGAGGAGGAGGAGGAGAGGAGGAGGAGGAGGAGGCTGGGGCCCGCGGAAGGCGCAGCAGCGATTGCAGACCGTCTACTTCTGGTTCCAGACGATCTTCATCATCCTGGTCGCGGCGGTGGGCGGGTCTCTGCTGGACAAGATCAAGGCGGCGCCGCCTCCTCTGCCTCCTCCTCCGCTGCCCCTGCATTGCTCCTCCTCCTCTGCCTCCTCCGCTGCCGCCTCCTCCTCCTCCTCCTCCTCCTCCTCCTCCTCCTCCTCCTCCTCCTCTTCCGCCTCCTCCCCCTCCATTGCTAATAGCACAGGCTTCTCGACCCTGCGCCGCAGTCAGGAAGTTACCAAACTGGTTGCTTGGGTGAAGGACTCCCCAACTCGGCGGCGAGCGAGGGGAGGACGTGGGCAGGAAACGGCCTTCTCAGAAGACGACGAAACTGATCCGAGGGCCTCTGGCCTCCTGAGCGGTTCTCTGTGCCTTCGGGAAGGCCTCGAACACTTTTTTCAGAAGACCGGGGTGCTTCCGAGCCTTCTGAGAAGGCCCGCCCCTTCTCCCTTCCCCCCCCCCGCTCGCCGCCGACCCATGTTTGGCGCCGACCGTCCCGCGGCCACCGCTGTTTCGAGTGATCCGAGTGCTGGCTGGCTGTTTTTATCCGTGCTTTTCTCGTGGACCCCGGCCTCTGGGATGCCCGCTCTCTCGGGCCCGGGGGCCACCAACACTGGCCCGGGACGTGGCACCAGCCCCTGGGGCAGAGGTTAGGAATTCTGGGGCCGCGGATAGACAGAAGTCGTGCCCCACGAGCGACGGACATCTCCGTGTCCACGCCCTCGCGGCCTGGACTCTGGGGCGCGATCCCGGGGGCGCGCGGTCGCACGGGTGCGTTGCGCTCGGGTCGCCCGCGGACCAGCGCCCCACGTCCACGGCAGGGGGTCGAGGCCCGGGGGCCCCGTTCGCGAGGCCATGGATGTTGTGGATGTTCGGTTGCTGGAGCGTGTATATACGCCACCAGTGGCGGGCTTCTCCTCCATCCCCGGACTCTTGGAGGGTCGGGGGCGGCGGCGTCTGGGTGGTGCGGTGTGTGCTTGTTGTTTCCGGTTCCCCAGGGAAGCAACGGAAATAATAACACACCACGATCCCGTACATATGCACCAGGATCCGCGTCCCTGTGCAATTATTCAGTGCAGGGCCGGAGGAAGCGTCGGTGTATAGAGTTCGGTTCCTTATATCTGTTCCCCGCCCACGAAGGAATGGGGAAGAGGGATCGACGCAAACACCACCAGGGGGCCACCAGCGAGGAGGTCCACGATGCCTCCCCGAGCTGGGGACAGGGGATGCCTCGAGCGAGGGGGGAGGGGACCATACCACCAGGGAGGCCCCCCTTTGCGCATCCTCGCATCTCCTCGCCCTGGTGGTGTTGATTCGCCTTTCCTTGCCCCTCCGAGTATCGGGCGATCGCAGACATGGATCAAGGGGGCGTGGATTAGCGACGGGCCCCGTTTCCATGGGGCATCGCGGATTTCCGCCGCCGAGCGAGGCGGCACCGGCCAAATTTTGGGCAGGGCACCTCCCCCGATCCATGGATTTGGCGACCCCGCGACACACCCATGGATCGCCGATCCACGTCTGCGCGGCGCCCGCTACGAGTATCGGAAGATGCCCGGGTCGTCCACCTCCTGCGAGCCGGTCACGGCTGCCAGCGGCCTGCCGGCAGCGCGACCCGCCCCTGCCTGCCGCCCAGCCGCGCCGTCGCGCTCCCCCCCAGCTGCGTGCGCTCCTTTCTCTCGGTCTCCTTATCATCCTGTCTGCTCCCTCCTCCCTCCCTCCTCTCTCCCTCCTCCCTCCTCCCTCCCTCCTCCCTCCTCCCTCCCTCCTCACTCCTCACTCCTCCCTCCTCCTTCTCCTCCTCCTCCTCCTCCTCCTCATCCTCATCCATCCCTCCTCCTCTTGAGATGCTCCTTTGGGGGACTTCCTTGGGTCTCACCTAACCAACGGATCTGCCCGACTGTAGGCCGACTCTGGGTTCGACCCGAGTTCGACTCTAGTTCGACCCGGGTTCGACCCGAGTTTGACACGAATTCGGCTCAAGCTCAAGTTAAATCGACGGACGATCGACGGAGCATTGACGCACGAGTAGGCTCCAGGAGACTCCCCTGCACGAGTCTTGAATACCCCTCCTCGTCCTCCCGTGCGCGGAGCTCATGGGAGCGCCGCCCCGAGCCTGCAGGGGGGCCGACGCCGCCGAGGCGACAGCGGCCGGCCAGAGCCATGAGCGTCGCCAGCGCGGCGCCGCCCCCCCCCCCCTCCCCTCTCCTCCTCCCCTCCTCCTCCTCCCCTCCTCCTCCTCCTCCTCCTCCCTCCTCCTCCTCCTCTCCCCCTCCTCCTCCCCTCCTCCTCCCCTCCTCCTCCCCTCCTCCTCCTCCTCCTCCTCCTCCTCCTCCTCCCCCTCCTCCTCCTCCTCCTCCCGCCTCCTCCTCCTCCTCCTCATCCTCCTTCTCCTCCTCCTCCTCCTCCGCCCCCCATCGTACGCTCGTCTCCTCCTCCTCCTCCTCCTCCGCCTCCTCCTCATCCTCCTCCTACTCCGCCTCCTCCTCCTCCTCCTCCTCCTCCTCCTCCTCCCTCCTCCTCCTCCTCCTCCTCCCCTCTCCTCCTCCTCCGTCTCTAAATCCTGATACTTCTCCCGCTCCATCTCACCCTTGCTGTCCTCCTCCTGCTGGTGCTGCTGGTCCCCCATGTGTGTTCAGCAGGATGGGGCCCCGAGTTGGCGGCGCGCACAAGAGGAGAAGGCGGGGGGCGGCCTTCTGAGAAGGCGGGGGTGCTTCTGAGAAGGCATGGGGGCCTGTTGGAAGCCCCTGCCGGCTTCTCAGACGCCCTCTCGGAAGCGTCCAGGCCCTCTGCCTCCTAAGATGCCCTCCGCCTCCTCAGAAGCCCGCCGCCCTAGCGCCAACCCCTTGTGCGCGCCGCCAGCTGCAGGACACCAGCCCGGGGGCGTTGGCGCCGCTCTCGGGCTCGTCAGGCCCTCGCCGTGCTCGGGGTGACAGCAGCCGCCCTGGAGGGAGGGGCCGAGGCATGCGGAGGCCTGCGCTGCGATCCGGAATCGCGACGTTGGGAGTCCGGGTCCTTGGGGCGGCCGTGGTCCCGCTCCGCTCTGTAGTTGCGTACAGCTCGAAATAAGAGAGAAAACCAGCATTGCTGATCTCAAATTCGAAGAGCGTAGATAGTTGTTTCCTCGCAGCTCTGGACGCAGACCGATCTCAGCCCTCTACATGCTGTCAACTTGCGCTTCCCAGCATTTCCTGACGACTGGTCTATATCTGAGCTCCGCCTTCCAGTCCTCGCCGGGGCGACGGGCAGCGCAGAGCCGCGCGGGCGACGCTTCCCGTGGCTGCCGCGCGGGGGCGCCGTCGCCCAGTGGCCCGGCGCGCGATGTGCTCGCGGGGCTCTCCTGCGAGGCGAAAGGGTCGGGGCCTGCGGGGCGCCGCGCAGGGGTCGTCGGAGGCCTGGCGTGCCTCCGCCCGGCCCTCTGCCCCTGCCCGGTCGACGTGGCTTTGGGTCGGGCCTGTCCCCCTACAGGGGGATTTTCGACGACAAATAAAGCATACCCCAAACCAAAATCGAAACATAGTCAAACAATAGTCTGGGGACTATTTTGTGAATATTTTTTGGCCTTTTCGGGGTATGTTCTATTTATCGTCGAAAATCCCCCTGTAGGGGGGCAGGCCCGACATAAACGTAGCCGTCCGCAGGCGCTTGGGCAGCGTGCTTCCCGCGGCTCGGCGGCGTCGACGCGTCCAGGCGGTGGGGAACAGGAGGAGGAATGGGCGTGAGAAGGAGGAGGAGGAGGAGGAGGAGGAGGAGGAGGAGGAGGAGGAGGAGGAGGAGGAGTATAGAGGAAGGAGAAGGAGGAGGGCGATCAGGGGGATGCAGAACCGGCCTGTCGCCCCCGAATGTTCTGCTGACGGGTCTGGGGATTGAGAACGACCCTGGGAGGCCCCACAATCGAGAAGCGCTTCCTCGCCATGGGGGACAAGGGGGTCCTGAAGGAACCCAATCCAGGTTCTGGAAGTTTTCGTGCACCCCGGTCGTTGAACGCAGGCATTTCTGGATTCCCAGATCATAAATTTCCAGCGCCTTCCTACTTGAAGAGTCGGTATGCTTTTGCTGCGTTTTGTTGTTCTCTGGGAGGGCCTGAACCCAATCTATTTTATCCGCCTTCCTACTTCTTGTTTTTACCGACCTCGTCCGACCGGCGTGTACTTTCAGGTCTCATGGGTCCTCCCGGGGCCCCAGGACACTCAAAGGACGATCCTTGACGAAGAAAATCTGGCCTTGGGGGGAGCCCCCAGGGACCAGGACCCGTTCCCAGAAGTCCGACCATCTGCTATGCGTCTCTGCCCGCGCCATCAGGGGGTCCCGCCCCGGGGGCAGTTTCTCCTCCCGGATCGGCTCTCGAGGGCCAGGGGGCCCGATCACGGCCCCACAGAGGCCAGATCCCGAGAAAATCGCCTGGATCGCCCAGGCCCCCTCGCGTCGTGAGACAAACCCGACGAGATGTGCTTCTCAATCTTCAGCCTCCGGGGGCCCTGGATTACCGGGCCTCGGGACCGGCTGAAAACGACTCATGCAGGACGAAAAAACAGTCCCGGGGAAGGGGTCCAGACCTCTGGGGGTCGACGTTGCGAAAGAGTCACGACCTCGAGGGTCTCTGCATCACGCTCTCTTGACGATTGCCTTGTGGAGGACGATCAAAGGAAGAGGAAGCATGTTGGCAAATCATTTCCAGATGTCTAGAACATGTGTTCTCAACAGGAAAAATTAAACATGTTTAGAACATGTTCCGACATTTTGAACAGATGGTACATTCAATGATAGGACTGTTAGGGTGTCCATTGTCGTGGCATCTGCAACTCCTCCGGCGCCTCGGGTCGGGGGCGCGCTGCGGTGGGCGGTCCGCGGCCTGCCCATCCAGTGGTCCATGGGCCTCCTCGCGTGGCGCCCGGGGGGGGGGACTTGCCTTAAGTCGAGCCTGTCTCTCTACAGGAAGAATTTAGAAAAAAATATTTAAAAAATAGTCAGGGGACGATTTTTGAATATTTTTGTTCCCCCATTTTTGATGTTGTTGATTATTGTTTGTTTTTCATGGAAAATTCCCCTGTAGGGGGACACGCCCGATTTAGGGCTTCCCCGCGGGAGGTGCTGCTGGACAAGCCCATGGACACCTTCGGGCTGTTGGCCGACCACCTGCCTGGCCGGGGCGGGGCAGGCCCCCGAGCGCACGCCGGCAGGCTCGCGCGGCGCGGCACGGCGTGCGCGTGCGGCCAGGCGTATAACCCAGAGATGCGACGTCGCCCTCTGGCCTGCAGAGATTCATGAATGAATGAATGAATGCATGAATGAATGAATGAATGAATGAATGAATGAGGAGGAGGAGGAGAAGGCCCGGGGGAAATAGGCGGATGAAGAGGCGGAGGAGGAAGAGGAGGAAGAGGGGGGCAGTGGCGAGTGGGGGCGTCTTGGGGCGTTTTGGGGGCCTCTTGGCGGTCCCGTGGGCCTTTTGCGACCCTTGCGTTCCTCAGGGAGCCTCTTGGGGCCTCTTGGAGGCCTCTTGGGCGCCTCTTAGAGGCCTCTTGGGCGCCTCTTTGGGCCCTCTTGTGGCGCTCTTGGGAGGCGTGGGGGCGCTCTTGGAGCCATCGAGTAAAGAAGGGAGGAGCTTCGATTAGCCTTGCCCTTCGACTGAAGTCCCTAGAATCGTCTCTTGGACCCCTCTTGGAGCGCTCTTGGGGCCCTCTTGGGCGCTCGTGGGGCCGTCTTGGGGCTCTCTCAGGCCTCTCGTTGGGGCTCTCTGGAGCTCTCTTGGAGCTGTCTTGAGGCATCGGAAGGCCACCGAAAGCAAAAAGGCGAGAAGGCACAAGTCATGTATTTTCGGTCGGTTGTGAAGGGGTTTGGGCCTCTTGGCGGCCTCCGTGAGACGCTCTGTGGCCACTTGGAACCGTTTTGGAACGTTCTTGGGGCCTCTTGGAGCATCTTGGGAGCCATCGTGAGGCATTTTGGGCTATCTTGTGCTATCTTGGAGGTCATCTTCGGCTCTCTGAGGCCCTCGTGGAGCCGTCTTGGGCCATCTTAGATGCTCTGACCGCTCGCGGGGCGCCCCGTCCAGGTCCAGGGGAGGGGGCAGGGGGAGGGGCAAACCCGTCCCCGAAGGGAAGTAAGGGGGTTCGAAGTGGAGCCTCTCTAGACCACCTACGCCCAGAGGGCATGTGGGATTGTTTCGGGGACCTTTCTACAGGGCTGGGATTTCAATGCCCCGGTGTAGTATCATCCTGACCGTTCTCCAACTTAGCGTTCGTTTTAGTCTGAGCGGAGGCCAGGGGAGGAGCGCCAGTGGCTGCTGGTGGAAGGAGGTCGCTCTGCCAGCAGTGCCCTGAAGGTGGTTCGTCACGGCTCGTGCGAGCGCCAAGCGTTTGGCACCCCAGGTCGAAGTGAGGGAGGGGGGGGGGTCCTTGAGGGGAAGCGGGTCCTGAGGCTTCTGTTCGCCGTCTTCGGCCTCCTTACCCCAGCATCCCGCGAACGACTCAGGTTGAGAAGCTGGTCCCTGAGAAAGGCCCCAGGACTCGGGACCCGTTCCCTTCAGGACCCGCTGCACTGCGCGCCAGCACAAAGTTGCGAAGCCCTTGTCCCTCCTCGCGGTTCTCCCTGCCTCGTTCTGAGGCTGCGCCCCCCTTCTCCTTCTCTTCTCTGCGTAATTCAAGCTTCGCGCGGCCCGCTTAGCTTCGACTGGAAGAGGTGCGCTCTCGACCCGCGAATCAAAACAAATGTCCCTCCTCGCGGCTGCCTTCCTCCTGCCGAGCGCTCCCTGCCATGGCAGGGCCCGGCCCCCGCTCCCGTGACGGGCGGCGACCCCAGCGGGGCGGCAGGAGCGACGCACTTCTACCTCAACTTCATTGTCATGCAGTGGGCCACCCACGGCATCGTCATGACTCGGAGGGGGGGGGGGCTGGGCGGGGTCAGGGGGCCACATGCGAGCCCTACCCCTACCCCCCACGATTTCTGAGGGGGAGGGTGGGGGTTCACTTCGCTCGAGAGCTCCCGAGCGAAGTGAACCCCACCCTCCCCCTCAGAAATCGTGGGGGGTAGGGGTAAGGGTTCGCATGTGTTCTCCTAGAGGTGCTCAGAGGTCCGCGCAGCGGGGCCCCCCAGCAGTGACGCGGGGACGCAGTGGACCCGGCGCCCATCTGGTCCCCCTGAAGAGGGAGGAGGGAGGGGGTGCGGTGGCACGGGGAGACGACAAGGGAGGCGGGCGAGGGATGCGGGAAGATTCCTGCCCAGTCAGCTTCAGCTGCAATGAGCAGTGCGCGGACGAGGAGGGGGAGTTCTGGGGAGCTGCATCACTCTGCAGCGAGGTGGTGGTGAGGAGCCCTTCGAGACCCCTGCGAGAGCTTGACAGCGCGCCCGAGCCTGCTTGCCTGGTCCTGGGACGTGTCAACGTTGGCACGAGCTGCGCGTCCAGCCGACACGTGGAGCCCGCACGAAGAATCAGGCGGATATGCCCTCCTCCTGCTGCTCCTCTGTCTTCGTCCCTCCTCTTCCGCCTCCTCCTCCTCCTCCTCCTTCTCCTCCCCCTCCTCCTCCTCCTCCTCCTCCTCCTCCTCCTCCTCCTCCTCCTCCTCCGCGTCCTCTCTCCTGCTGCTCCCCTTTGTCCTCGACAAGGGCCTAGGACAGCAGTGCCAGAATATTTCGCCGATCGGCTGCCAGCGTCCTTGAACGATCGATTCGTGCAGGGAGGGGTCAGGGAAGTGCCCGAGCCTGCGGACTGCGGACAGAAGCCGTGTGACCGTGGGCCCCCCTCCTTCTCGTCGTCATCCTGCTGCTCTTCTTCCTCCTCCGCTTCCCTCTGGATCGTTCTGCCAGCCGAAGTTGTAGCTGCTGGAGCCGTTGGAGCCCTCAGCGCTGCCGGAGTCCTGGTCGGCAGTGGTGTTGTCGGCGTGGCTTTTGGAGACCTGCCTAGTTAGTCATTCGAGCCATCGTAGGTGCTGTACTTCGCGTTGGGGTCATGGTGGCAGTTCTAGGGGCCATTGAGGCCTTTGCTGTTGTGGGCGTAAGAGCTCTGGTTCTGGGCGTGGGTAGGGCAAAACAGGAGCAGCCATTCCTTATTGAATATTCCTTTTTGCAAGACGCCGGCTGCAGTGGGTGCAGTGGCCGTCGGAGCTCTTGCCGCCGTGGCCAGTTGATCCCTTGGCGCTGCTGTAGGCGTTGGAGCCGTTGCCGCCGTTGGCGCGTCGACGAGGCCGTCGCCGCCGTTGTCGCGGCCGTTGGCGCCCCTGTCGGCGGAAATCGAAGTTCAACTTATGGGAGGAGGAGGAGGAGTCGGAGGAGAAGGAGGAGGAGGAGGAGGAGGAGGAGGAGGAGGAGGAGGAGGAGGAGGAGGAGGGGGGAGGAGGGGGAGGAGGAGGAGGAGGGGAGGAGGAGGAGGGGGGAGGGGGGAGGAGGAGGAGAGGAGGCCCAGGCCAGCTCCTCGCCTGGGGCTGGGCGGGGCCGCGGCCAGGTCTCCCTCCTCCTCCCTCCTCCTCTCCTCTCCTCCTCCTCCTCCCTCCTCCCCCTCCCCCCCCCCTCCTCCCCCTCCTCGCCGCCGCCGCCGCCGCGCCGTCGGCGGACTAGTCGGATTCTGTTGCATCTTCGGGGGGCCTCGCCTGTCCCAAAAATTGGTGTCTTTTGGGGGGGCCCGACGCGTGCTCGATGCGGACTCGACGCGGATTTGGCCTGGATTCGACGCGGATTCGACACGGATTCGACACGGATCCGACGCGTCCGACATGGATTCGACACGGATTCGACGCGGACAGGGCCGCGACGGGACAGACAAGGTCCCCCGAGGATGCAACATAAGTCGGAGATGATGATGCCACTCCCTTGGCCGTGTGTCGCAGTTTTTTCCAGGTCCCTGGCCATCTCTTTTAGACACGCTTCTACCGCTAACGCGCGGCGCGCTCGCTGCTGGGCCCAAGCATGCTCTCGGAACCCAGGAATGTCTGGCCCGAGGTCTCGTCGCGAGTGCCACCAGGGGAGCGCCTTCCGCTGATGACTTCCCTATAGGGGCGCGACTTCCCCTCCTCTGTGCAGGGGCAGTCGCGCCCAGGCTGACTCCCGGGGCGGGGGGAGGTCGCAACCCGTTGCCCACTGCCCCACCCCCCATGGGCAGGAGCACGTGCGGGCTGGGACCGTCTGTCCCTCGGGGGATGTGGGGCGGGGAGGTTCCCGGCCCACGCGACCCGGGGACCGCGACCTCGATCTTGCCGCGTCCTCGGGGGCCCTCGATCACTCGATTCGGCCCCGGAGGTGCGGACCTCTGACGGTGCCTGCGTGTCGCAGGGCATCTCTGAGCCAGAGAAGGCCCAGGCTTTGTGCCAGGCAGTGCTACGTGTCCAAAGGTCGAGCAGCTGCGAGGGCAGCCCTCCCTCGCGCATGCTACAGTACCTGCCGGTCCGCTGTCGCCGAGGGACCGCACTTCCCGAGTCGGCGCGCGGACATTTTTATTGGAGTCACTGCAGGCGGTGCAATTCGATGCTTGAGGTTGTGTGTGTTCAGCACGAGGGGGGGGTGCGGGCCAGCTCCTGCTCGACTGCCCTCTCCCTGAGCCCGTCCAGATGGGCCAGCGTGCTCAGAGGAGAGGTGGGCTGATCCTTTCGGGCCGTCACCCCGCTGACGAGGGTAGAACTGACGGTCGTGGTGCCCCAGCCCCGAGACCCTTTATGGCCACCGATCCCGGGGTCGGTTGCTTGCGGTTGGGGGTGCGGGGCCAAGCGGATCCATACGAACTCTGGCGGCAGTGACGGCTCAACCCGTCTGTGTGTGTTGTTCTCCTTGGCGGGGGCGGGGTGAGAGAGAGAGAGAGAGGCGCGCGTGCCAACGCGCGTGCGCGTGCCCCCCTGGGGTTCGACCAGTTTCGGGACTCCCGCTGCCCCCTGCTGCCTTGCTTTGATCTTTTCGCCGCCGCTCCCTCCTGCCCTGGTGGTTGGGTGGTTACTTTGGTGGCGAGGGAGGTGGCCGAATGGGCCGCCTCGGGTCTGATGTGGGCGCCTGCGCCCTGCGCGGCGTCTCCGCAGAGCCTGGTCGTCCTCTCCTTGTCATCCTTTCTTCCCTCCCTTCCTCCACACCTCCCGGGCGCACGTCGCGCCAAGTGTGCGTGGCCCAAGGTGTCCTCCGCTTTTGCACATCTCGGAGGCCCCGGGGCCTTTTTGGGCCTCTGCAGGGTTGCGTTGGACCCCTTGCAGTTGGCACCTTGGGCCAGGGATACTTTTGGCATCACCCGGGAGGAGAAGGGCAACGACGATCAAGACTACGATGACGATGACCCCGCGCCGTTGCGAAGGCCTCTACAGTCTGTCGAGGGTCACCGAAAGCCGCCGAAAGTTACCGAATGTCTCCGGAGGTCCGCAAAGTTCCTTCTGGAGGTTTCGGGATGTTTCTTGAAGCCCAAACGAGTGTCAAATATTTCCCAGACATCGACCATTGACAGACGATCCTCGCCCAAACACATCGGTCCTCGATCCACGACGTTCCCGCAGGGATTGACGGCTCTTCTCCAATCGCCGTGCTTGGATCAAGCTCGACGAATCGAGGCACATGTGCAAGTCGATTCGAGTCCAGATACGTCGAGGTCACCCCAGAGATGCCGCGATACGGATGCGGAAGTCGCGAAGACTCTAGCGCGCACCGAGCGACAGCAACAGCCGTTGAACCCCTGACGAAACTACCGGATTTGACCCCCCCACGGGCGGGACGGAGGTACATGGTACTCTTTAAGTTCATCGGCCTCCGCGCGCTGATGGGGAAGAGGCGGGAGCCCGGCCAGCGCCTTCGTCGTCGTGGTGATCGTCGTCGTCGTCGTCGAGGATCGCTCCTGTCGAGGACTGTCGTCGTCGTCATTTTGTGTTTCCTCCTCCTCCTCCTTCTCCTCCTCTCCTCATCGAGGTTCGACGGTAGAGTTTCTCTGACGTGCTCGGACATGTCTTTGCATGCATTGGGCGTCCCCGTGGCCACGGCTGGAATCTGCCGTGACAGCGCTCCCCTGCACGGGTCCGAGGGTACTCGTCGTCGTTCTGGTTCTCTTCGTCGTCCTCGCCGTCGGCCCTTGTCGTCGTCCTCGTCGTCCTTGTCGCCCTCGTCTTCGTCGTCGTCGTCGTCATCGTCGGCGTCGGCGGACTCGTCGTCGTCGCCGGCGTCGTCGTTGTCGTCGTCGTCGGTGTCGTTTTCGGACTCGTCGTCGTCGTCGTCGTCGTCGTCGTGGTCGTCGTCGCCATGTTCGTCGTCGTGGTCGCCATCCTCTCGTTCTCTCGGCGGCGAGCCCAGGAGGAGAGGAGAAGGGGCGTGTCTTTTCGGAAGGCTTGGGGGCCCCCCGGCCTTCCGCGGTGTTGCCCGAGTCGGGGCTCAAGGGACGAGGGTCAATGCAAACGGGGGTCGGCCAGAGCGGAACTTGCAGGACCCTGCGGAGCCAGGGCCGCATTGACCCGGGCCAGGGCGCAGGACCCCGCAGGATCCTGCAGGATCCTGCAAGGCCTGACTGCCCCGGGTGGCAGCGAACGCGTGGGTGGGAGGGCGCGGGGGGGGGGGGAGATTCACCTCCTGTGCACCTTCGGTGCCCAGGGGGCCCCCTTTCGGGCCCCACTACTGCAGCCGTTTCGATCCTCTCTCTCTCTCTCTCTCTCTCTCTCTCTCTCTCTCCCCCCCATCACACCCCTCCAGCGCACCCCCCCTCCGTAGCGGTACAATCGGGGCGCTGAAGGAGGAACCTTGTTCGTTTGGGAGGAGGCTCCGTGTTCCTTGGCTGTTCGGCTGTTTGCCTCAGCTGGACCTTCGGTGTTCGAGCGGACATCGAAATTAATCTCAGGGAAGAAAAGGGCGTTTCGTTCCTGGTTCATCGCTCCTTAGGTCAACGCCCCGACTGTGGCGAGACGCCCAGCCCCAGGGGACGGGAGCGAGGGGCGGCACTCCCCCCTCTCCGCCTCCCCCCCTCCAGCCCCTCCTCCGCCGCAGCCTCCCTCTCGGCCCAGCCCGGGCCAGGGCGCTCGACGCGCGCGGGCACCGCCCGCCCTCTCCGGCCCGCGGCGGGTTGGGCGGGGGGGGGGGCGAGCGAGGGACGGCCTCCTCACGAGGCGGCGGCGCTTCTCGGAAGCCCTCGCGCCTGCCTGCTGAGAGGCGTCCTGTGCTCGGAGGGCCCCTCCGCGCCTTCCGAGAAGCGCTCTGCGTCTTCGGGGGAGGCTCAGAGAACTTCTCGGGAGGCCGCGGGGCTTCCGAGCCTCCTGAGAAGGCCCGCCCCTTCGCCCTTCCCCCCCCCCTGGGCTCGCCGCCGAGCTGGTCTGCGGGAGGAGCCTTCCCCGCGCTCCGCCACCCCTCTGAGGCCAGCAGCCATGGGGCGCAGGCCCGTCGTGGGCGGCAACTGGAAGTGCAACCCCGACAGCGTATCGAAGCTCGACGATCTCATCAAGAACATCAACGCTTGCGACACGAGCAAGTGCGACGTGTACGTCTGCCCGTCGACCCTGCACGTGCCGTACGTCGTGCCCAAGATTAAGAACAGGGCCCTGGTGACGCCGCAAGACTGCAACCCGAAAGGGTGCGGCGCGTTCACCGGCTCCATGGCCGTCGCACAAATACAGGACCTGGGCATGAAGCAGGTGATGATCGGCCACTCCGAGCGCCGGGGCGAGTTCGGAATCTTCAAGATGGACGACGACGCCTCGCTGGCCGCCAAGCTCAAGTGCGTCTTGGATGCAGGCATGTCCTGCGTCTACTGCGTCGGTGAGCCCAAGGAGGTCCGTGAGAAGGGGCTCGCGGCGGTCATGGAGCTGATGGATGTCCAGCTGAAGCAGGTCTACTCCATGCTGGACCCCGCCAAGGTGGTGCTCGCCTACGAGCCCGTCTGGGCCATCGGCACGGGGCTCACTGCGACGCCAGAGGACGCCCAGGCAACGCACAAAGGCATCCGTGACCTCATCGAGAAGAACGCCTCCCCCGCCGTCGCAGCGGCCATCCGCATCCAGTATGGCGGCTCCGCGAACGCGAAGAACGCCCCGGAGCTCTCGGCGCAGCCAGACATCGACGGCTTCCTCGTCGGCGGCGCGTCTCTGAAGCCGGAGTTCGCCGACATCGTTAAGGCCATCTCCGAGGCCAAGGCGCCCCCGGCTCCGCCCCTGGTGCCGGCACCCGAGGGAGCGGTGGAGATGAAGGTTTTTAGGCCCCCAAGCGGGGTGGTGACCCCACCATGTGGTGAGTCGGTGGGGACTCGAGTCCCTCTCCGAGTCTTTGGCGACAGGGGCCTCCAGGGTCCCAAGACCGTGCGGTGACGGACCGTGCGGCGAGGTCTCTTGGGGTTCCGAAGTCACCGCACGGTCTGTCACCACACGGCTTCGGGCCCCCAAGAAGGTCACGATGAAAAAGCCCCAGAGCTTCTACGTCCGCTCGGCCGCCAGCTTCCTCAAGGGCGTGGAGGAGAAGCCCGCGGAGGGAGACAAGGAGGCCAAGGCCGGCGGCGGCGCACCACAAGCGGGGGGCACCTCTCGAAGGGCGGCGGCCGCTTCCCTAGAAGCCGGGGCCGAGCCCCCTCCTCGGGGGCCTCGTGGTTTTCGGAGAGCGGGATGGCCTCGATGATCTAGGCCTCCTATAGATGGGGTCGGAGTACATGGGGTGGGAGGATCGCGCCGCATCGCCGATGCATCGACGATGCGGCTCGATGTAGAGCCCGTGTTTCCCCTCGCCGATGATCGGCGATGCATCGGCGATGCGGGGCATCCTTCGACCCCATGTAGGAGGTCTCTAGACGAGGCGGGGGGGGGCCTTCTTCAAAGCGAAGCGCTGCCTTCCACGCCCCGCCCCCGACCCCTTCCCAGGTCCAATCCCGTCCATTGTTCGGAGTCGCGCGCAGCCGTGGCAGCCAGGGCGCCACGCAAGAGGCCCCCCCCAAGCAAGAAGCAAGACCTCCGTCCTCGATCCTCGCCCCAACCCTGGTCGAACTCCGCCCAAAACCTGATCCCTGGACCCCTTCCAGGGTCCCTCCTGGCCAGTTTTCGAGCCCCGCCCAGCCGCGGCCACGAGATCCTCCAGCAGCCTCCACGAAATCCGCTTGGGCCGCTTGGGCCGCTTTGGGGCCTCCTTGGGCCGTCTGGGGGTTCTCGTGGGTCATCTCGAGGGCTTCTCTGGGGCTGCCCTCGGGCTCTCTTGGAGGCCTCTTGGACATCCGACTCGGCACGCGGCTGCCTCCTCTGCGCTGGCAGAGCTCGCCCTCCGGCGGGGCCCCGCCGGCGGGTCGGCGCCACAATCCATGCATCTCCGCCCGGGAACCTCCGAAGCGTCGTCGCTGTCCCGCGCTCCGCTGCGCGAGGAGGCGAAGCCGCCCGTCGACAACCTCCGCATCTCCGGTGTCGGGGAGGCCATCGGCGCCGCGAGCGCGGCGGCGGCGCAGGTCGTAGCAGACGGCCTCGGCCACATCGTCAGGGTGCAGACCGCCTATCCGGAGATGGAGGGCAGCGGGCGCGGCTGCGCCCAGATCCTCATCGACATCAAGCGGGGCTGAGCCCATTGGGAGGGGCTCGACGTACACAGCATACACCACGTCATCCAGTCGGCCGATGATACCCAGCTCCCCAAACTGCGGGACGCGGCAGCGCCTGTACAGTGGAGACCCATGCCAAGAAGCACCCTGCTTGCCTCCAGGGTGATCTGGATTTCTTGGGTTTCGATTGTTCTGCTATGGAGAGCTTAACGTGCCCACGCCCCAAATCAGAGGACGCCCTGGGGTCTCAGGGTCTGGGTTTCTTCTGGAAGGTTTCTTGTGGTCGGGTCCCTACTGTACATCGAGTTCCTTCGCCGAACATCTTGGCTCCTTGGCCGACCCAACGACGTCGTATAACTACCCAGACATACGATGTCTTGAGTTTTGTTCACACGGAGTCCTGGGGAGTCCTGACCCTTTGCCGAGAAGCAAATTTTTCTTACGGGCAGCTTTTTTTACAGTCCCTACTGCTGGCAAGGGCGTCTGGAGACCCACAGTTGCCAATAGCCAAGAGAGTTTCCGTCGTGATTTCTGTCGGGACGCGAGACCACGACGACGACGACGACGACGACGACGACGACGACGACGACGCGACGGCGACGACGACCACGACGACGACGACGACGACGACGACGACGACGACGACGACCACGACGACGACGACGCGACGGCGACGACGACGACGACGACGACGACGACGGTGGCGGCGGCGGCGACGACGACGACGACGACGACGACGACGACGACGACGACGACGCGACGGCGACGCGTCGACGACGACGCCGACGACGCCGACGACAACGACCTCGAGCCCCTCCGGCCCATGGCCCCCTCCGCGCGGCCCCGCGGCAGCCCGCCCGCCCGCCCGCGGCGGGCGCCGCGGCGGGTGCCGCGGCGGCGCCCTGCGGCCGTACGGCGCGCCGCGGCCGTGCGGCACGGCTGCGCCCGGGCGCGCCGCCGTCGCGCGGGCCCGCCGGCGGCCCGCGGTGGGCGCCCGCCCGCCGTGCGCGGCGGCGGGAGCCGCGGCGGGGCAGAGCGGCGGCCCGCGGCCGCGCCCGGACGGTCGGCGCGCGGGGCGTCTCGGTGGCGTCCCGAGGCCCCCGGCGTCGCGACAATTATCACGACGGGAGGCTTTTCGCTCCCCCTCCGCCTCCCTCTTCCCTCCTCTTCCTCCTCCCCCTCCTCCTCCTCCTTCCTCCTCCTCCTCCTCCTCCTACTCCTCCTCCTCCTCCTCCTCCTCCTCGTCCTCCTCCTCCTCCTCCTCCTCCTCCTCCTTCTCCCCGTCGTCGTCGGGAGGGCGTAAAGCTCGGGTCAGAGGATCGCAGCGCGCCATAGATGCGTGGGCTGTCACAGACCCCCTCGATCCATGACAAAAATCAAGACTGAAGGTGTCTCAGGATTTTCACCCTCCGGGGGGTCTTGCCGGGCCTCGGGCCGTCAGAAAACGACTCGGGAGGAAGAGCTGGCCTCAGGGAAGGGGCCCAGACCCCTGGGGTGGACGCTGTGCAAAATCACGAGGTCGGGGGGGGGATCTCATGGCGCGGGCCATGGATACCTCCACGGGTCTCACTGTGCCTCTGCCTCATGACATGCGTCCCCTGGCCCCCCCCCTGGGCCGCGCACGTGCCTCGGGACATGATTGGCGCCACGTGTCGTGCCGGCGCCGTCTCGGAACGCCTCGGAAGAACCCAAGACATCTCCGACACCAGATGCACATAATGATCTACCCCACGGCAGACCGCGCATAATTATTGCAATCTGCTGCGGCAGGGCGCCTCCCTTCTCCTCCTCCCCCTCTTTCTCCTCCTCCTCCTCCTCCTCCTCCTCCTCCTCCTCCTCCTCCTCCTCCTCCTCCTCCTCCTCCTCCTCCCCTCCCCATTGGACGCCCCCGAGTGTCTTGGGGGTGAGCGCGGGGGGGGGCGGGTCCGCGTGGCGCGCCTTGGGAAGGGCCTCGCCTTCTCGGCGGAAGGATGAGGAAGGAGGAGAACGAGGAGGAACAGGAGCAGGAGTGGGAGAAGCGGGAGGAGCAGGATGACCAGGGGAAGGCCGGGGAGGGGAAAGGAGCGGAGCGACAGCGATGAGAAAGCGCTCGGATCCAGAAATTTGGCCGGGCTTGGGGCGGGAGCGCCATTCTGAACGACGAGAGCAAAGCGCCGATCCGAAAACGAGGCCCACGCTGCAGTGGGAGCATTTCGAGATACCGAAAACTCTCCGACCAACAAACGGACATACCACATAACGTAATCTTGCGTGCAAAACCAGCAGTCGGCGGAGAGAGCGGGACACTTTCCGGACACATTCAGGGTATAAGGGAGAGTAGTATTCAGATTGAGTGCTTGACGATCGGGGGCGGAGACGGGTTTGATGTAATTGCGCGGGGCAACAATATCGCCAGCATATTCCCCACGATAGGTGTTGCATTACCCGACACCGTTGAGGACCCATTGTGAGCCTGGCGCGCCCGACGAGAGTTACATTCGATTAACACGTGTCCATGTATTCCGTCACATCAGATTTCCTATCAATTGTACAGATTGTAAAACGAGGCCTTCGGGCGGGACTCGAGTCGGGGGTGCGCAGGATGTGGGCTGGGGGCAAAGCGGTCGGATGCTTGTGGCGCTGAAGCTGGCCCCAGGCGCGCTGTGGAGCTCGCTGAGCCGGAAGACCAGGACCATGCCAGGCGGCTCTGATGAAGGCAGGGCAGGATGTGCGATCGATGATTGTTGGCAGTGCGCGTTTTCATTGTATCAGTGAGGGCTGTATTTGTTATGCTAACGCGTACATGGTGATGGTAAAACGAATGGTGGCGCGAGTAAGTGTAGAGTAGTGGTAGTCGCAGTAGCAACAGGACGAGATGGGAGGTCGCAGTGGTAGTCGTGGTTGGTAGTAGTCATTGCTGTCCTGGCGGTGGAAGACCCATAAGAAGTAGTAGTAGTAGTAGTAGTGGTAGTAGTAGTAGTAGTAGTAGTAGTAGTAGTAGCCGTAGTAGTAGGAGTAGTAGTAGTAGTAGTAGTAGTAGCAGTAGTAGTAGTAGTAGGAGTAGGAGTGGTAATAGTAGTAGTAGCCGTAGTGGTAGTGGTAGTGGTAGTAGTAGTAGTAGTAGTGGTAGTAGTAGTAGTAGTAGCAGCAGCATCAGTAGTAGTAGTAGTAGTAGTAGTAGTAGTAGTAGTAGTAGTCGCAGTAGAAATAGTAGTAGTAGTAGCAGCAGCAGCAGTAGTAGTAGTAGTAGTAGTAGTAGTAGTAGTAGCCGTAGTAGTAGTAGTAGTAGGAGTAGTAGTAGTAGTAGTAGTAGTAGTAGTAGTAGTAGTAGTAGTAGTAGTAGTAGTAGTAGTAGTAGTAGTAGTAGTAGTAGTAGTAGTAGTAGTAGTAGGTAGTAGTAGTAGTAGCAGTAGTAGTAGTAGTAGTAGTAGCAGTAGTAGTAGTAGTAGTAGTAGTAGTAGTAGTAGTAGTAGTAGTAGTAGTAGTAGTAGTAGTAGTAGTAGTAGTAGTAGTAGTAGTAGTAGTAGTAGTAGTAGTAGTAGTAGTAGTAGTAGTAGTAGTAGTAGTAGTAGTAGTAGTAGTAGTAGTAGTAGTAGTAGTAGTAGTAGTAGTAGTAGTAGTAGTAGTAGTAGTAGTAGTAGTAGTAGTAGTAGTAGTAGTAGTAGTACTAGTAGTAGCAGTAGTAGTACCATTAGTAGTAATAGTAGTAGTCGTAATAGGAGTCGTCGTGGTCTTAGTCATTGTAGTCAGCGTCCTCGTCGTAGTAGCAGTCGTAGTCGTAGTCGTCGTCGCCATAGTCGTCGTAGTAGTTGTAGTAGTCGTAGTAGTAGTCTTGATTGTATGTTTCGTAGTAGCAGTAGCAGTAGCAGTGGTCACAACAGTAGTAGTATTAGTAGTAGTAGTAGTAGTAGTAGTAGTAGTAGTAGTAGTCGTAGAAGTGGTAGTGGTATTTGTAGTAGTAGTTGTAGTAGAAGACCTAGTCGTAGTCGTAGTCGTAGTCGTAGTAGGGGTAGTGATAGTAGTGGTAGTAGTCGTCGTCGTACAAGGCGTAGTAGTATGGTTATGAGTAGTAGTAGCCTTAGCACTAGTAGTATTAGTATTACAACCAGTAGCAGTAGTGGTAGCCGTAGTAGTAATCGTAGTAGTAGTTAACATAGTATTAGTAGTTGTAGAAGTAGTAGCGATAGTAATAGTAGTATCCGCTGTCGTAGTCGTAGTTAGTAGTAATAGTAGCACCCGTTGTCGTAGTCGTAGCAATTGTATCAGTAGTCGTAGTGGCAGTAGTCGTAGTCGTAGTCGTAGTCGTCGTAGTCGTCGTAATCGTAGTAGTAGTAGTAGTAGTAG
>CAUYUJ010005058.1:289966-317466 GCA_963575745.1 Prorocentrum cordatum | reverse complement strand
TTGCTTTGTTTGCTGTATGCGCTCCTAGTGCCAGTTTGGATTAAGACCCCTCCGTTCCTGCATGTCTCAACATGGCTCCTTCCTCGAGACGTATATAGTTTGGCGTTGGCCGACATGTCTGTCGATCCTAGTCAGATTGGAATGCTGTGGTCGGCGTTCCAGCGGAACGCGCAAATGTCGGCCAGAGCTGGGTTTCCCGAAGGGCTTCGAACCTTTCGCGTTCCCTGGTCCCGCCCTTGCAAACAGCGCCGACGCCGAGAACGTATGCACACGCGTAAATCTGTTCTGGGTATACGCAGCTGTGTACACATGTGAGGTGCTCCAAGAAGGCCTTGCCTTCGAGGGTTAGAAGAGTTGTTACCCCCTCCTCGGCAAGAGGCGGCGGAAGGTCTGCGGAAGTGAAACGACGCCGCCTCCGCCGGCAGAAGGTTGGCGGAATGCGGCGGAAGTCATACAAATGATTCCACGAGATGACAACAAAGTTTGGGTTTAGGGTGTCTAGAAGCGGCCATGTGTGTACACACCCTTTTACCACACGCATTTCTCCAAGGGCTTGGGCTCTACGGCTGATTATTGTGAAGCCCGCTCTTTGCCTGGCCGTTACGCTTGCAACATCCTCGGGTTCTGAACACCAGACGCACCTGTCGCGCAGATCGCGACAGCAATACCCAAACAGCAAATCCTCGTGCAATATGCTAGCGCAACCAACTTCAAGCACACACTTGTTTTCCATGATTCCACACTTGCACATTGCAAGGCGACGTGTGTATTATGTCATCTGATGTCTGTGTGTGTGGGATCAGACGTTGGCCACGCCTGCATTTTTCAATGTCCATACGAGTGCTTCCGCCCAGTCTGTCTCATCGCAAGCTGTGGCAACTCCCTCGGTGACCCCCCCGCTTCCTTTCAATTGCACTCGCAATGTGCCGAACCCTTACTTGCGCCAAATTCTTCGCAAGCTGTGGCAAACCCATGTGCACTCGACTGCGCCCACCTCTTCTGGATATGCACCCAACATGTCGCGAGCAAAAAGGTTTATCAGTTGGCTCACCCTACCTATTTTCGTCATCGGTGGCGCAGGTACTCATGGGCACCATGTAGGGCGTCTGTTGGTACATTCAGCGAGTCTCACCATACCAACCCAGCTTCTACTGATTGCAAGTGTAGTTCTCATACATTGGTCTAGTTTGTTAATATTCCGTGATTCTTGGGGTGGTCCTCGCCACCCATTGACCCCCCCTGTTCCTCCCACCTGCAGTCGCAAGTTGCGGCACTCCCACTTACACTCCACTGCGCCTCCGATGTTGCACCGCATTCTGAGCACCTCCCGGCATCATTCAAGACTGTCAGGAAGAACGTTCATTTGCCATCTCCCCATTGTTCTTGCTCAAATCCTGCGACTATCGTAGCACCAGCAAGGGGCACGCACGTGCCATTTGTACACATTTGTTAACATCTGTATGTGCATATTTGAAATGCTTGTACCACGTGTGCTTACATGAAGCATCGCATTGGCGCTTCGCGCCAGGTACCTTGGTCCTTCAAGTGTCGCCACACCCTAGCTTGGACGAGAAAGAAAAATGAGAGAGAGGGAGAAAACACAAAACAATGATATCCATAGCACACAGCAGATACTATAGGTGCATCCGTGTTCGGTCTAGTCGTAATCGTCATTGTTATTGTTCTCTCGTCCTTACTCTTCCTTCTTCCCCTTCCTTGGTCTTGTCCTTCCATGTAACCCCCATTCCCCGTCCTCTGTAGTGTTTGTGGCGGGGGGTACTTCTAGGCAGGTCTCTACAGGGCCGCTCGAAGGCGTCTTGAGGCTTCTTGGGCTCGGGGGCCTCTGGAGGCCTCCTGGGAGCCTTTCGGGAGCCTCTAGGGGCTTCTTGGGACATGTTGCTGCCAACTGCGGATCCCCTCAACGACCGAGTCCCGACGTGGGTCGTGTTTCGGGTTGCTCTCAGGTCATCTTGGGACGTCTTGGGGTTTTGTCTTGGGGCCGTTGCCAGGTCCCCGGTGGATAGTTTTGGGGCTTTCTTGGCCTGGCTTAAAACACTATTGGCCTAGTGTGGGATGATCCGCGGGCTTCTTCGGCAGTCTCAGACGCCGTGGGATCGAAGAAGCGGATGCCTCTGAAGTATTAAAAAATCATTCCCCAAACAGTGTTTGCACTTCATGGCGTTCTTCTGGGGAGCTGGGCCGTGTCTTCGGTCTGGCGGCTGTGTGGCCGCCGTCGCCACCTCGTCGCAGCCCTGGAGTGCACAACATGCATTCCCCTGTCCTTGAATTAATCAGGATATACACCCCCCGGGATTATGAGCACCCCGTCGAGATGTTCAATTTACACATCATTCTGCCCCATCCAAGCCGAACCGGGTTCGACAATCCCCACACCGCCCTAAGCGAAAGAACCATGCGCACGCACAATTTCATCTTCAGAGATTTGTTCCATAATCATTTGCAACCGCGACTCACCCGTGACCCGCCCACGACCCACCCCGCGACCCACCCGCGACCCGCCCGCGACCCACCCCCGACCTACATCGCGCCCGCCCCCTCACTGTTTTCCGCAATTGCGGGTTCCTACATATATACAGGTGTAAGTGTATATGAGTTGTATGTATGTAGGTATGCGTATGTGCATAGCAAGGTCTATGCATGCATTGCACGTATGTGCGCATGTATGTTCGTATGTACGTGTGTATATGTGTATGTATGCATGCATGTATGTATATATACACGTATGTGTATATGTATGTCGATTTGTATGCAGGATGTGTGTATGTATATTTGTATATATGTATGCATGTATGCATGCATGTATGTACGTGTGGATGTCAGAGTGAGAGGGCCGAACGGTCATTCATTGTCCCTGGCTGCGTGGCTGAATAGGGAAGTCGTGGTGCGAGTTCTGCTTGTTGCGCTGTTGTTGTTGCTGTTGGTGTTGTTGTTGTTGTTGGTGTTGTTGTTGTTGTTGTTGTTGTTGTTGTTGTTGTTGTTGTTGTTGTTGTTCGTTGTCGTCTGTCCACCCGCGACCCACCCGCGACCCTACCCCCGACCTACCCCGCGACCCACCCCGCGACCCACCCGCGACCCAACCCCCGACCCACCCGCGACCCACCCCGCGGCCCACCCGCGACCCACCCGCGACACACCCGCGACCCAACCACCGACCCACCCGCGACCCACCCCGCGACACACCCGCGACACACCCGCGACCCACCCGCGACCCACCCCGCGACCCACCCGGGACCCACCCCGCGGCACACCCGAGACCAATCCGCAACCCACCCGCGACCCACACCGCGACCCACCCGCGACCCACCGCGCGACCCACCTTCAAGGAAGGAGAACCACCCGGACCCGACAATTGACCTTTATTAAACGGCCTCGGGCGTTTACTAGACCGCCCAGCCCTGTTCGATTCATCCTTTGTGTGCGTTTACTACACGGCTTCGCTTGTCGGGGTGATTATTATGGGGTGGATGTTTTGCTCTCTACCCCCGCGACCCACCCGCGACCCAACGGCGACCCACCCGCGACCCATTTGCGACCCTCCCGCGACCTACCCACATTGGTTTGACGAAAAAATCAGCGCCTGCGGCGGGCTCGTTGTATACTGTGTGAAGTTTTAGCGCCTGCGGCGGGCTTCTCCAGAGTATCGCAGATTACCGCCGCCCCAGCCGCCCCCTCACTCTTATCCGCATCTGCGGGGTGCTACGTGTATATATATATATATATATATGTATACACACACGTGCACGTATGTATATATGTATGTATGTCCGTATGTATACATGTAGTTGTGTATATGCACGTATGGACGTTGATATGAATTTATGAAACCACCCGGACCCGACACTTGACGTTTACTAAACGGCCTTGGGCGTTTATTAGACAGCCCAGCCCTGTTTGATTCATCCCTTGTGTGCGTTTACCACACGACTTCGCTTGCCGGGGTGATTATTCTAGGGTGTTTTTTCTGCTCTCTACACCCGCGACCCAACAGCGACCCACCCGCGATCCACCCGCGACCCCTCCCGCGACCTACCCACATTGGTTTGACGAAAAAACCGGTGCCCGCGGCGGGCTCGGTGCATATTTTGTGAAATTGTGTCGCCTGCGGCGGGCTTCTCCAGAGTATCGCAAACTGCCGACGTCCCCACCGCCCCCTCACTCTTATTCGCATCTGCGGGGTGCTACGTATGTATAGATGTATGTATGTACGTATGTGCACATGTAGTTATGGATGTATGCCTGTATGGACGCTTGTAAGCATGTGTGTTTGCATGCATGCATGCTTTGTTGTATATGTGTGTGTATGCATGTGGGTATGTACGTGTGTCTATGTACCTGTATGTATGCATGTATATATGTAGGTGTGTATGTGTGTGCATGTATGTATGCATGCCCTATTGAATGCATGTATGTATGGTTGTGTGCATGCATGAGCGTGCATACATCCATGCATGTATGCATACATGCACGTGTGCAGGTATATATGCATGGAGTGATGGGTGCACGTGTGCGCGTATGTATGTTTGTAGGTAGGTAGGTGGGTAGGTCGATAGGTCGGTAGATATGGATGTATGAATGCATGTATGTGTGTAAGTGTGTATTGATGTGTGTATGTATGTATGTGTTTACGTTTGTATGTGTGCACATGTGCATATGTATGTTTGTATGTATGTGTGCGTGTCTGTATGTGTGTATGTAGTTATGTACGTACGGACGCGTCTGTATGTGCATGAATGCGTATGTAGGTATGCATGCATGTATGTATGGTTGTGTGTATGTGTGGTTGCGTATACGGTGATGCGCCTATGCATGTCTATTGTGTGTGTTTATGCAGTTATGTATATTGTTTGGTTGTATGTGCATATATGTGGGCGTCTGCATGCATGTATGTATACATGTGCGTGCTAGTGTGTATGTGAATATGGATGCATGTGTGTATGTATGTCTGCATGTGTATGTATATGTGTATGCGTATGTATGTGTGGGCGCAAGTATACATGTATGTATATATATATATATATATATATATATGTGTGTGTACGTACACAGGCACGTAGGCAATCGGCTGTATTTGTATGTATGGACGTATGTATGTATGCATGTATGCATATACGTATGGATGTAGGTCGAAGAAAACTTCTGACTGTTTCGGTGGGTCCCTCTCGCATCTGCTATCCTTATTCATCATTCTTCCACTGTTATCAGCTACACTCTAAGTTCCTTTCCTCCCCCGCACGCATCCACAGCCGTCCCAACTAGATTCCTCTGCTCTGCTCTCCTTCCCCGTTCCCCCCCGCCCCTACTCGACGCCACCTACTTGCTGGACTTGATTCTGGAGAGGAAGGAAGGAGGAGGAGGAGGAGGAGGAGGGGGAGGAGGAGGAGGAGGAGGAGGAGGAGGAGGAGGAGGAGGAGGAGGAGGAGGAGGAGAGGACGAGGGAGTATGAGAGAGCAAGAGGAATATGCAGGAGGGGGAGGGGGGGGGAGCAGGAGGGAGCATGTGATGATGAGTTCGGGGGGAGGGAGGGAGGGAGACGGAGTGATAATCTTCGGCTCCGCCCCCAGATCCCGACCCTCGGAGGGGCTATTGAGACCTTTCTAGGCCCTCGGAGATCCGTAGAGGAGCTGAAGCGTCCGAGTTCCTTCCGAAAGCGGCCAAGAACCCCCCCCTATCGATCCCGGTCCTCTGGTCGAGGGCAAACCTGGCATGAGGAGGGGGAGGAGGACGTGTGGAGGGCTTTCCTTCTGGGAGCTACTTGCGCGGATAGGGGGGATGGAGGTTGAGCAAAAAGATGAGGGGGGAGGGGAGAGAAAGGAGGGAGTGACGAGGGAGTACGGAATGAAGATGAGAAGAGGTCGGCGCAAGGAGAAGGATAGGAGGAGCGAGGATGGGAGGGGACGAGGGAGGAGGAAGAGGAGGAGGAGCAGAAGGAGGAGGAGCAGAAGGAGGAAAAGGAGGAGGGGGAGGAGAAGGATGAGGAGCATGAGGAGGAGTGGGGGTCATCTCCCCATTTTGTCCCTTCTCCCACCCCGCTCCTCCCCCCCTCGTTCTCCTCCTCCTCGTCCCTCCCCCTCCTCCACCTCCTCATCCTCATCCTCATCCCCCTTCCTCATTCGCCCTCCTCATCATAACTGTTCGCCCTCTCCTTCCCCTCCCCCTGCCCCCCTGCTCCCCCAACCCCCCCCTCCTCATCCATCCTCATTCGCCCTCCTCATCGAATCCTCTCGTCCTCTCCTCCCCCTCCCCGTCCTCCACGGCCTCCCCCCCCTCCCCCAGCCCACCGAGAGGACTACTATGGCATCGGCTCGCGCTCTGCACGCTGGAGCGCCACCCTACTCATCGGCATCATATTCTCCACGCTCTCGCCCATGATCGCGGGCACCCCCGCACAGGGGGGCACCAGCAGAGGAAGCAGCAGACGCGGAGGAGGAGGAGGAGGAGGAGGAGGAGGAGGAGGAGGAGGAGGAGGAGGAGGGGGAGGGGGAGGAGGAGGAGGAGAAGACGGGGGCCCAGATCCCCGACGCCACGATTCTTTCACAGCCTCGACTCCTTGAAGTCTGGGCCCGCTCCCCGTGGCTCGCTCTTCGCTCCCGAGGCCCGGTAGTGAAGGCACCCCGGAGGGCGAACACTGCGAAGCAAACTCCCGTCGCAAATTTTTGGTCACGACGCGAGGGGTCAGGGGAGGAGGAGGAGGAGGAGGAGGAGGAGGAGGAGGAGGAGGAGGAGGAGGAGGAGGAGGAGAAGGGGGAGGAGGAGGGGGGGAGTATCGGCAGGGGTATCCTCGCGGTCGATAACCAGCTGAATCTCGATTACAGTCCAGCTCAATCCCGCTTAATCCCGGGCCTAATCCGGCATGATCCTGTGAAGTGGCCCGTTCATCGGGCTTCATCGCCCTTGATCGTTCCGGCGAAGACCTCCCAGGAGTTGTTTCCTAGGGGGGGGGTGCGAGGCGGTGTTTGGTGGGAGGGAGGGGCGAATGGCAGGCGAGTTCCGGAAGCAGTGAAGGAGGAGGCAGGGGCAAGCGCCTGGGGACCTCCAGGGCCCTCTGGAGAGGCCCGGGGGAAGGGGAGGAGAAAAGAAGGAGGAGGAGCAGACAAGAAGGATCCACAGCGGGGACGGAGGGGCTATGGGTGCGTGCTGTCGGATGGGGGTCCCCGTTCGAACGGGGGCCTCCCCCAGGGCCCGACAACCCGCACCCATACCCATAGCCAGTCCTCCTTTTTCCGACCCTCTTATCGGTGTGGGTGTGTGTGTGTGTCGTTCGTTCGTCATCATCAATGTGTTAATGCGCCATGTCGTACCAAGTCCTCCTCAGGAGTTCCTGGAGGCATCCCCTGCTTAGTTTGCACTGGAAACGACAGGGCCGTTGTTTTACTGGTTCCGTTTTGCAGTTTTTTTGCCGGTTCCGACGCCGTGTTTTTACCGGTTCCGTCGCCGTTTTTTGACCGGTTCCGGCTCCGGTTCCAATCCTGGAGCCGTTTTTTGCCGTTTCCGGTCGCCGTTTTTTTGCCGCTCCCAGTTTCAAGGGGCATTTTTTGTGGAGACGGCAAAAAAACGGCCCTGCCGTTTCCGGGGCCCACAAAGATCCCCTGTCAGAGAGGATGTCGGACGGGGCTAAGACGGGGATAGAGCCTTTCGGAACGGTCTCAGGGCGTTCCGGGACGAATTGAGAAGGCCGCGGCGCGCGAAACATCCTCTGACAAGATTCCCGATGTGCCCTCACCCGAATGTATCCTGATCCTGGCTTCGTCTTGCGATGTTTGATGGGAGGGGGAGGGGTGAAGCAGTATTCTCGTAGGCAGACAAATTAGGATGGTCCACCGCGCTTCGGCGCGACACGCTATCGACGTCGCGGCTCCCGATCGTCAACGTCTCGAGCTTTTCCCAGCCTCCCGCTCCGCGGAGCGAAGCGACACGCTATCCGCTCGCATGGCACAGCGTGTGGCAGGGGCCGTCGCCACGATACACTAAGTAAAAGTTCCAAACCGTAAGCCAGTGAGAAGCCAGCGGAGGAGGGATGATGAGGATGAGGGTGAGGGCGAGATGAGAATGAGGGTGAGGATGAGGATGATGCTGATGATGACGTTTATGCTAACAGTAAGGCTGCTGATCATGATGATGCTGGTGATGATGATGATGAGGAGGAGGAGGATCATGGTGATGACATGGCGATGGTGTTGCTGATAATGATGAGGGTGATGGTGACGATGATGATGGTGATGGTGCTGCTGATGCTGATGATGATCATGATGGTGATGTTGTTGATGGTGGTGATGATGATGATGATGACGACGATGATGACGACGGTGATGATGACGATGATGCTGATGATGACGATCCTGATGTAGCGGTAGATGTAGATGTAGATGTAGCTGTCTATGTAGATGAAACAGATGGTGATGGTATTGACGGTGAAGGATATGGCACTACAGCTCAGTTTGACGATCCCCATGCTGATCATGATATTAATGTTGAAGACGGTGGTGATGTTGATGATGGTGATCGTGGTGATGATGAGGATGAGGAGAATGATGATTCGGATGATGATCGTGGTGGTGATGGTCCCGATGCTGGTAACGGTGGTGATGCTGATGATATCGATGAGGAGGTGGAGGAGAAGGATATTGATGAAGAGCTGCGGGGGAGGTGGACGAGCGGGAGGAGAATTGGAAGCTGGGTGGTGATGAGGAGGAGGAGGTGATCTGATGGGGATTGATAGGCGAGGAGCAGGAGGAAGAGACGGAGGAGGAATTGGAAGAAGGAGGGGAGCGACATATGGGGGAAGAGGAGGAATGGGAAAGCAAGGGCAGCAGGAGGGTGAACGAGAGGCAGTGAAGTATGGAGGAAGGAGCCGGAGGAGGAAGAACAGAGAATCTGGGGGAGGAGGAGGAGGACGGGATAAGGAAGAGGAGAAACATGAGGAGCAGCAGCAGCGGCAGCGGCGGCGACAGAAGCAAAGACCACATCTAGCTCCGTATTAAGCTGTTCTGGCACAACAGCCTGGTCTCTCGTGTTAGAGCAGATGTTCTGGGGGTCCAGCATTGCAGACGAGGCATGCGATGAGCAACACGCACGTAGAGGGGGAACAGGGGGAAGAAGAGGGCGCCATTCAAGAGTGGGTCGGCATCTGAATCTCTTTGCTATATGCAACCGACGACTGACTCACGACCCCGCCCGCACCATGATCGAAGATTGTTCAGCTGATGCCGCAGCCATCGGGCTTGCTGGCTCTGGGGGGAGGCCGATCCACATCTACGACAACCCACCTCCATGCTGGAACGCAGCATCGCTGGCCGAAGCAGGTCGACATCATCTCGCCCGAAAGTCATTCATTTTTCTCCCGTCGCCCTGTCCCCATTCGCTTCCTCCTTCTCTCCGTGTCCCCGTGTACCTCCCACAATCTCGTTGTACTCGCCCTGCCCGCTCCCCCCCGCTCGAGCAGCTGCACATGGCAGATGCGTAGCTGTAGTCCGTGATTTCCAGCACCATATTCAGAGCGTGAATTACCTACCCCGCTTTCGCTTCCAGGCAAAACCAAGCCATACCACGCGCCTCCTCGTCAAGCGGCCTGACCAGTATATGCCGTAGTTTGGCATCGCTTGGTATCTCTTGGAAGCGAGGGTGGTCAAAAGCGAGGTAGGTTTGTTTGCCCCCTACATATGGGGCCGGCAGGCTTGACGTTCATCAACTTCGTGCTGTGCCGCATCTGCTACGGAGGGGTGGCCGTGGGGCAGCGACGGTGCGGGCCTGGCAGCAGGGCGTTCCAGACAGAGGCCCCGTCCTCGACGATCGAGGGAGTGATGTTTCAACCTCGGCGGACGTCGGTGGAAGGTCGGCGGAAGCTGACGGCACCAAGAACGATGGGGGATTCCGTGAGCGGAGGCTGGTGGAGGTGAAGCAAGGTTCCCTCGGCCTCCCGCGTCACGCCTCTGCCATGCGGTGGGCCCTGGGGGCTGTTGGCTGCCCCAAGCTGCCAGCTTGTCGTCTGGGGTCAGCTCAGCGGGCGAAGATCGATGTACAATGGAGTACTCCACCGTCGGTGACGTCTGCGCCCAGGCGGTCGGAAAGCTGCTACCCCCCACGGCGGCACGTGACGGTGCGAAGCACAAGCCGCTCAGCTGGCCAGGACGAATATGCTACGCCGCTTTTTGTCCGCAACGGCCTGGAGCGTTGGATAAGCGTTAAGTCGGGCATGTCCCTCTACAGGAGGAAGGTTCAAAATAGTCCGAAAACAGTCGGAGGGAGATGTTTTGATGATGTGTTTCTCGTTTTGCACTGTCCGAATATGTTTTCATTTTTCGTCGAAAATCCGCCTGTAGGAGGTCATGCCCGACCTGAGATTAGCGTGTTGCGCCGCTGGCGTTGGCCCACCACGCTTCGGCGCGACACGCTGAGCACGTCCTGGCCACGGGTCGACGTCGACGGCGATGGTGGCGACGGCGGTCGCTGCCGTGACGGCGGCGCCTTGCTGGCGAAAGCGCCGAGGACGACGCCAGCGGCGACGACGGCGACAGCGACAGCGACGTCCTTCTTGTGTTTTCTGCTCGAGCTGCTGGACTGCCTCCCGTCGGCACGTAAGCCTGCAGTGCCGGCGCGCACGCCGTAGGCTGCTGGACCGTGCCTCCCCGTCAGAGGCCCAGGGCTGGGGCGCACGCCGTGGGCTGCTGGAGCGCCCTCGCTCGGTGCATCTGCTGTGCTTGAGCGCACGCCGCGGGCTCAAGCCGTGCCCTTGCTTGGCCAGTCGTGCTCCTCGCGCGCGCCGTGGCCTGCCGGAGCGCTTCAACCTCGGCAGAGGGGCGCGGGGCTGGGGAGCGCACGGGCTGGGCGAGCGCAGTGCCGGGTCCTCCCGTGGCGCGCCCCGCGGAGCGAGAGGTATCGGCGCAGAGGGAGGAGGGGTGTGCGCAGGGGGAGTCCTGATCCCAGGGCTTCGCCCTCTCTCGGCCTTGACGTAAGGCCCCGCCTTCTTTTGCCCCCCCCTCTGCTGATTAAAGCTGTGCGCAGCCCGCTTAGCTTCTATCGGAAGAGACTCGCTCTCGACCCGCGGATTAAAACAAGTGTGCAGGGGGAGGGCTCGGATGTCGGATGCGACGGGAGCGCACCCAGCCTGTCCTCCCCCCTCCCGTCCTCCTCACCAGCCTGGAACAGAGCCCTATCCCTATGACTGGCATCGCCTCATCCCGACGCCGATCTTGGGGAGTCCCTCCGTTTCGGAGGGGGCATCCCTAAGATTGTCGTAGACTTGTGGCTTGTTAACCTTAAGGATAGGGATGCGTTCGAGGCTGGTTAGATGCGACGGGAGCGCACCCAGCCTGTCCTCCCCCCTCCCCTCTCCCTCCCCCCGATGACTGGCTGCCAGCGGGCCGAGGGTACCTGCTCGTCTTCGCCGAGACCAGGAAGCCCGACTCCGGCGGGCTCTTCTTTGTCAACGGCCTCATGCACGTGCAATACGGGGTCATCGCTCAGCACCGTCTAGCCTAAGCCCCGTCCCCGCCAGGCCATGGTGCTTATCCCCGACATCCGTATCCCCAGGTGAGGATAGGCCCCTCGAAACCCGAAGGGAGCAACACATATCCCCACTGAGGGGAGGAAGTCGGTCAGGGGGGCCAATGCCATGCCAGTGGGGATGGGGATCCGTTGAACGATATTCCATGGCCGTATTTTTTGCGTCCTTGCAATGCTCCTTGTCCTCCTCTTCCCGGCTTGTTTCCAAGTTGTGCTTAACGCTTGGGAAGCGTCATCCAGGCTTTGCGGCCCAACCTGTTGTTGTATGGCGTGCAAGGCCCGCGGAGGGGATAAGATGCGACACATTGACCTGTATCATCCCGCGTTCTGCGTTCTGCTGAGGAGCTTCCGCGTTCTGCTGAGGAGTCGGTGTTTCCCGACCTCGTTTTTGGAAGGTTCGGCCGATGTTGTCTGAATATCTTATATCGGCCATCTTGCCTATTGTTGTGCCTGTGCTTGCCACTGTCATCCACGACGTCAGACGTACTGCAGAAACACTCGTCGTAGAAATTTTCCATCAATGACTGCGCGAATACACAAGCACACTTCACGGTGCGACGCATTCGACCGCTGGTGGAGACGCCGCATATGTTTCTCCCCCACTGGAGCTAGAATTCAGCAGCGTGCGATTCGGAATTGCCTGCCCGAGTGGCAGCTGATGTCCCGTGCGCCCCATGCTCTTGACCGCCCGTCCCGTGGCGCGTGACTGGGACGCTCCTCTGCCTCCTCCTCGTCCTCTGGAGGGGCCTGGGGCTGCGCACAGGCAGACCCGAGAGACGGCTCAGGCGGGTCGCAGTCCACGGCCCCCCCGCGTCAGTCCAGGGCTACCTCAGCACCCAAGGGAGGTCGAGAGGTCCCGGAACGGACAGCGCGAAAATTGACCGTGGACAATACACCATACCAGGAACAGCGGGCATCCCGGGAGATCGGGAAGAAATCATACCCGCAACATCGGCCCTTTTCCAGAGTCGCCAAGGCAGGCTAGTAACATCCAGGAACAGGGGCGGGGGGGATGGTGAAGGAGGGCGGGGGATGGGAGGAGAAGGGGGGGAGGTGTGGGGGTAGGGGGGTCGGGGAGGGTTTGCCACCTCTGGCCCCCTCGCGTCAAGACCCAGGGGAGTGGGTAGGGGAGGGGTCAAGTTCCCAGCGGGAAAGCCGCAAGCTGTCTCGCTCACTCCCACCCGCCCGCCCACAGCAGAAGTAATACCCGAGCCTCAGCATAAGCAGTGGCCGCTATCGACAACCGTCGGGAACCGATGCAGACGCCAGCCAGGTGCGCGACGCCCGCGAGATGCGCTGCATGTGCCAGGTGCGCCACGCGCACCGCGTGCGCCACGTTGGGCAGCACGTCGACCGCCCACCATCCCTGTCAAACATCATGCGCAGTGACGGTGGGCTTGCCAGCAGTGCACTGCGTGTGCGCCCGCCCGCCATCACGCTGCACTTGCTTGTTGGCAGTGGGCAATCTGCCGGCCCCTCCGCCGCTCCTGTCGAAAAACGATGCAGAGTGATCGCGGGGCGCCCCCCGCATGATTCTGATTTTGGTGCAACGTGCATGCTGTGTGGTATTTTGTCATGGCTGGTGGAGGTTCTCGGCGTTGCCCACACCAGGCAATCTGCGGCCCCCCCCACGCCCGCCGTCCCTGTCAAAAGAAGAAGTGCGAAGTTATCGCGGGGCGCACACGCATGGTCCAGATTTTGGTGCAAAGCACAATGTGTTGTTTGCGAGGGATGGTGTGGGGTGAGTGACCTTGCACACAGCAAGCAATATCTCGACACTCCTGGCATCCCTGTGAAAAACCATGCGAAGTGATCGCGGGGCGTCCGTGCATGATCTAGACGTTGGTGCAATATGCACGTTGCTTTGTTTGTTGCAAGGGGTCTTGGGGGGGGGCGTGGGCAGTGTCCCTGCTTCGTCGAGGGTGGGTCGTGTAGGGGATGGGGTGTTTCTTCAAGTCATCGCCATTCCGCCGACCCCCAGAAGGAGTAAGAGTTCGCGACCTTAGTTCAAAGTTTGGCCACGCTATTGGATCATTCCCCCAGCAGTTGTGGAAGCCCTTCGGGTACATGTGGGGCGGAAGTGGCTGACGAGTTGAGGGAGAAACGAGGAGGATGAGGAGACGGATGAGGAGACCTCTTGGGAGCTTCTTGGGTCATTTTTAGGGCCTCCCTGGAGCTTCCTGGAGGCCTCTTGGAGGCCTCTTGGGGCTCCCCTTGGGCCTCTTGGGGGCCGTTGTAGACTTCTTTTGTGGTCTTACTGCGTTCTTGGGAGCCTCTTTGGGCCGTCTTGTGTTTGGGGCGCTTCAAGATCGTCTTGAAGGCCCTCTTGGGCGCCTTCAAGGCCTCTTGTGCTATCTCGGGGCCGTTTGTGGGCCGTTTTGGCAGCCTCTTGGGCCATCCTGGGGCCATCTTGAATGCTTATTTGCCGATCTCGGGGCACTCTTGGGCCGTCGGGAAGCAATTTGAAACAAATGCCCAAATCAACCAAACACCCAAAGAAAATCAATAAGTTTGGCCTATTCGCGCCTTCCCGGAGGACCTCTTGGAGGCCTCGTGTGGCGTCTTGGGGGCCTCTGGGCGCATTTTGGGCCGTCATGGGCTCTCTTGGATCATCTGGGTGGTCGTGGAGGCATCTTGGTACTTTCTTGGAGGCCTTCTTGGGGCTATCTTGGGCTCCCTTGGGGTCACCTTGGCCGTCTGGGATGGGAGACGCAGATGGCCGGCGGGTTGGACCGAAGACCCAGAGGAGGGTTAACATTAGTTTAAAACAAGCAAAAATCAGCATGCCAGGCACCTCTGTGACAAATCAACGGGGGGCGGCGAATTTTGCGGCTTCGGCCCAACCCGCCACCGTGTCTGGGCTGTGGCTCAGAAGCTTTTCAGGTGCATCTGAGGGTCGTTTGGGATGCCTGTCGGAGCCTGGGCTCTCGTGGCCTCTGGGGACGCCTTGTGGCCCTCTTGGGGGCCTCTTGAGGGCACCTCGGGGGTCTCTAGGGGGCTCTTGGGCCCCTCGGGGGGGGACGGGCTTGGAATAATAGCTCGTGTTCCCTTTCATGGGCCCCTCGTGAAGCCCCCTTTGGCCTCTCCTAGGCCGTCTTGAGGGCCGCTTGGACCGTCTTGGGGTCCTCTTCGGCAGTCTTGTAGCTTACGGGCCGCATGGGCTGTGTTGGGAAGACCTTGGTGGCCTCTCTGGACGCCGTGAAGGCATGCTAAACAGCTATGGCTTCCGAAGGGAATAGGACGGTTTTTGCCTCGATCAGAGGTGGTGAATCTTTAGAAGGGACAGTGACCAAGGTACCTTCTGCGTACAAGGCACACGCCGTCTCGCTCATGCCCACACGCCCTCCCAACACATACGTCGCACCTGGGTCTCCTTGTCAAAGACCATGCGAAGCGGTCGCGGGGCGCCCGCGCATGCTCTAGATTTGAAGGGAATGCGCATGTCGCGTTGTTTGATGACAAGGACGGTCGCCTTGCGCGCAGCATGCAATATGAGGGCACTCCCGCCGTCCCAATCAAAACACATGCAAAGTGATCGCGGGGCGCCTGCGCATGCTCCAGATTTGGAGGCACAGTGGGATGTTCATCGCTTTGAAAGGGATGGCTCGCGCGGAGCCAGCAACATAAGGGCACCCCCGCCGTCCCTGTCAAGAGCCTATTTAAAATGATCGCGAGGCGCCCGCGCATGCTTCGGATTAGGAGGCCAAGTGCATGTTGCACCTTTTATGTTGACAGGGATGGTTGGCTTGCGCGCAGCAAGCATTATGAGGGCACCCCTTCCGTCCCTTTGGAAAACCATGCAAAGTGTTCCCAGCGCACCTGCGCATGCTCCAGATTCGGAGGCAAAGTGAATCTTGTTTTTTGACTGGGATGGGAGGGGGGTGTTATCATGGATCTGGGTTGGCTGCTGGTCGGGTGTTGGGGGGTGGGGTGAATACTAACTGGGGAAATGGTAACATTCTCTCCAAATGTGAACAAGTGGTTTTGGAAGAGGCAAGCGAAGAACTAGTGCACCACCTCACCCAAACGGCTGATGAGAAAGTCAGAGGAGGTGCCTCCGGCGCCATAGAAAAATGCAAGGGCCGCTCTTTCTACAGGCTGTAGTCTGGGGACGGCCAGACGCCCGCTTCGGCCCCCAGGACAAACGAGCAAATTGTTCCGGGAAGGGTGCTGTGAGACCCAGGGGAGCATGTTACGAACAAAGCGTGAGCGAGCATGACTTCGCACGTTTTTCAATGGGGTTCTTCCTATTCATCTTCGCCCTTCTTCTCTGCGCCTGTTGTTCCTGAGGTGTTCAGCGTCGCAGTTCGTGCTTCCTCGGCTCTCACCTCGCCGGAGCGCTTCCCCCCCACAAGGTCATGATTTACGTCGTCCTCATGATCGGTGTGATGGTTCGAGCAGGGGGGGGCACTGTCCGGGGAAGTCGCGATCAGCGCCAAGGTGTTGTTTGCAGGATGGCGGGGCGATGGCATTCGCTAGACGACTGGTTGATCTGACCATTGGCTCTGGCGGCCACCTGCAGCGACCATACATCCCCAGGACGAGAGTGTTGGGCGGGAGCATGTTGACTTCAACTCTTGCGCCGGCACGCATGAGAGCAACCCTGGCGGAGATTCGAGTTGTGCGGGTCCGGATCTGGTTTGGAGTTGTGCTGCGGTGGGTCCGATGTTCGTCCGCGCAGATCCGACTTCAGACACCATTGTGGATATGATGCCCGCCCTGCTGGTCACACGGATCGGATCTATACCGTGCCCACCTGTTTGCCGACTCCGTGAAATATCAGTGGGCCGAGAGACATCGCGCCCGCTCGGCACCCTGGCCCGCCGCTGGGGGAGGGGGCTCTGGCTAGGAACTGCCACAGACAGTCAGGCGATCGCAAGGATGCATCAAGGCCAGAGGAGGAAAAGGTACCCACACCTCTACCCTTCGGCCGTTTTCCCCTGTTTGGGCCTCCTCGCAGGATCTCGTCGCCACCGCTGGATTCGCCTCGGAATTCTGGTCAGAACGCACCCCAGGAGAGGTCTGGGGAGTAGCGGCATCGGTACCTTTGGTTTCCCCACAAGGGGGCGTGGATTAGCGACGGGTCCCGTTTCCATTGGAAGTCGCGGACGTCCGCCGCGGAGCGAGGTGGCACTGGCCGCATTCTGGGGAGGGTGCCTCCCCCGATCCACGGATGTGGCGACCGCGCGCCAAAGCCATGGATCGCTACTCCATGTTTGCGCGCCCCCAGGACAGGTCGCGTCGTTGTCTCACGGGCCCCATCCACCCTCACCGCGCACGGGCCGCAGCCCCCAGCTGCTGCAAGGAGCTCGTCCACGCGCCGCGCATTTGGCGGTGCCGGCGCTCTCTCTAGCCATTCGCTTGTCGCCGCTGGCGCCCCGAGAGGGACATCCCTCGTCCTGCATGACGAACCAACCAACAACACACACCCATACCCATAGGGGGGTCGGAGAGTGCGATCTGTGCGTGTTGTCGGATGGAGGTCCCCGCTCGAACGGGAGCGTTCCCCAGGGTCCGACAACCCGCACCCATACCCATAGCCAGTCCTCCTCCCAACGACCCCCCTATGGGTATGGGTGTGTGCTGTTCGTTCGTCAAGGCAGGCGACGGCGAGGCTGATGTGATGCAATGCGCCCTGAGATCTCTGCCGGGGCATGGACCGTGGGGGAGTGGGCGGGAGAGGGGGGGGGGCGACAGCAGAGAGGAGAGGAGCCACATCCCAAACTGGGTCGCCGCCCCTGCTTCCACCGCCGCCGCCTCGGACGGAGGCGAATGCTCGGTGTCCTGCATCTCGCTACGGCCGAGTCGGCCACGATCGCGCGCATGCCGGAGTCCAGCAATCCGTTTCGCTAGAGTGCACGCCCACGGCCACGGATCGAAGGGTTCTTGAGGGAGCGGGTCCTACAGAGAGAGAGAGAGAGAGAGAGAAAGAGAGAGAGAGAGAGAAAGAGAAAAAGAGAGAAAGAGAGAAAGAGAGAGAGAGAGAGAGAGAGAAAAAAAGAGAGAGAGAGAGAGAGAGAGAGAAAGAGGGTTCTTGAGGGAGCGGGTCCTAAAGAGAGAAAGAGAGAAAGAGAGAGAGAGAGGGACAGAGAGAGACAGCGGCGGCGCTGCGGCGTGGGGCGCACGGCCCAGGGGCCGTGCGCGCGTGCGCGTGCCGCCTGCGGCGGAGCCCGCCGCCGAGGACGAGGACGAGGAGACGCGCCAGCGGCCCCCCGCGGGCCCTGCGCAGGCCCGCCGCGCTGCCTCCCTGGCGGGCTGCGCAGTCCTGGCGGCCTCTCCTGCCTTCCCGCGGATGCCCGCGGCGACGTGGGCAGACCGCGCCGCGGACGCGCTCGAGCAGCTGGCCCCCCGGCTCGAGGTGGAGCTCGCGGCCCCGGCGGCGGCGGACGGCGCTGGGCGCTGGGCGCGGGCGCGACGGGGCTCGGGGGCAGCCTTGCAGACCCCTGGCGCAACATGCCGTGTCCCGGCCCAGCGCTCACCGCTGGTGCGCCGCAGGGCCCCGCAGGGTCGTCGCCGTCGTCGTCGTCGTCGTCGTCGTCGTCGTCGTCGTCGTCCTCGTCGTCGTCGTCGTCGTCGTCGTCGTCGTCGTCGTCGTCGTCGTCGTCGTCGTCGTCGTCGTCGTCTTCGTCGTCGTCGTCGTCGTCCTCGTCGTCCTCGTCGTCCTCGTCGTCCTCGTCTTCGTCCTCGTCGTCGTCGTCGTCGTCGTCCTCCTTCTCCTCCTCCTCGTCCTCGTCGTCGTCGTCGACGTCGGCCCCGCTCCTCCGGGACCATCTGAGACCCCCCGGCGTATCACGCCGCGCCGCGAGCGCCCACCGCTGGTGCGCCGCGGGGCCCCCGGCAGCCTGCGGCCGCCGTGCCGCTTCCAGGCGGGGGGCACCGCGTGCGGCCCCGCTCGGGGGCCCGCCGCGGCCGGAAGGGCCCCGCGCTTCGGGGCGTCTGGGCGCGCAGGCGGTGCCGACAGGAAGAGAGGGAGGGAGGGAGAGAGAGAGGGAGGAACAAACAACCAACAGAGAGACAGAGAGGGAGAGAGAGAGAGAGAGAGAGAGACAGAGAGAGAGAGGGAGAGAGAGAACAGAAGGGAAGAAAGGTAGAGAGAGAGAGAGAGAGAAGCGACGAAGAGCATACAGGTGCAGCGACACAGAAGGGCATCCAAAGCGCGAGGGAGACAGAAGAGAGGGGCAGGCGAGAGCGAGAGAGAGAGAGAGAGGGCGCGAGCGAGAGGGAGAGAGCGAGAGCGGGAAGGAGCGAGAGGGAGAGAGGGGGGGGGGGGCGGCGGGGCGGAGGGAGGCATGGGAGGGAGGGCGGAGCACCCGGCAGCAGTCCAGAGGGAGGCCCGCCACGCGAAGAGCAGCGGCCCGATCATCCTGACCGTCCCGGCGCGCCCGCCGCCCCGCGGCCGCCCCGCGGCGGGCGGGCGTTGGGCCCCGTCCCGGGCCCAGATCTCCGGCGTGCTCCCAGACGTGCGTGTTTTTTTGTATGCAAAAGCAGAACTCTCAGAATAAGATTGATAGTAATCATACTAAGAATGATAAGAATCATAAGACTGAGACGAGGAGTAATCACAATAATGATCGCAGACATGCGGTTCTTTATCTTGAAGCATATTCCGAATAGTAGAAATCTGACTCAGACGAATGATACTCACAATAAGGATCGTAAGAAGAATCATAATAATCAGAATAATAACAATCATAATGCGCATAACAATAATGATAATGAGAATAGAAACACAAAAAGACAGGGCGGACATCATCTGTTTGACGTGTCGGCCTCTGGGGGCCCCACTGGGGCCCCGGGGCGGTCAAAGGACGCCTCGGAATGACAAAGCGGCCCCTGCGGAGCGGGTCTGGATTCCCGGGGACAGCGCCTGGGAAGATCCGGGATCTCGCATGTGTCCCTGGCATCGCTCGGACGTGTGAATCTTTTCTCGGCGAGAACCATTGAGGACGATCCTGGACCGTCGAGCAAAAAAACACGCACGAAACCGAAAAATGCACGGGAAATGGACGTCCGAGCGATGGCGAGTGTCTGGGTTCGTGTTCTTTGTTTGGGAGTGCGAGGTGGAGAAGGAGGAGCGCGGGGCACGACCATCCCCGCTCGGCCCGACGGCGCGGCAGGTGCAGTGCGAAATCGAAGGGGCGATCTGATCTGGATGTGTGCGCGTTGGCGTGTGAGTCGGTCTCGCCCAGAACCGCGTGTGGATCGCCTCTGGGGCGTGCGAGCGTGCGAGCGTGCGAGCTTGCGCGTGCGCGTGCACTTACGCGTGCGAGCGTGCGTGCGCGCGTGCGTATGCGCGTGCGCGCGCGTGCGTGCGCATGCGCGTGCGAGCGTGCGAGCGTGCGAGCGTGCGAGCGTGCGAGCGTGCGAGCGTGCGAGCGTGCGAGCGTGCGAGCGCGCAAGCGTGCGAGCGTGCGAGCATGCGCGTGGGCGCGCTGCTCCTGCCGCCACCGACGCGGGCCGGAGGCGGCGAGGGCGCATGGCAGGCGGCCCTGCGCTCCTGCCGGGCCGCGCGCGCAGGCGCGCCGGAGGCACCGAGGTAATGTGGCGCATCGGCCGTCCCTCGTGCCCCGCCCCCCCCTCCGTCGGCAGCACATCGTAGAAGCCTGGCTTGCCCTGGCAATTCCGTCTTTGGCGTCGACCAGCGTCTGGGAGTCGACGAGATAGCGCCGATGTGGCGTCGGCTAGCGACGGTTAGCGTCGACTAGCAGCGAGCAGCGTCGATTTAGCGTCGACTAGGGTCGATTCGCAAGACCCGACAAGATGGTACGGGAGGCTCCCATGAGTTGCCACCGAACCCTCCACCCTCCCCCTTTGCTTGAACTCTTCGCCACAGGGCTCCCTTCGCGCTTTCAAGAAACCATTGTTTGTGTGTGTGTGAATGGGATCCGCCGTGTGGGGACGCATCCAGCGCCGGCCTGAGAGATGCGCGCGGACCTTCCACCGTTGTTGTAAGATTTGCGCGGTGAGGTTGTTTTTGCGCTTCCAGCGTCGGGGGCCGACGCCTTTTTGTGGCTACGGGGGGCGTCCCTGGGACGCCCTCGTGGCAACGACTGGGCACAGCGCGCCCCAACACGGGCCACGACGTGAGAGGGATCATGACGTCGGACGCACGTGATGAGCCGATCTTCCACCACCGCTACCAAAGATAGGCGAGGGATGAGGAGGAGGAGGACGAGGAGGAGGAGGAGGAGGAGGAGGACAAGGAGGAGGAGGAGGAGGAGGAGGAGGAGGACAAGGAGGAGGAGGAGGAGGAGGAGGAGGAGGAGGAAGAGGGCTTCCTTATCCTCCCTTCTCCCACGTCCTCCCTATGGTAGCGGTGGTGACACAGTGGCCAATCAGCACTGGTCTGAGCCCGCCACACCCTGTCTTACCCTGCACGCCACTGCGCGTCCTTGGGAACTCGGAGGCTCCTTTTGGGGTCGTCTTCATCTTTGATAGCCGTCCTCGACGCAAGTTGGCAATTCACCGCGACGTAGCCCGTCTCAGTATGGCACGCGACTGTGGTGTCACACCGCCAGCGGGGCAAAACATGGGAGTGTTGGCCTTTTGTGTGGTTGTCCTCTTGTCGCGCCCGTTCCCGCACTTGCGCTGCCTTTTGTGTTTCTTCAGCACGTTTTCCACACTGCTGCCGTCGCATTCGTGACCTGGGCGGGGGACTCGGTCCAATGTGTTTGTTGTTCTTTCCGGTGCGCCACAGTATCTGCACTGTTCCGTTTTAGCTCACTTGGTTGGTTGGGGCTTTGGGGGCCTGTGTGCTCGCTCCCGCGCACCAGAGCATCTGCCACATGGCGCTTGCAAGCTCGCGCTGGCGAGGCTGCCCTGTACCTGACGTACTGCAGCTACCGCTTCCGCGTGGGATTCAGCTACGACATGATGCCGTTCCAGGAAGCGGGCGCGGACGTCCCCACGATTGGTTCTCCCCAAGCGCGCTCGGAGCAAGCTGCGGGCGGTATTTCTTGTCGGCCAGGGGGGGCCAGACCAGGTGGAAGTTCTTTCCCTGGGGTCGCCGACGCATCACCGATGTGCACGCGATGCGATGGGATCCTCCGACGCCATCACCCCCAACCATATTTTGGGCGAATTCTTTTGATACGAGCAGGCGGAGACGAGGGAGGACTCGGAGCAGCAGAAGGAATGTTGTCTGTCCCGCTGGGGTTAACGAGCGACAAATGGTATAAAATGATATGTTTCGCCGTCGGGGACGCCTGTTCCAGGGCGGCTGGAAAGTTGATACCTCTACGATCACACATCAGGGTGTGCACTTTCCAGCCGCCCTGGGACAGGCGCCCCTGGTGACGGAAGAGTTGATTTGATAACGTTACTCGCCACCTAGATGGGGGGCCAGACCTCCGACGACTGGATTTCTTCGAGCTGCCGGCCTCCGACGCCCTCGACCCCTTTTCCAGGGCCTGTCTTCGGGAAGATCGACATGGGTACGGAAAGAATGGGTACGATGTCCAACAGCAGTTCTGGCTCATTTGAACAGGACTCGCTGGTCGCGCCGCCGTGGACGTTGCTCTCTGAGCACAAAAAGGCCGCCTGCCCGACAGCGGCCGCTGCCGGTTTGGGACAACACCGTTGTTTGGAGTTGTGCCCACGTCTTTTCCGTGCCCATGTCGGGCGTCTAAAGGTCTTTCGCCCCTTGAGGCGCGGCGGAGGAGGAGATTGGGAAGAGGAGGCGGAGGATGAGGAGGCGGAGGGGGAGGAAGAGGAGGGAGGGAGGGGGGGAGGAGGAGGAGGAGGGAGGAGGAGGAGGAGGAGGAGCAGGAGGAGGAGCAGGAGGGAGGGAGGGAGGAGGGAGGGAAGGGAGAGGGAGGGAGGGAGGGAGGAGGGAGGGAGGGAGGGAAGGGAGGGAGGAGGAGGGAGGGGAGGGGAGGAGGAGGAGGAGGAGGAGGAGGAGGAGGAGGAGGAGGAGGAGGAGGAGGAGGATTGGTACCTATTTTTGTCCGTAGCCATCCTGGGTCACGCTCGCGGCCTCGAGGCTCCGAGCCAGCCGGAAACTCTCCGGCGCGCTGGCGCTGCCCCCGGAGCTCGGCCGATCGCTGCGCTCCCGGCCAGAGTTGGTTCGCGGGGCGGGCCCCATCAGGGAGGCGAGGGCGCCCACAGTGGCCCAACGATGGGCCAGAGCGTACACACTGTTCATGTCTAAGTCTTCGGAAGTTCCTTGGTTCTTTTGGGGGGCAAGATCCTTTCATTTCTATTGTTTCCATCTTGGGCTTCTTCCTGGCCACCAGGGGGGCCAGGAACAATTAAACAAAGAGCAGAAAGAAGGTATCCCAGTGCGACCCTACCTAGGAGTTGGATGCTGTGCTGCGCTATGCTATGATATGCTCTGCTCTGCTATGCTCTGCTATGCTATGCGAATGCGAATGCGAATGCGAATGCTATGCTATGCTATGCTATGCTATGCTATGCTATGCTGCGCAATGCTATGCTGGGCTAGGCTAGGCTAGACTATGCTATGCTATGCTGCGCTATGCTATGCTGCGCTATGCTGTGCTGCGCTATGCTATGCTATGCTATGCTATGCTATGCTTTTGCTTTGCCTTCGTTTTTGGTTTTACTTTTGCCTTTGCGTTTGCTTTTGCTTGGCACCCAGGGAGCGCAACTGGGGGAACCGCGCGTTTGCTTTTACATTTGCTGTTGCTTTTGCTAGGCTCCCAGGGGACCGGGGGAACCGCCCGGGGCGGGTTCCACTGCCCAGCCCCTTTAAGCAAAGAGTGTAAGAACACTTCTAGGCAGAGCCTAGGTAGGGAATGAGCACAATTAGAAGTGAGCGACGTGTACAGAACCATTTGAAGCCTCGATCCTCGAGCCCCCTTCTCTGGGCCTCTCAAATGGGTCGGAGTAAGTAGATGTCGGCGGCGAGCGCGGGGAGGGGGGGAAGTGAGAAAGCGAAGACCCTCTCAGAAGGCGTCGGGACTTCTCAGAAGCCCTCGCGCCTTGTGAGAAGTTTTCTTTGTATGAAGGCTTGGACAACTTCTCAGAAGGCCGTGGGACTTCCGAGCCTTCTGAGAAGGCCTTCTTCTTCTCACTTCCCCCCTGGGCTCGCCGCCGAAGATGGGATCGAAGGATCACTCCGCATCACCGATGCATCGCCGATGCCGCTCGATGTGGAGCCCGATTCTCTCCGCGCAGGCGTCCCCGATGCACCGCCGACGTCGCCGAAGCACCGCCGATGCATCGTCGATACATCGCCGATGCGGCGCGATCCTCCGACCCCATCTACTCGAACCCCGTCTAGATGGCCTCCACCTCTTCAAGTCGCCAGAGGTGGGGCCGAAGGACGACGGAGTACGGTCGAGGATCTGATTAAGAAAACCTTCTCCCGAAAAGTTGGGCCAGCGTTTCCCAACAAACTTGCCCAAAGGCTGGTCAGGTTTCTTGAGCACGTTCGCCCCTCCAGCGTGAGCAGCAGACATTGGCCCAGGCTTGTCTCAAGAAGCCTCCAGAGAGCTGGCCCAGGCTTCTTAATTTAGCATGTTCTTGGTCATATGTTCGGTTGTAAAGTCTTATGATTCGGTGGGTGGGCGGGTCTTATGCCACATGCCGAGCGCTATTGGTTTCACTGCTGCCCCACCGAAGCGCAACATGGGGGGGGGGTGAGGGCGGCGACCCCTTCAAGGACGCGAGCGCAACAAGGCGCTATATCTGTGAACACGCACGCGCTCCCGCCCGGCTAGAAGCTGCGAAAACAATTGGCAGCGGACCCCTCCCTCGGAGGATGGACGCAGGCGACGGCGAAGCGCAGCGGGCCATGGCGCGGGCGCCGCCTCCTCCTCCTCCTCCTCCTCCTCCTCCTCCTCCTCCTCCTCCTCCTCCTCCTCCTCCTCCTCCTCCTCCTCCTCCTCTCTGCTCGAGGAACTGGACCTAGACGCCGCAACTATCGCAGAGCAGTCCAAGTACTTCCAACAACTGAAGATCTCAAACATCGTTTCCAATTTAGTTCTGGTGAAGGAGGCATGGACGCCGAAATAATTGACTGGCATCAACACGTTGATCAGTATGTGTATGGAGATGGAGGTGTCGAGTCTAGCGATATCACCGCGCCGTTTACGCCAGAAGGATTGGAGTGGTCAAGAATCAAGTTGCAGCTCATTGCCAAATATTTTCGCACCGCGGCCAAGCGCAGAGCATCACCGCCGTGGTCACTACCACTGGAATTGCTCTGCAAGGATATCCATGGGCAGTAAAAGTGTTTACCAGGGACATCGGCACCGTTTTCCAGGAGGTCCAGGAGCTGTTCGTTGAGTCTGGGGATCCGACGGCCAACTGGTGTATAGTAGATATTCCCGACCCCAACTCCCCCATCGAGCTCGACCCAAGCTTTCACAGCTATGTCGACGACGCGACGAAAGTATTAGTATCAGCGGGGGAGGAGGAGGAGGAGGAGGACGCGGGCACAGAGCTGAGCAGCAAGTATATGTTATACGGCCAAAGCCTCAGCAAGCATATGCAAGAACATAACTACAAGATCAACCCGACGAAAAATGAAACAGTGGTAGCAGTCTTTGGGGCAGGTAGTAAACAAGTACATCAACATCTTAGGGCAGGCGCTTTACCCACGGCAGGCAAGATCAACGATCGTGCTCGAATGCTTGGTGGGATTCTCCGAGCTGATTCTTCTTTTCAGAGCGAATTGCCGTGCAGACTTTCGGCGGTGGACTCAGGATATGCTGCTATGGGTCGGTACTGGTACCAGCCGAAGCCTCCGCACACAAGAAAAAAGGACCGTTTTTCTCAGTCGAGTGCTTGGCCCAGCTCTGTCAGGCTTGGAGAGCTTCGTGCCCACAGTGGCACAGTTAGAGAAGCTTCAGACTCGTGTCTTGCTGTACGCGCGCAGGGTTCTGGGAGGAGCAGCTACGATTGCAGGTGGTGAACATCCCGTCTCTATCACAAATCAGGAGGTATTTCGATACTGGCGCTTCGCGCCTTTGGAGGTGGAGGCAAGGTCTCGGCGCATCAAGTGGTACCAGGCTTGGGTTGCTGCTCCAGAACTACACGTCTCTGAATGGGGGGCTCTCTTTGGGAACATGCGCATCGAGATCGAAAACCACTTAAGCATCATAAATGACCAGGGGAAGCTTACTAGTGCGGCCTGCCCGTGGGCCCAGGGGTTCGTCTCGGATATAAACTCGCTCGCCGAATTAGGAGATGAAAAACACGAAAAAATCGCCGAGTTCGACGACACCCCCCTCAACATCTTTCAGAATGACGAACTGGTTGAATGGTTTACTCAATTTGATTCTAAGAAGCTTAGGGCCCATTGGCTCAGTGTAAGTATACCTCCTCCTGGTTATCAAGCTCCCCAGGCCAACACAAACACCCAGGACCAGGAACACGCAGGTGGTGACTACAGGTGTTCAGTAAGAGGGTGCACGAGAGCATTCCACACACGCAGGCAGCTATTGGCGCATATTCATAATCATCACGGATTCCGAGCAGTATTATCTCAGGCAGTGGTTGCTAATGAGTGCTTTGTGTGTGGTTCTATATTCGAGAGCACCAACAGCGCCTACAAACATCTTGTAAGTTCGTTCAGGACAGGAATATGCACAGCGTCCAGGAGCACCACTTACCAGGTTCGCCAAGATGATTCTTCCTACAGCTGTCCGTTGTGTCAGGCTCAAGTCCAAAATACTTCCGAGTTGCAAGTACATCTACGTTCACATTTCACGTACCTTCCTCTGGTGGACGATGGAGGTCGAGAAGGCTCCCACGTGGCTCACGCTCACGAAGCGCAAAGCAGACGACGTGGACGGAGCAGCTTCATCCAAGGGAAAGGACACCAAGCTCGCGAAGCTAAAGGACCAGGTCGAGGCCGACACAGCCGGGGGCAAAGTTGGCCCGCTAGCGGCACTCATCACGATCCTTGCGAAGCTCTGCCTCAGCAACAGTCGCGAGTTGGCGGAGCTTATCGGCGCCAACTACGTATGCTTCTTGCTCCCCTCGGCGGCGGCGCTGGTGGTGATTCTCAAGCAAGCGGGGGCAACTACAACTCTCTGTGCAAGGAAGAGGGCACCGAGCACACCAACGGGCCACCGTGGCCGCACATCTTCATGGCGTTTGTTCACTACATAGTGACCTCCACGGACCTCACGTTGCCCGAGATTCCCAAGAAGGTGCTGGCGAACTATTGGAATGCGGTGGTCACCAAAACCAAGGAGGAAGGGCTCTTGATGCTGCAGTCACACATCAGGTTCTTCAGGATCCGCCCGTGCCACTACGACAAGAAGAAGCACGATGCCCCGCTGCAGTACAAAGTGCAGTTCATGGTGGCGGCGCAGCAGCAGGTGGCACCAGTGCGCGATGCGACGGACCAGAAAGAGCTCATGACGCTTCACGATGCTATGTGCCATATTCTGATTCACTACAAGGGGACCTACAAACCAGGCAGTGCCCCGAGGGGGGCGCTAGAGCGCGACGCAGAGATTCTCCTACAGCGGATTGGCATCAGCAACCAGAGCGTGCAGGACCAGGTCAAGAGCAGCAAGGGCAAGGGCAAGGGCGGCACCAAGCAGCAGGAGGGCGACGATTTTTGAAAGCTCGGCTATATGAAATTGCGGGCTCGGAGCGGCTCAGAGATATGGCACTTCGTGGTCAACTGAATAATGACGCGCTAAATAATCTGCAGCGTAGCTCCGCCGCCCCCATCCTGAAGTACAAAGCAGGGGATCGATTGTTTCGATGTTTCATGTTTCTGGCGAAGCGGCCGAAACCGATCTGGAGCTCGAAACCTTGCTTCGACGAATCGCCAGCGTTCAGACCCTCTCCACTGACCTCCCCCTTTCCTCCCTTGAGTCCCCTTCGCCCTTCCCCCTCCTGGACCCCTCCGCCCCCTCCGATGCAGGCCAGGAGGCGACTGTCGCCACCACCACCTGGCAGGCATAATCCTGAAACACAGGAGTAGCAGGAATACTGTAGGACGGCGACCCTCACGACTCGCCCCTACTTGACTAGCTTGGGGACTGGTGCTTCTG
>CAUYUJ010005058.1:245000-289866 GCA_963575745.1 Prorocentrum cordatum | reverse complement strand
GAGAAGGAGGAGGAGGAGGAGGAGGAGGAAGAGGAGGAGGAGGAGGAGGAGGAGGAGGAGGAGGAGAAGGGGGAAGAGGGGTGGCGAAACGCCTCGCGCCGTGCTGCTTCCACTGCTCGAGGCGGTCCGGGGAGGCGCTGCGCCCCTGCCCGCAGGAGATCCAGGCCGACGGCCGGACGAGGGCGGAGCGCGACCGCCGGCCGCCGAAGCGCGACCGCCAGAACGAGGAGCGCGCCCGAGAGCCCCCGGAGGCGTGAAGGCGGCGCCCCGTCGCTGCTGCCGCCCGCGGCCGCGCGCACCCGGACCTCCGACGTTCTTGGGAACAAAAGCAGGGCGGAGGTCTTTCTGGGCTTGCGGCCTCTGGCGGCCCTCGCCGGGCCCCGGGACCGTCGAAAAACGGCTCAGGATGAAAAGCCGGTCCTGGGGAAGGGGTCGAGACTTCCGGGGACCCCGTATTGAAAAAATCACGACATCGGATCTCTGGGCAGAAGGGGGGGGGCAGGGGGAGGGGGGAGAGGCTTCCGGACCTCCTCGCGCCGGGAAGAGCAAAAGTCACGACGCGTTTTTTTTTTTTTTTTTGCTTCTTGTTTTTTTTTGTTTTTGTTTTGTTTTTTTTTGTTCTCGCCACGTTCGGCCTCCCGGGGCCTTTCCCGGTCCTCGGGGCCGTCAAAAAACGACTCAGGATGAAGAACCGGTCCAGTGGAAGGGGGTTCAGACCTTTGGGAATCGGGGTTGTGAAAAAGTCACGACGTCGCGGGTCTGGGAGGGGGGGCAGGGAGAGGGGGGAGAGGCTTCTCAGAAGCGCCCCTGCTTCCTAGAAGGTGCGGGCCCTGTCTGCAGCTGTGAGGCTGGCGCCTTCTGAGAAGCAGCCCCCTTCTGAGAAGCCTTCCCCCCTCCCCCTATACCCTCCTTCTTTTAAAAGTCGGCGGCGCAGAGGATTCTCAGGAGCGGGCGGCAGATGTAAGTGCCAATTGCGATCGGGCATCGTCGAAGGCACAGTACACAACCCGTGCACATTGTCAAATGCAGCGATGGGTGGTGTGAAGGAGAAACTGCGAATCCCAGGCGAACCGTGCAGTGGCCAAACAACCGAGGAGGCAACTCAACTCGAGGTAAATTGAAGCGCAAGCAGATCCCCCCGTGTGCGTGCCGCGAAGACTTGATTTTCCTTTAGCTCTGGTCGCTGGGAACTGGATTGCTTCGGTCGCGGCCGACGAGACGGGTCGCCACCGATCTTGCCTCCACTTCTGGGATCTGTCGCGGCCGCTTTGCTTGTGCGCGCCGCCAACACCCCGGGGGCGTGAAGGCGGTGCCTTCGCTGCTGCCGCCTGGGGGGGGCCGTTTCAGACCCTGACTCCCTCGAGCCGTGAATGCATCGCGACGGATGGCTTTTCGTTTGATGTTGTTCTTGTTGGTGTTGGTGTTGGTGTTGGTGTTGTTGTGGTTGCTGTTGTTGTTGCTGTAGTTGTTGTTGTTGTTATTGTAGTAGTTGTTGTTGTTGTTGTTGTTGTTGTTGTTGTTGTTGTTGTGGTTGTGGTTGTGGTTGTGGTTGTGGTTGTGGTTGTGATTGTTGTTGTTGATGTTGTTGTTGTTGTTGTTGTTGCTGTTGTTGTTGTTGTTGTTGTTGTTGTTGTTGTTGTTGTTGTGTTTGTTGTTGTTTTTTCATTGTCATCGTTGTTGTTGTCGTTGTTGTTGTTATTGTCGCTGTCGCTGTCGCTGTCGCTGTCGCTGTTGTTGTTGTTGTTGTTGATGTTGTTGTTGTTGCTTTTGTTGTTTGTTTCTTTCAGGGAGGACGATTCAGCATGCGGGTGGGAGGCGCCCGGCGTTTGGCGGCCGCCCCCCGCGGGCCCTGTGGCGGAGAAGCCCTCAGGGCCGACGTCACGACAAATTGCGGCACCATGAGACCTGACGACCAGAGCCCTAGACCCCACTCTTCTGTGGCGTTCTTCCAGCCGGGTCGACCCGCCCGGGCCACACTGTGTCCGGGCCCGGGCGAAGACGCCTGGTGCGAAGAGCTCGCCGCCAGGCCCTCGTTGGAGAGAGAGAGAGAGAGAGAGAGAGAAAGAGAAAGAGAAATAGAGAGAAATATTTATAGAGAGAAATAGAGAGAGAGAGAGAGAGAGAGAGAGAGAGGGAGAGAGAGAGAGAGAGAGAGAAAAAAGAGAGAGAGAGAGAGAGAAAAACAAAGAGAGAGGCATGGAGAGGGCAGCGGGGCCCAGAGGTCCGACGCTGCGCGCAGCAGCGCGGCCTCGCGAGACCTCAGCACCGCGGGCCCCGGACCCCATTCCTGCGGCGGTCTGCCCGCCTCGGGCCGCTCGCCCGCGGCTGCGCCTTTGCCGGGAGGCGCCCGGAGGTGCTTTTCGGCCGTCCCGCACGGCGGCCAGAGGAGGAGGAGGAGGAGGATGAGGAGGAGGAGGAGGAGAAGGAGGAGGAGGAGGAGGAGGAGGAGGAGGAGGAGGAGGAGGAGTCCACAGGTGCTTGGGTTCTTCCCGCGAGTTGTGACACGGAGGCCAAGGGGCAGTGCAAGGGAGGGGCGGGCTCAGGGAGGGGCGCCTCGGCCCACCATTTCGCCCACGGATCGCCGATGGGGTCCACGAGTCGGGCGCATCCTGTCGGGGTCCCGGGCCCGGAGTCCTGCGAGAACGCCCAGCTCGACAACACCGGCGCCCGGCTCGACAGAGGTTCCACGCCCAGATCTCAGGGGACGGCGGCGGTGCAGATCTGGCCAGCCAGTCGCCCCGACCGTGCCCTGCCAGGGGTCCCGGCCCTGCTGCGGGGCCGGGCGTGTCGTAGAAGGACTGAGGGGGCCGACGACTGGCGCGCGCGGCCCGCCGGGAGCGCGCCGACGGGGTAGGCTTTACAGCGTCCAGAAGTCCAATGCGGCGGTACGGTCAGGAACTTTGGTTCCGCGTGTCGCTCCGCCCGTTCTGGCCCACACGCCTCGGCGCGACACGCCATCCACGCCTCCATCCCCAAGCGTCAGCGTCCCGAGCCGTGCCCAGTGCCCCGCCCAGCAGGGCGGAGCGATGAGCTTCCCGCTGGCAGGACGTCGCGGTGCCGTTGGGGCCGCCGCCGCGACATGCTAAGCACACGTTCCCGACCGTACAGTGCCCAGACATCCAGCACCCGGACTCGAAGAGCAGAAAGCGGCACAGACATCACCTCTCGGAGGCTCGCGCGGATTTCTCAGATGGGCACGGGGCCCTCCGGCGCCGCCCCTGGCTCGCTTCGCTCGCCGGGGAGGGGGAGCCCAGCGCCGATCCAAGACATCTGCACGCACCTCAAAGAGCGTTTGTGCGATTCCCTGTTCCTCTATCTTCGGTGTTCGAGCATGGACCCTTTGTTAACCGCGGCCGTTCAGCTTTCGCCCCGAAAACCGCGGGAAACTGGCGAAATCCGCCGAAGACCGTCAGGAAACCGCCAAAGGCCGCCGAAGACCGCCAGAATGGCGCCGGAAGACCGCCGAAGACCGCCCAGGGCTGGTGGGTAATAAGGGGTCCATCGTCGAGAATAACAACATTTGTTGCTTACACTTTTTTCTGGTTTGCGGGGGCCGCGCTCAGCTGTGGGACTGTCAGAAGGCGCCTCGGGAGGAACGATCTGCCCTTCGGAAAGGGCCAAGAGTTCCAGGGATCCCTCATTTTGAACAAGCCAAGGTGTCGGACGTCTGGGTAATCAGTCATTTTGATTAGGAAACCAGCATGCAGGCTGGTGCCGCACGGAAAGGTCTGATTTCCCGATGGGCTGGAGGGCCCACATGATTGGGGCAGCCTCCGCAGTTGGCCAGATCGGCGACAAGTGCGCCTATCTATCTCATGTAGCGTGATTTAGTGTCGTACGTATCCACCCTAAGACCCTGGAGTCGCAGTCTTCTCGTACTGGACGCTTTCGCACAGAATCGGGCCCTGGTGCCTGTACAGATCGATCCGGCTCGAGACTTTCTCTGAAACCTGCATTCCAGATGTCGTAATAAAAGGGAGGGGGCCACAACCCTCCCAGACGGGCAATCTTAGACGCCCCCAGCAGACAAGCCATGAAAGGGCGGCCTGATGCCCAGACCCATCGGAACCCTCCAAGACAGCTCAAATCAGGCCCCCCCCTTTTATTGCGAAGTCGGGAGCAGCAGCTGTACCCAGGGAGGTCCCAGGAGGCCCGAGCACCGCGACAGAGGTCCGAAGGTGTCCAAGACGCGCCCGGATGGCCCGATCTCCGGGGCCAGGCCCTCGTCTCTCCAGCGCCGCATTCTTTTCGTGAACCTGGCCTCTGGGGATCCCGACCCTTGCCCCAGGGCTGGCTTCCCAGACATCCGGCGTCCTGAAGACATCGAGGCGGAGACGTGACACAGTTTTCGGCCTCTCGGGACCCTTGCTGGGCCTCGGGACTGTGAACAAACGACCGGGGAGGAACACTGGTCCCGGGGAATTGTTCGAGAGGTCGGTGGGGGGGCCCGTGTCTCGAAAAAGCCGAGACGCCGGATGACTGGGCAGGATCCCGAAGCGCTCAAGGTTTGCTGGCGTGATCTTGATGCGACGCCCAGATCGGGTCGGTCGAGCTTCGGGGGGGGGGTGCGAAGCCTGCTGCGCGCGGCCGGCTTCGGCCCCGCCGCTGAGGGCGCCTTCCTCGATGCACTGGCGCCTCCAGCGTTGGGCGGCGCCGGAAAGCTCAGCTGTGCTTGCTGCTTCGCTGGCCCACCCTCGACTAATTTCGGCGGCACCCCAACACGCTAATACTATGTGCGCGTCGCCCCCACCAGGGGCGACGCGCGCGCGCCGAGGCATCTTATAGTATATGCGTCGTTGCGGGCGCTTTCTGGCCACGCCGCTCGGGAAACGATATACCAGAAGATGGGTCTACTGTATGTTCTGGTCGGACGCGCGCCTCCCGGGATGACGTATAGCGTTAGTGTGTCTCTGTGCGTCCCTTAGTTCCCCCTTCGTCCTCCCCGAGCGGCGGCGGAGTGGCATCGAGGATTGTTTGTTGCAGGTCCCCAGGTGTTTCTCGGGCCATGACTTTCTGGCCCGCGTCGGCCCCGCTCGGGGCGATGTCGGGCAACCCCGGAACGCCCTCGGCGAGGCGCAGCTGCTGGAGAGCATCCCGAGGCTGGGAAGCCGACGAGAACCACTCCGGGGATCAAAACCAGGGCTCGAGCTAAACGGTGTTTTGGCGATGTCGTGGACCGTCTTCGCTTTCCTTTCGCTCCGCAGGAAGGGCAGAACGAAGACAGAACGAAGGAAAACGAAGACGAGAAACCTCGTTTGGCTCGCTCGAGCCCTGGCACGAGCCGTCCTTGCAGGTCCTCGGCGTCCGGGGGCTCCACGCCTCGTGGCCGCGGCCGGCACGCCGCGGCGGCCCTCGGAGGCCGCATGTCCGAGGGCCGGCGGGGCGGCGGGGTGCCTCGGCCCGCGGGATCCCAGAGGATCTCCTCGAGAGTCCCGGGGATGCGCCCGGGGCGCCCCCGGGAGGCCCTCAGGGCGGCGCCACTCGAGCGCATACCACTGTCACGCGTGTGCGTCGGCCCCCCGGGGGGGCGCCGCGCGCGCTCGTCGGAGTCCGATGGTGCGGCCTCGGTGGTGGGCGCTCTTCACGGGGGGCCGTGTCGCCTGGAGGACGGCGTGCTGCGAGAGGGTTGTGCTGCACGTTCGGTTCGGGCGTTGCGCTTCAAAGGGGGGCGCACGTGTCCTTCCTCGTCTGGGCGGGGATCCTGAGGCCTGTTCAGGGGTCCTCCGGGTTTCCTCAGGATTCCCATGGAGTGCCGAAGGAGTCCTGAGGACCTCGGGAGCCCGAAGGACTCCCGAGGAAACGGAGATCACCTGGGCCGCCTGTGCGCTGGAGCTCCACACGGCATCCGCGATCCGCGGCCGCGCCAGCGCGCGGGAAGGAGGGGCCACGGGTCCGCACTGGCAGGGCCGATCTCGATCCGATCGATCTGGTGGGCTCTGCAGCAACTCACGGGAGCCGCGTATGTGCTCGCAACTTTTCGTTCTGAGAGCGCATTCACGCATGTCAGCGGGCGTTATCGTCTGGTAGCCGATGAGGACGGGGGGCGGACTCAGCGCCGATTCGCGTTGACTCAGCGCCAGGTAGCGTCGATTCGCACGAGCCAGCAGCAAGATGGCATGGGAGCCTCCACGAGTTGCCACAGAAGGTTCGAGATCTGTTCTGGCCGAGTGTTCCAGCTTCGGGATGCGATCCAGCAGGCGCGCCTCGCCGAGGGCGTTCCGCAGGAGCGCGCATCGGCTCCAACGGTCGCGCGAGGCCCGGCTTTATGAGCCGAAGGCCGAGGTCACAGGGTCCATTTTGATCCGATCGTTCCGACTGGATGTCGGTTCGGGCTGGCCGGGTCCGGTTCGATCTCGATGTCCCGACGATCCGACGCGGCCCGATGCATTCATGGTGCTGCTGTGCGCCCTTGGCACGACCGATCCGATTTGGCTTCGGCTCTGTGCCGGTGCGGCCCGGCCCAACGCACGCGCCGATTTCATCCGACGTCCCGATCCGATGCTGCTGGATCTGGGCCAGGGTCAGTAGCCAGAGGGCGGGGGGCAGAAACCCATACGTCCAACGTCTGGAACAAATCGGGACGGAGGTTTCGAACGGTTTTCGGCATCTTAGGACCCTTTTCGGGCCCTGGGACTGTCAATAAATTGCGTCATGATGAAAAGCCTGCCCTTGGTAAAGGGTCGGGGCTGGAAGTACCAAACACATCAACACATCAAGACACTCGGCTCTCTCACTTCGCCAGCTAACTTCAGCCTTTTCAAGCTCCCCCCCTGCAAATTTAAAAATCAAGTAAAATTTTACTTTGCATTTTCAATTCGTAGGTAATCCAATTTTGTAGTCTTTGAGCTATTTGAAGTATGGACGCTGGCCCAAACTTCGGTCGATTTGATTCAGATAGAGCGGCTGCGGTCGGTGTGTCTGGGGAACGCGGTGGCTCCACGCACACTCGGGGCCCCAGAGGGGCCGCGGAAAGCCTCGTGTGCTCCGCTCTCGCTCCTGCGAATGACGCCAGCCGATGAGGCTCCAGCCTGTGCACGGAAAGCCCACCCCGGAGGGTGCCCCAGCTGGTCTCAACAGGCCCCCGGAGTGGCCTCAGCTGGCCTCAGCAGGCCCCCCCCCGAGTAGTCCGGGGCGGTCTCACCACCGGAACCCTGGGGCGCGGAGCGCCCCAGGGGCACCACCAGAGGCGGCGCAAGGGTGTTGAGACCTCCTCGGACTGCTCTGAGGGGCTTGTAGAGGCCAGCTGGGGCTGATCAGGGGGCCTGTTGAGGCACCTCCGAGTAGTCACTTGGGGCCCCTGGGGCGCGGAGCGCCCCAGGGGCGCCGCCGGAGGCGGCGCAAGGGTGTTGAGACCGCCTCGGACTACTCGATGATCCTCAGGACGTGTGTCAGCTCAATGTGTGTTAACCCCGTTCGGCCTGTGTCGGCCATCGTTACGCCACGTGCGTCGTATTGAAGGGCTTCGATGGACCAGCACACGTTGGCGCTAACACACGTTCTGAGGATCTCTGAGGGGCTTGTCGAGGCCAGCTGGGGCTATTCGGTCAGGGGGCCTGCTGAGGCCAACTCCAGGGCTACCTGGGGGGGCTGCCCGTGCGCACGCCGAGGCCTTATACCTCGAACAGGGGATCGGCTGCAGAATTGATTTACTCCAGGATTGATTTCTCCGCCGGATATACAAGCAACGCGTAGAACGCTCCTTGATCGACGGGACATGATTCGTATTTGTTCGTAGATTCGGAGGGACAGTCAGTGCTGGGGCAAATCAACTCCGTCGTCGAGCCCCTACTCGATTTCCGGCTGGCGTCGAGAATTCTCCGCGCGCTCATGTCCAGACCCATGGGCCTCGCGGTGCGAGCTCTGCGGTCGCGGCCCCGTGAACGAAGAGGGTGGCTCTGCGCAGGTGCCCTGCCTGATCGCGCATCCATGGGATCAAGGAGAGGGAGGAGGAGGAGGAGGAGGAGGAGGAGGAGGAGGAGGGGAGGAGGAGGAGGAGGAGGAGGAGGAGGAGGAGGAGGAGGAGGAGGAGGAGGAGGAGGAGGAGGAGGAGGAGGAGGAGGAGGAGGAGGAGGAGGAGGAGGGGAGGAGGATGAGGAGGAGGAGGAGGAGGAGGAGGAGGAGGAGGAGGAGGAGGAGGAGGAGGAGGAGGAGGAGGAGGAGGAGGAGGAGGAGGAGGAGGAGGAGGAGGAGGAGGAGGAGGAGGAGGAGGAGGAGGGAGGAGGAGGGGAGGAGGAGGAGGAGGAGGAGGAGGAGGAGGAGGAGGAGGAGGAGGAGGAGGAGTAGAGGAGGAGGAGGAGGAGGAGGAGGAGGAGGAGGAGAGGAGAGGAGGAGGAGGAGGAGGAGGAGGAGGAGGAGGAGGAGGAGGAGGAGGAGGAGGAGGAGGAGGAGGAGGAGGAGGAGGAGGGAGGAGGAGGAGGAGGAGGAGGAGGAGGAGGAGGAGGAGGAGGAGGAGGAGGAGGAGGAGGAAGAGGAGGAGGAGGAGGAGGAGGAGGAGGAGGAGGAGGAGGACGAGGAGGAGGAGGAGGAGGAGGAGGAAAAGGCTCGAGGAGGCTCGAGGAGGCTCGAGTATGGATACGTTGCGGGAATTGGCTGAGCCTGGAGGATTCCTTAGCTGAGGAGGGCGGCGGTGGAATCCGTGGCCAAGCCTCAGTTGGACTTCCACCCGCTTCCAGACCCTGAGTTCGTTATGCAATGGTTCTTTATCCAATGCCCTCGCCGTATGCTCGTCGATAGTGAAAGAAGGGGGGGGGTTGCACTCGTGGCCTCACGATGCAACCCGCGCCCTCGGGGCAGGCCTGCTCGCGGCCTACTCCCCCCAACTCTAAACTTACCAGCTTGGGACATATCCCTGCTTCTATGACTGGACTCACCTGGTCTCGATGCCGATCTTAAGGGTTCTCTCAGTTTCTGACGGCGTATCCCTCGGCTTGTCATGGCGTTCGGGCTTGTCAATCTTACGGGTAGGGATGCGATTTAGGCTGGTTAGTCGCTCACCTGACGGCGCGCTGACAAGGCAGCTCGGCCTGCCATGTTCGGGTATGCGTAAGAGTGACCCTTCTCTGGAGTGACCTTTGGTGCGGGCCCACAGGGGTGCCCCTAGCACTGGCTTGAAGCGGCTTGCTCGCTTGAGTTTGGCTCCCTCGCGCCCCCCCCAAGCCGCGCACCAAAGGTCACTCTCGCCTACAAGACTCGTCAAACATAAGCTGACGGTTTTTGTTTTGGGTGCTTACGCGGTCGGCGCTACTGCAATGCTGGCACGAGGTGTTTGGCCCGCACGCAGGGTTGTCCGAAACCCAACAGTGCCCCCACAGCTTTGAAGAACGCGTGTTCTGACAAGCGCCCGAACTATCGGGCGCTTCGATTTTGCGCGGCGTGTCAATCCAATTTTGACGAGGCTTGCCCTTCTGTTCGCCCGCTTCTCCTCCTCCTCCTCCTCCTCCTCCACCTCCTTCTTCGCTTCTTCCCCATCCGCCCGTTTCTCCTCGTTCATCCTCCCTCTCTCTCTCTCTATATATATATATATTATATCCCCCCCTCAGCTGCCGCCCCGGTTCGAGAGGTTTCGGGCGCCGTACCAGGTACGGCGAACCTCTCTCGGGGCTGGCATCCACGCGCGCCGGTCCGCGCCCGCGCATCGGGCGCGCGGGCCCCGCCGCGCCGCCGCTCGCGCTGCCCGCGGCGGGCCTGCTCCCGGCGTGCCTCTCGCGCTGCTCGCGGCGGCGCCCTCCTGCTGGCGGCACGCCGCGCCAGCACCCCAGCGGAGGCGGCAGCGAGCCGGCTTGGCACAGGCGTGCCCGTCAACAACGTGCACAGGCCCGACTGGTGCTGCGTCTGGTGAGTGCCGCGAAGTGTCTCGCAACGCACCGCAGCGCCATGGCGTGGCAGGCCAGAGGCAAAGGCGGAGGAAAGGGCGGTCGGTCCCCGCCGTCCCCGCCGCCCCCGCCCTGGTGGTGTCCAGCATGCGGGCACGCCCAATGCCGCCAGCGACCTGATGTGCAGGACCTGCTGCCCGCTCCCGCAGCAGAGTCCCGCGGCGTTCAGCGTGTTCCGCGACCAGCCGCAGCACCAGCAGCAGCATGCAGGCAGCGGGCCGCAGCAGCAGCAGCAGCAGCAGCAGCATGCAGCAGCGGGCAGCGGGCGAGATCAACACGGAGGAAGTGGACGTGACCAGCGGAGGCGGAGGCGTACCTCAAGGCCGGCGCACAGCAGCGCTCGCCCCAGCCGTCAGCGCAGCCCGAGCCGTGCTCCGCCGCCTGCCCACCCTCAGCAGCGAGATGGCGAGCCTGCGGAGGAACCAGCCCCAGAGGTGCCCTCCCGACGCCAGTCATCCCGCCGTCGCTCGCCAGCTACTGACGTCACGTTCGATGAGAGTGAGGCCGTGTCGACTGAGGAGACGGCGGATCGTCCAACAGGACCGCAGGAGGCGCTTGGTGTGCTCCCTGCTTTGCCAGGGCAGGCGCGTGCGCACCCGGCCTTGGTGCAGCCACCGACAGATCCTGCTGCCTTGGTCAAACACAGGCGCAACCTCCGCCGCGTGGCAGTGGCGTCGGCAAAGATGCTTCGCGCGTCCCGCGAGCTCGGCCTGCCGACCAGCATCCTAGAGGCGCAGGAGCAGGAATGCTCAGTCCTGATGACAATGATCATGGTGGCCAGGACCCCAGAGGTGCGCCTTGCGAGGCAGCGGGCGTTCGTCGAGCGTGCCCAACGCCGCTCCGAACGTGCAGAGAAGGCGGCGCACGAGGCCATGATTGAGCACGAGGCTCGCCAGCTGGTCCAGCAGCATCGTGCCAACGAGCTGACCCATGCACAGGTCTTGCTTTAGCAGCTCGAGACCCTCTTCCCGCTGCCAACTGCCGCCAATGACGTCGAGGTGCAGGGCGCCGCAACGCCTGCGGCGGAGGACGTGGCGCCTACCGCGCCCGTGGCGACGGCACTTATCCAGATGTCCGGCGCCTCGGTCGCAGCCATCGCCGAGCCAGCAGGGCCGGGTGAGCATGGCGCAGCAGGTCGCGGGGCTTGCCTCAGTACTGGGCGGACTGCAGTCGGCGCTGACGCAGATCACGGCGGCAGCGAGCATGGCGGCGACTACTGCTGCGACGACTCCAGCCGCACAGCCAGCTGCTGACGCCAATCCTGCCCCGACTGCGCAGCCCACGCAGCGCGTCGCCGCAATGCCGCAGGCCGCGGCCGCGCAGCCCCTGCCGCGGCATGTTCTGCTATGACGGCAGCCCAGCTCCAGGCGCAGGCAGCGATTGATGCAGCGGACGCAGACAAGGATGAGAACGCACAGCAGGAGGCCAACGCCACAGCTGCTGTCAGTCAGGCTGCGTGGGGCGAGCGCAGGGCGGCTCGCCAGGCGCGTGCTCGCGCTGCTCCCGGGGCTCGTGCGAAGGCAGCAGCGGGCGAGAAGGCAGCCCTGCAGGCCCAGCGACTGGCGGCTGCTGGGCAGCCCACCCTCAAGACAGTCATCGCAGCGCCGGGTTCAGTGACGCTACCAGGAGGCTTGCTTCCACGCGTGATGCCCGGCGAGGAGCGACCCGAACCCGTCGGGGGAGATGGGCCAGCAGGGGCCAGAAGCCGCGGCCGCAGCCCGCGCCGCGCGAGCGCGGGGGAGGTTCGCGCTGGCCAGAGTTCGGAAGACGATATCGACGTGATGCAGGCGAGCCCGTCGCACAAGGGGTGGGCCAGCCTGCAGAGCCGCTGGGCGCCAGGGGGGATCAGCCCGCGTGGGCTCCGAGCGCCGCGGCTCTGCCGGGGCGCCCAGCCCCGTCATTCTTTTTGAATGTGCCGCCCGTCAGTCCAGTTCCCGATTGCGGCAATTTAGCTGCATTGTTCGCGGCCCAATGGCATGGCGCAGTGCTTTCTCCCATTTTCGTGGCGCCGCCGTCCGCGCAACATCCTGTTCCGTGCCTCTTTCGCCATCGTCTCCATTCTAGTGCCGTTGATTTCCTGGCGCAGTGTGCCTGCTTTAATGGTGTTCACGACGATGACATGGTTCATTTTGTAGTGTGCACAGACGGATCGGGAGGGTCAGACAGCGCGGGCATGAAGGGGCCACCGTCACGGGCGTTTGCTGTGCGTGGCGTGACGCAGGACGGCAAACATCGGGTGGGTGGCTACATGGCCGGATCCGCCCCATCACTTAAAGAGGAGTACGTGAGCCCGTCGAGCCCCGCCGAGTTTCATGCTGCTCTTAGGTCTGTTTATGTTGGCTCTTTCAGGCGCCTTCGATATATCGCTTGAGGCGCATTATTGTTCGTCCGGGTAGCATGATGGTGGTAGAGGCTGCTGCAGGAGGTGTGATGTACAGGTCTGGCGGTGCGTTGCCCATCCAGTTAGTTTCCCTCGGAAAGCTCGCGCGAGTACGCACGTTAATAACATGGTTGCATATTCCAGGTCACGCTGCGTATCCACTGAACGAAGTTGTGGATGCACTTGCTCGCCTAGTGTCGGTGTCGGTCAAGGATATATCGAATCGCCCAGAAGACGGTGTGCCTTGCTTGGCCTATGCTATTCTCTCAGATGGACAAGGTTCCATGGTTATGGTTGACAGCCGAAGCCTACCGTTGCGCGAGGGATTTCCCAAAGCTGACCCCGGCCCGCCTCGACAATATTGCTCCTGCGGAGGTGTCCGCTCTGCGAGCTCTCTCGTCGCCCGCTGCTGGATCGACGTTTCGAGGGGCAGCGCCCAGGACCGGGCAGTCCACAGGATAACGCGCCATCGTCTTTCTGTAAACTCGGGTTCGCAGTCGCTAACGTACTTGCACTGCGACCGCGGAGACGACTTACGCGCTCTCAAGGAATACGGGTGCGATGCAAGTACCGGGATGCAGCTGGTATTGATATCCCCGGCCGAATGCTGACCCTTGCGCATCAGTTTGCACGTTGCCGACCTATTTTCGTAGGCGCGCTTGAGACGCGACCGAGGTGCAACACTTGGCGCGAAAGTGATCCGCATCTCGTGATGACGACATCGGCCGAAGCAAATGGATGCTACGGGGTTGCGTTGTGGGTTAACACAGGATTGGAGTACCTTCCTGGCCGCGCGCTAAACAGACGACATTTTCGGGTACTCTCACATGATTCACGGCATTTGCTTGCAGCTGTGCGGGCCCCCTCGCTGCGTATCGATGTTCTTGTTGCGCGCGCGCGCCGCGTGCGCGTGCGACGGGAGGTCTCGAAATGGTAGCGCAGTGGTGGACGCGCATGCGTGATGTCGTATTCAGTCGGCCTAGTCAGGCCCTGCTGTTTTGTCTACTGGGCGCAAACGGCGCTGTCGGGGCAGTTCAGGCCAGCCACGCGGGTCCCGCGGGCGCCGAGCAGGAAAACGATATTGGGCACTTGTTTCACGGTGTCCTACGAGCTACGGGACAGAGTGCGGCGTCTACTTTTTTCGGAACCCTTCCACGGCATACATGGTGCGTGGATGCCGCCTGGTGCGCCCCCCCAGGACCCGAGACGCCGCGTTGACTGCGTGACAGTGCCTCAAGCCTTTTTCAATTCGACCAGTTGACAAGGGGTTGGTCCGACAGTGGGTCTGTCTATGCGATCTGATGATCATGTCGTTGTTATGGCCGACGTGCAAGTCGGCAGTGCGGGCACCGTGCGGGCTACTTCTTCTTGGGCCCAAATCCCCCATGATCAGAACAAATTCCAGGGCGCTAAGTGCGCGGCCAAGTTTACTACCATGGTCAGAAATATTCCGCAGCCAGCTTTCCAGTCGCACCCTGATGATCACGCGCAACATGTAAACGACGAGCTAGTTAGGGTGGTCACCGAGTGCTTCCCCGTACAGAGTCACCCACGGGACGTTTGCCGCGCCAGACATGGCTCTCGGTTCGCTCGCTGACGCTCATGGACCGTCGTTCTTCTGGACGACGAGAGCTACGTATGTTTCGAAGACGACTCAACTTACTATTGCTTGCTGCTGCCTCTTGTGCGTGGGCCACAGATGGGAAGGAGGTGGAGGAGTGGTTGGACTACCGACTGCAGATGGAGGTGGTCAGTGCGAGAGGGTCCTTTTCGTGCGTTGCTCATTGATGCATGCGACGCAGTTGCGCATGTCGGGTCACAGGTTTTCGAGGCTGCAGTGGAGTTTGCGCAACCCTTGCAGGATGTCAGAGGTAGGTTTTATCCCCCTCCCTTCCATATCGTACATCTGGAGGCCTTGTGGAGACTGTGTCGTGTACCAACACCTGGGGGCCACGTAGGTCACCTGCAGCCCAATGATTGTCCCCTGGTAGGCATCCCGCGCGCCATGTATCAGTTACAAAGTATTATTTCAAACTTCTGGAGGTGGAAGGGTCTCTTGTGGGCCTTCACATGCGTATTCATGTGTGGTACGGCGTTTGTGATCAACAAATCTACCGCGCTGGACGCAGCCAACTGCGATGACATTGTGAGCGGCATTCAGGATGCATGGCCCCGGGGACAGGCAGCGGAGGCTTTCGCGGCCTTGCGCCGTGTTGGTGCAGGGTCCCGCCGCAAGCGCATGCTGAAAGGGCTGCCCATCCTCGAGGATGCATGCTCAGCCGGTAACTTCGCAGCTTCAGGCAGCCCGTCGCTGGCAGCAGCACTCTGGTATGCTAGGTTCGGCAGTTACCTTCGAGCTTGCAGACGTGACTAGGCTTGCGGGTCACCTCGCACGGGTGCCATGCGATCGGATGTCCTCCGATCCTGTGCCTAGTGATACCCTGCCCACCCTGTCTGAGTTTCAGCATGCCTGCCGCAAGACCGAGCGCGCTGCCCCTGGCTGTGACGGTTTGACGGGAGCTGGTGCGCGCTTTCGCTACTGAGCTCGCTGCCCTGTATTACCTGTTGCAACTCAAGACCGCCGTCACCCTAATTGAGCCTATTCAATGGAAGGGAGGTGTCTACCGCGGTTTGCTGAAGTCCGTCGCAGCCGACCCCAGAGCCTGTGTCAGCTCCCGCTCTATTCTGGTGTCCTCACAGCTGGGTAAGGCATCGCGAAGATGCTTGCGGACTCGGCTGATGCCAGCACTGCTTGCCACAGCAGGGGATACACAGTTTGGGGGGGTACCAGGTCGGGGAACTGGCCATGCGTCAGTCATTCTTCGTCTTGCGCAAGCTGTTGCGTTTGCCCGTGCTCTGTCTTTCGGCGCGCTATTCCAGGATGTGGTGCAGGCAGGCATTTTACCGTGCCATGCGGGAACTACTCCTGCGCTCGCCGCTCGACGATGATGCCGCTGCATGTATTGTCAGGGCAGCAGGGCCACCGGCGAGTGCCATGCATGAGCTCGCGCGGCGTATACGTGAGCAGACACCTGCTGTTGAACGGCAGATGGTGATCGGTACACAACGCGCGCACGCAGCAGCTCAGATTTCACAATGCTACCATGCCCCCCTGGTTCCTGTGCGAGGGTTCCGGCCAGATTTCCTTGCCGCAGCGTTCTGTTTTTCCTTGGGCAACCTCTCGCGGATGTGGTGTACGAGATGCTTATGGGTGAATGCATGCGTGCTGGTCGAGCTCAATTGGGCGCTGAAGGACTAGCCTTGCATTTGCCTATAGATGAGTGCAATGGCGTGCAGAGTATAGTAACGGATGCCGACACTGCTGCCGCCGTGCCGCTGTTGGACGCTGCCTTTGCGGATGACGGCACCATCATTGTGATTGTCCCTGCCTCCTACCTGTATCCTGCCATGTGCCGTGCGCTTACCGTGATTGCCGATGTGTGTTGCTAGCAGAGGCCACCCACCCAACCTCGGCGTTGCAAAAACGGCCGCCCTGTGACTTACCGAGGAAAATGAGCGAAGAAGGCGAAGCAGCGCGCGTGGCACCAGTGTGGTGGGCATGTGGTTGCGCAGACACAGCCACTTGGGACTATGCGGGCACCGATTGTCAAGCACTATGTACTTCTTGGCACAGTTCCCACGGTAACATGGGGCCCGAGGTCCGATATCGAACCAGCAGTACCACTGCTACGTAACGGGTGTTGCCCGCCAGAGTTTTCTCCACCAAGGCTCTTGCCGATCCGACATGTATGATGTTCGCCGGCAGTCTGGTGTTTTCGGGGCGTCTCTACAACTCGGGCGCCTGGATTATGCTAGCAACGGTGGAGGCCAAAATGGCCGACGCTGAAATCATGAAAGTCTACCGAGCTGCGGCGAACGTTCGGTTTGTGGAAGCCGAATCGTGCATAAGTGATGGTCAAGTGCTGGCCAGACTCAGAAGACCCCGCCCGACGTTCTAAGAAGAGCTGCGCGTTTGCGACGGTTGGGTTCACTATTGCACACAGGGCACAAACTTGTATTTGCCCTACTACGGGCCGAGTGGTACGACACTATTCAGAACGGTTGCCGCGCCAGGTCATGGCTGGGAATGGTCATGGAGGATTGCTCGTGGCTACGTGCTGCTGCTGTAGCTTGTGCTTCCCTCCCGCCACCGCTCATCATCCTACGAAACCAGATAGCTTGGAAACGCATTGTCAAGATGGCGTTGCACGCTGCAGCCCAATCGCATGCTCGAAATGTTGCTGCGGCCACAGTGGAGGCATTTTTTTGTTCAGGAAGTCCGCCCCTGGGATTGCCAGGACGTTTTTGGACGGATGTTAACGGACTAGTTGTAGACCCACCTACATGTGCAGCAGACGACATAGACGATGACAGTGTCACGTGTCCATGGTATGCGCGCGCTTTCCGAAAGCTTGGGGCATTGCGTGTGCATGTGGCGCGTACCCACTGTCAGAACGCAGCTTTGGCACGTGCATGGGCGTCACCAGGCGGACAATGTCACGCATGCCTATCTGTTTTTCATGCTCGGGCACACTTATGAGACCACCTAGCACATGATTCCCCGCGGTGTTTATTTATACTGATGAGTGATCCCACCACGGCAGTTGCTGTACCAGGTGTTACTATTCCAGGAGCTGCGCCGTGTTATCATATCACACATCCCGATTTCTCGGCCCCCATGACAGGCAGGATCCCAGGTGTGCCGTTGTCTCGCAGTCATGTCGTGGTGCCGACAGTTCGTGCAGCTGGCCCTATCACAGAGCATGCGTATTCAATTCTTGCTACGATGGACCATGACACTGCACGCTTGGAGATTGCGGCTGCTGACCCCGCTCTCCCAGCTGGGCTTGCTGCTTGCCTACAAACTCCTGCGCCTGTGAATGCCGCTGTTGTGCCGCCGCCACGGGCCAACCCTGTTCAGTACACCGCCGAGAGATATCCCAGTCGACTATTCCTGACCGAACGGCACACAGGCACTGCAGCCGAGCCCATGCCGTGGGCCGTCGGACGCGTTGAATACTTTGTCCTAAATTTGTTTTGTGGAGCACAGACTATGCTATATATGTCCTGTCTGTGGGTATAGCCATACATGCAGTGGACGGGGATCTCATGAATCGGGACGCGCTCGCAGAATGGAGGTCTCACATCCTGGCACGACGGGTGGTGGTGTCGGGTGGCGGGCCGCCGTGTGAGACCTGGTCTGCTTCTCGATGGGCAGGAGGCCAAGGCCCCGCGCCACTTCGGACGCATGGCCATTTTTGGGGTAAGACGGCAGTTGCTGGGCCTCAGATGGAAGAGGTGTGGGTGGGCAATGCGCTATGCCATGCTATGCTGGAGCTTTTCGCTGCGCACATGCAGGCTGGGACGTCATGTTGGCTTGAACACCCCCAGCCGTGTGGATGGAGGCTCCAGGCCGTCAGCTCGTTTACCTGCCATCCGATGCGTGCTCTCCAGTCGTCTCCAGCAGTCTCGACGTCCGATCTTGATCAGTGTGAACATGGTCAGACGTCAAGGGCCCCACTCGGATCGTTGCACTTTGACTGCCGGGGGTGCGCGCCGCCCTGCTAGCGACCCCTGGAAACGGCAGATGTTCGCACGACAGGGACGGACGCGAAACGCATCTTGGGTATGACAGGGATAGGAGGGAGTGGCGCACAGCCAAAAAGGATACGTATCCCGCCGGCCTTTGCAAGTGTATCGCTGCTGCCGCCGCTGATGCAGTGCTTGCCATGTGGGAAGGGGAAGTGGACAGTATTGAGCCTGTTGTTCCGGATGACATGGGGGAGGATGGTGGAGTGCGTGATGGGCTACTGCGCTTCCTTGTCCCCTGGGATCCCTATTCTGGTACAGACGAGGGATGGGCCCCTGATTTTGTCTCTCGGCGCGCGCGCCGTGTCCGACGCGACCCCGAGTTCGATCGCTTTCGACCTCTACGCGCCCCCCCCGACATCGGGGCAGGTTACCTCGTCCACGTCGCAGGTTCGCGACGACATGGCGGAGGCCAGACCTAGAGGCCCACCTGGGGCTGATTAGGAGAAGGAGTATGTAGATGCACGTGTTTTTCTTGGTGACTCGCAGAGGGCAACAGATCCTCCCCTCCTGCCCGCCCCTGTGCCGCTAGCACCTGAAGTCTTGGAGCGCATCGCGCAAAACCGCGCGCGGGCACGTGTCAGAAGAGCTGCTAAACTCCAGGAAGCGAGACAGGCCCGCTTGCGTGAAGTAGCCCCGTGGACCCATGATCCTAAATTTGCAGGGTCTTGTTCGGATAAGTGGCTGCCTGTAAATTATCATGGGAGGCTGGGGGTTGTTGTTCAATTATGAGTGGAAGGGGTGGAGGTGCAGAAGAGCAAATTGCTGTCGTTTTCTGGGCCGCCTCTCTCAGCCACCTCTCTCCGTGCTTGCTCGCTCTCTGGTTGCGCGCACCCTGGGGGGCTCTATGGCGTGGTGACTCAGGGCCGATGCTGTTGTTGCCCTCTTTGGCCTCGATTGCGATCTTGGTGCTTCTCTTTTCGTTCAGTCTCTAGCAGGGACTGGCGTTGGAGACGCCAGGCAGTCTCATCTTCCCCACTTCCCTTCTAGCGTTCAGCTTACTATGGTCGGGGCCGATGGTGGAGTTTAGGTCTGTTGGCGGGGGCGAGGTTCGCACTGCGGCGTTGGTGCAGGCATGGGCCACAGGTCGAGCGTGCGAAAATCGTGCGCCCCCGCTGGCCCCTGCCTCGCGCCCGCTCGCTCAGCTGCCTTTTCGGCCCTTCGCAGGCCATCTCACCTGCTCCCCACTTTGATCAGCCTCCTCTTGCCTTTTCCCTACTCCTGTTGCGTTGCGATGCGCCTTGGGCGCCTTTCGACGATATGGGGGTGGTATGGGCTCGGTATGGGTTTGGTCTGGTGGAGCATTGACACCTTGGCGCCCGTGCTGCTAGATACCGGTTGTTTCTGCCAGCAGCTAGTGAGTGCCGCGCTAAGCTGACCGTCTCCTCGGCGAATCAGAGCGCAATCCACATCTCCCCCCCTCGTCCATCTCCTCCTCCTCCTCCTCTTCCTCCTCCTCCTCCTCCTCTTCCTCCTCGTCCTCGTCCTCGTCCTCCTCCTCCTCCTCTCCTCCTCCTCCTCCTCCTCCTCCTCCTCCTCCTCCTCCTCCTCCTCCTCCTCCTCCTCCTCCTCTTTTCAGCTTTGACGAGGCTTGTATGGTCCCTCTGACGTGTAGCTGGCATGTTTTTTGTGTTGTCTTCCGCGCCGTCCCAGACCCGTGCCGGAGGGGTGATGTGAGCAGAAGCCCACAGGGGCAGCAGAGGGCGTGCGGCCCTCAGGACGGAGGAGTGTTCCGGCGCCCGTGGCACCTATGAGGCAGTGCGAAAATGGCTTTGCTTTCGAGGATCGAAAGAGTTGTCGTCCGATTGGAGCTGTCGGTCGTAACGTTGCCCCTTCCCCCTCCTCTGTCCCCGTTCTCGGTCCCCGGTCCCCGCCTGCCCCTTCGGTTCCCTCTCCACTGCCCTCCCTCCTGCGCCTTCCCATCTTTGTTGTTACATGGGGCGTTGCGAAGGTGGCCTTGCCTTCGAGGGTGGAAGGAGTTGTCAGCTCTTCCGCGGCGGAAGGGCGGCGGAAGGTACAGGCGGAAGCAAGGCGAGGCCGCCTCTCCGCCGGCGGGGGCCGGCGGACGCTCAGGGGAAGGCGGCGGAAGTGAGAGGTGCGCCCCCCAGGAGATGAAACCGTTTTTGAGTTCAGGGTTGTCGAAATCGCCCATATGAAGCCTGGGGTGCAGAGGGGCGGCAACCAGCAGGAGGGGGAAAGCGAGAGTCCGAAGCCCAGACCTCCAGCGTGGGGGACAAGGTAAGTACTGAGGTCTTCCACCGTTCTTAAGTGGGCCCCCCCCAGCTGGCCCTGGGACCGTCAGACAATGATCCTGGGCGAGAAGCCGGTCCCTGGGGATTGGTCAAGAGTTTCGGGGGGCCCGTATTGAAAAGCAAGGCGTCGGAAGTCTGGAAGGGCTTCGCCGTCTCCCGCCAGCCTCCCTGAGATTGCCTGCAAAGCCATGCTTGATCGTTTGGTTGGTCTGTTTTCATGTAGGCTTGCTGGCCTGCAACTCGGCTGGCCGGCCGGTTGTCTGAAGTGATGGTTGGTAGCTGTTTCGAGCTGGTTGCTGGCTGGCCGGGTGCGCGCATCTGCAGTGGGCGTGGTTGTCTCGGGAGCGCGCGTGCCGCAGTTTGCGCGGGACTGCGGCCGGGGGCGCGAGTGCGGTGCGAATGTGCTGTAAGTTGTCAGGGGTGGTTGCCTCGGGGCGCGAGTGCGGTGCAGTTTGCTATGTGCGGTGGCCTCGAGAGGGCGAGTTTGTTATAGCTGGTAAGGTGTTGGTGCCTCAGAAGCTCGAGCGCGCCGTGATATTTACAAGGGCCTGTGGCCTCGGGAGCGCGAGCGCGACGTGTGCCTTAAGATTGTGTCGGGCCTGTCCCTCTACACGAGGAAAGCTCAAACATAGTCCAAACAGAGTTTTGGGCCGATTGTTCTATTTTTTTTTGGTGATTCTGTTTGAAAAATCCGTCCGTCCACCTAGATTTCCAGCCGAACGTTGTGATTTTGTGCTTGTGTGTTTCTAGCTCGATTTCTTTTTCTTCGTCCAAAGTCCGCCCGTCGGGGGACCTGCCCGACCGAACCTTCCGAGGCATCTCTGGCCTCGGGAGCGCGAGCGCGACACGGTTTTTACGGTGCGAGGGCGCGTGGCCTCGAGGGGGCGAAGGCGCTGTTATTACGTTGCGAGGGTCGTTCAGGAGGGGAGCAAAAACACACAGACACAATGAATCGTCGACCCCCCAAAGAAAATACAGGAAGATGTGGGAACTGGGCGGGAAGACAAAAGCCCAGAAAATATATAGGAAGACAAAAGCCCAGAAGATATGGGAAAACATGGGGAATCGTTCTAGTTGTGTGTATCTATTTGTGTGTCCTTGGGCCCCTTGGGTCGTGGCCTCGGGAGCGCGGAGGTGCTGTCCTCTCCCCGGGGCCGGGGCTCCTCGGGAGCGCGGGCGGCGGGCACTCTCTGCCGCGAGCTGCGCTGCCCCTCGGGAGAGAGCGGGCGCTGTCGTGGTGCATCTCAAGCCCCTGCGGCCTCGGGGAGCGCGAGCGCGCGGAAGTCTGCGAGGGATTGCAAACAAAAAAAACGAAGGATTGCAAAAAGAACCCAGGATTGCAAAAAAACCCAGGATTGCAATCCAGGGTTTTTTTTGCAATCCTTTTTGCAATCCTTCGTTGCAATCCTTGGTTTGTTTTTTTTTGCAATCCTTCGTTCAAGTGTGGCCTGTCGCGAGGCCTCGGGAGCGCGAGCGCGCCGTCGTCTGCGAGGCGTTGTGGTTTACAGGGGGCTCTGTGGCCGCGGGAGCGCGCCGTGCGTTGCACTGTGCCAGGGATGGTGACCTCGCAGGGCAGGAGTGAACAAGCAGTCTACCAGCCAGACAAGTCAATATTACACATGAGCTGAATTGGGAGTCCGGATAAGTGCATGCGCGCTCAACTCGGAGCAGGAGCGGAAGAGAGGGGAGGCAGAAAGGAGGAAGAGGAGGGAGGGAGGGCGGAGCAGCCGCCAGGCTTGCTCGAGTGGCGCTCCTCCTCCTGTGACCTCGGGTTGTGCGCACCCGCAATTATTGTTGTGATGTGCTCCAGGGCACCCAGACCGTCCCGAGGACGTGCGTCCGGGGTGGCAGCGGCATGCCTGTCGGCCGGGGGGCGTCGCGCGTGCGGCAATCTATCCAACCTTGGAGCGAGGAGCAGAGGCCATCTTGGGCGTCTTGGAGGCTTCTTGGGCCGTCTTGGGGCCCTCTTGGGGCCGTCTTGGGGGCCTCATGGGCCGTCCTGTGGCCATCTTGGAGGCCTCTTGGGCGATCTTGGGGGCCTTTCGCGCCCCAGCCCTGAACAAGGCTGGGGCCCGATAGTGGTCGCCTTTTTGGGGCTTCAGGGCCGTCTTAGTAGCAGGGGCAGCAGCAGCCATTTTGGCTCAAGCCGTGCACCTGGGGGTGCCTGCCTCCGGTGACTCCGGCCCTGCCCGGGCCCGCCGAGGTGTCGCCGCGAGGTTTCGCCGCGTGGCCGCCTCGCTGCCGCCCACCGCGCCCCCCGGGGTGCGCCGAGGTTTCGCCACGCGGCCGCCCGTGGCCGCCTCGTGGCCGCCGCGCTGCCGCCTCGCTGCAGCGGCCTGCCCAGGCTGCGTGCAGTGACTTGCCGCATGGGGCCCGCGCGGGCAAACGTTTACGGTCTCGAAGACGCCTACGCTCTAGGCGATGCTTAAGAAAACTTAAGTTTTCGGCCAGAGTCTCGATTATTCTTAATGTTTCAATGTAAATCCCAAGATTTGAATAGAAAGGTTGGGTTTTTATTCAAGTTCTGAGACTATGAATTTCTTAACCCATGATTTCTTAAGCATCTCGCAGGGTGTATGGCGAATCACCGCCGCCCCCTGCCCTTTTGGAAGCGCCCACGTGGCCGGCAGCTGGGCTAGCTAGAGCTTGGCCAAGCGATCGGGCCAGCTGTTCCACCGTGTCGGTTCGGAACGACTTCGGAGGACGCGTGGGGGAGCAAGAGGAGGACCAGGAGAGCGATGATGATGCTGCTGATGATGCTGCTGATGATGATGCTGATGATGATGGTGATGATGATGCTGCTGCTGCTGATGATGATGATGCTGATGCTGATGATTAGGACGATGATGAGGATTCGGATGATGATGAGGATGAGGACGATGATGATGGAGGAGGAGGAGGAGGTGGAGGAGGAGGAGGAGGAGGAGGAGGAGGGCGAGGAGGAGGAGGAGGAGGAAGAGGAGTAGGAGGAGACTTCTTGGGAACCTCGTGGGAGGCCTCTTGGGAGGCCTCTGCGTAGCTTCCGGGGGGCCTTTTGGAGGCTTCTTGGGAGCCTCCCTGGGCCTCTTGGGGTCCTCTTGGGGGCCTTTGGGGGCTTCTTGGGGGCCTCTTTGGCCGTCTTAGAGCGTTCCTGACCCGTCGGACGCAGTCGGAAGCCGTCTTGGGGGCCTCCCTGAACCGACTTGGGGCCCTCTTCGGGCGCTTCAGGGCCGTCTTGAAGACCATCTTGGGCGTGTTGGAGGCCTCTTGGGCCGTCTTTGGGCTCTTGGGGCCGTCTTGGGAGTGTCTTGGGCCGTCATGGGGCCATCTTGGAGGCCTCTTGGGCGATCTTGGGGCGACCTTTGGGGCCTTTTGGGCCGTTTTGGGCCTTCAGAAGGCCGAGAAGGCGCGAATGACGAAATCCGTCAAAATCCTATGGCAAATCAATGATTTTGTCCTCTTCGGGCCTTCCTGGAGGACCTCTGGGAGGCCTCTTGGGCTGTCTTGGAGGCCTCTTAGAGGCCTCTTTGGCCGTCTTGGAGGCTTCTTGGGCCGACTTGGAGGCATCTTTGACCCTCCTGGGCCGTCGTGGAGGCCATCTTGGACCAGATTGGGCGAACTTGGAGGCCATCTCGGCTCATCTGAGCCGTCTTGGAGGCCGTCTAGGGCCATCTTGGAGCTGGAAAGGCATTGGCCCGAAGATTTGTTTGTGGACGTTGAGGTCGTTTCTGGGCCTTGTGTGCCCTTCCGGGTGGCCAGCGGGCTGGGCCAGAGACCCAGGAGAAGTTCTTTTGGAAAAGAACCAAAACCAAAAACGGTAGCGTCTAGCACGCTGGGCGCCCCTGTGACAAGCCAACAGGGGACGGCGGATCTAATGGCCTTCGACCCCTCCCGCCACCGTGCCTGGGTTGTGGGTCATAGGTCTTCTGAGTGTTCGCTGGGATGTCGCGGGACGCCTCTCCGGGGCCACTTGGAGGCCGTTTTGAGGCCGTTTTGGAGTCCCTTGCACTTTTTTGGCTCTTCGGGCCCTTGGTGCCTCTTGAGGTCTTTTGTGGGGCCTTTTCGGGCCTCTTGGGGCCCTCTTGGGGCCTCCTGGGGCCCTCTCGGGTCGGAAGGCTCGAATTTTCTTGTCGTGGTGCCCCTCCTGGACCCCTCTTGGGACTGTCTTGGAAGCCTCTTGGGCCGTCTTGGAATCCTCTTGGGCCGTTTTGGAGCCCTCTTGGCCCGTCTGGCGGCCCTCTTGGAGGCCTCTGGTGTCGGCTCGGGGCGATCTTGGGGGCCTCCTGGGCCGTCTTGGAGCGCAGGAAAGCCGAAACGGCGAGAACGCCCAAATTCTTCAAAAACGAATGGAACAATTTTTTTTTTGGCCTTTTGGGGCTCTCGAGGCCTCTTGGGCCGTCGTGGAGGCTTCTTAAACGTCTTGGGGCCGTCTTGCACGTCTTGGGGCCATCTTTGTGCGTCTCGGGGCCCTTTTGGGCCGTGTCGAGGGCATCTTGATGCACTCTTGACTCGTCTTGGGGCCCCCTTTGGCCCGAGAGAGCCACGCGAGAAGATGTGCCAGACCCCAGAGGGCACGCGAGAAGCCCTGGTAGATTTGGCCATTTGGGCTCGTGGCTCCTTAAAGATTTTGAGATTTGTTAGGAGTGAGGATCGAGGTTTAGAGGATTATGGATACAACCTAAGGACATGCCCGTTCCATGCCCAGAGGCGCGGTGGCGGATCTGACACCCGAGCGCAGAGGAGCTGCGCTGGAACTGGTACCGAACCGAGGAAGGGAGGACCAGGTGCAGGGTGAAGAAGCCGAACCTTCGCAGCCTGGTGGCCCCGAAGGGGGCCAGCGGATCTCCTCGGACATTCCTCTTTGAGAAGAGAAGAAAACATAAGCGAGCGAGAGAGAGAGAGAGAGAGAGAGGGGCAGGGAAACAGAGAAGCACATTGATTTCGTACACGTGGCCAGATGTACGGAGGGAGAGGGAGAGAGAGAGTGAGAGAGAGAGAGAGACAAACAGAGAATGAGAGAGAGAGAGATACAGAGAGAGAGAGAGAGAGAGAGAGAGATAGCGAGAGATCACGAGGGGGCTCGGGGGGGAGCGGGTGGAGATGGATGGCCTCTCCTAGCATGTCTGTGGGCACGCCAGAGAGAGAGAGAGAGAGAGGGATGGAACAAAGAGGAGCAAACATAAAGAAAGAGAGGGAGGGCGATACATGCCTAGGGAAAGAGAGAGAGAGAGAGAGAGAGAAGGAGAGACGCATTTCGAATCTATTTTCTGTGTGCCAGCTATTGTGCACGTCTGTTTGTGTGTGTGTGTGTACGTCTGTGTGTGTGTGTGTGTGTGTGTGCCCCCCGCCCCCCCCCGCGCGCGCCCGCCCGTTCGGTGGCTTTCTTCGCCTCGACGCTGCGTGCGAGGCCGCGACCGCCCAAAAGTGTTTGTGTGTGCGTGTGTGTGTGTGTGTGTGTGTGTGTGTGTGTGTGTGTTTGTGTGTGTGTGTGTGTGTGTTTGTGTGTGTGTGTGTGGGTGCGTGTGTGTGTGTGTGTGTGTGTGTGTGTGTGTGTGTGCGTCTGTGTCCTCGGCGACGATTCCAAACACTTCTGGGCACTCCCCCACATCGGGTGGCTGGCCCAGGCCCAGCGCCCGCGACAGGTCCACGCCCTGTGCGAGGGGGGTCGACCCTGCCCGCGTCCCGCGGAGACTCGCCCTCCTCAGTGCCTCGGGCTGCACGACGAGAGCCAGCTTGTCTATCTCGACGCCCATGGGTGGGGACCGCTCCCCCGAGCCAGGATGTGGTTCGCCACCTTCCCCAAGCAGGCCGCCGGGTGTGCGAGCCTCGGCGGTGGGCAGAGGTCCCCCCGCCATGGGAACGGCAGTGGGCTCTTCACTGGCAGGGCCTGCCCCCCCCGCGTCGACCCGGTCGCGGGGGGACACCGACGACGAGGTGTTCCCGAACTTCTTCCATCTCCACCCTCAGCACTATCTCGACAACGACAACTTCCACATTCGGTGATGGGACCTCATGCCCCTTTACAAGGTCATCAACCGAACACGGGGTTTTGTGGCCGCCCATCCTCCCGACGTGCAGGAGCTGTACCCGGGACTGGCCGAAGGCTACGAAGCGGTTCTCAGTAAGAACGAACGGCACCACGGCCGCGAGCCTGCGGCCCGTCAGCTCGGCAAGTGGCTCGTGACTTACGGGGGGCCTCTGGGGTTATGGCCCCTCGCCGCCACAGAACGTGCGGAAGCCACCGGGTACGGGAACTTGTTCGCCCGCATGGGGCTCTCCGGCAGGCCGCTCTACGGCGCGGTCGGAGGCTACTTCGACCACGGATGCTTTCAGTGCAGGGTCGCCCCCCCCCTCCCCCCCTACATCATCTGTGGCCCCAGAACCTTCCCCGCTGCGCACCACGATTTTCCCATCCCGGGCCTGCGCATAGCGAGAGGCAATGACCGCCCGCCGCCCGCCTCGCCCAAAGCGCCCCCCGCCCCCCCGACCGCCACGGCTGCCGGGATCGTCCCGCCGCCGCCCAGGGAGCGCCCCCTGACGGCGCAGGGGGGGGGGGGAGGGGACTCGCTTCTGTCCCACGTGCCGAGCAGGGCCTCGTGCCCGGGCGATCTTCGCCAGGGTGGCGGGTGGCGACCGACTTCCCGCGGTCTGCACCAGGCCCTGCACGCGACGCCGACCTCCCACGCATCCGCACGCCCGCGGCCCGCGGAGCCGTGCTCCACGGCCGTTGCATCTCCGTGCCGATGCTGTCCGGACGCGACAGGCCGCCTCACCTCCGCCCTCCCGCCCCCCGTCGGCTGGAGCGTTCTGTGGGTGGCCGAGGCCCCTCCGCGCGACACAGATCGCGAGCAGGGCGCCCTCCTCCTGCAGGCTGCCGCGGGAGACCAGGCTGCTCTGCTGCACGAGGTCCACTGGGAGGCCCATCGAGCGACCGCGTGGGCGTCCCTCCCACCCAGCAGAGCTCGCCGAGCGGGGTGGGCTCGCCGGCGGCGGCGCGGCAGGCCCACGCCCGCGTCCCGTCCCCGGGGTGGTGCCCTTCTCGTCTCTTGCCGGGGAGGGGGCCCGCCCCGCCAGGTCATCGGCGCACGCCCTGCCCCAGGGCGGGAGGCTGGGAGCTCCTCGGCGCGCCCGCCGCCGTCGGCCTTCCCGCCGACCAGGGCCTCCTGCCGTGGGGCGGCGACCTCCGCAGGCAAGGCGCCGCTCTGCGGGGCGCGGGGGCGGGAGGCGCCGCTCGACGGCTGCAGCGTCTCCAGCGGCTCGACGCCGCCCGCCTCCCGGGCGAGGGGCCAACCCGCCGTAGGCCACCGGGCCGAGTCAGAGATCGACGCCGTGGCCGCACGCGGCCCACGCGGCACGCAGCTGCTGGCCCGGGAAGCTGTGGAGGGCCTGTCTCTCCGAGCACGCCCCAGTGCACTTCGACCCTGGCGCGACGGCCACGTGGTGCCGGGGCCGTGTGGTGTCCCCGGTTTTTCCCAAGAGCCTGCCAGCCGATGCCTCCCACGATCTGCGTCAAAAGTTCGGCGTCTTCGAACGCGCCTTCAGCGTTCCGCAGGTCGACACCGCGGTCGCCCTTCCGCCGCAACAGGTCCCGCCAGCGCCGTCGGGCGCTCCACCGACGCACCATCCCGCCAATCTCGGGGACGACGACGCCCTCCCTTCCAGTCAGGAAGACACTTAACTTACTGGGCTGGGAGGATGGGGTTGGGCGAAACGAGGATCTCCTCACTCGTAGGCGGCTGAAGGTATCGCTCATTGCATCCTGATGCTATTTCTCATGCAGTGGAGGCCCAGGCCAAGGAACACCCTGCTTGCCTCCAGGGTGCCCTGGGTTTCTTGGGTTTCGATGGTTTTGCGATGGAAAGCGTGACGTTACCGCACCAAAAAACTATGGACGTCCTGGGGTCTCAGGGTTGGGTTTCTTGCGGAAGGTTCCCTGTGGACTGCCCTCCACTGGGCCCTCCATCCTCCCAACCCCCTCCTCCCAACGCGATAGCTGTTCTCCTCATCTGGGGTTGACGTGGCCGTGGTTACGCCCCCCACCGCGATCCCTGTCCCTGCCCTCACCCGGGCTCCTCGCCCACGGGAGAGGCGCCCTCTCTCGGCCCTGCTCGCGCCCCGCGGGCCCGCTCCTGGGGCCCGACGGGGGAGCCAGAGCACGCTCGCCGCCGTGGTCGATCCACCGAGCCACGCCCGCCGCGGAGGCGGCGGCACCACGCGGCCCGCTGCGATCCTGGCTGCAGGCGCGCGGCTGGAACGGGGAGCACCTCGCCCAGACCGCCGCTTGGCAATGGTTCGCCCGCCGGCGCGCCGAGAACGCCCAGGGCGCCGGCGCTGGCGCCCTGGGCCTCTCCCAGCGGTGCGCCGGGGCCGAGGGGCTCCGAATCCACCCCGCGCGCGTTGCATCGGGCGGGAGCTATTCCGGAAGCAATCAGCCGTCCCAGACCCCCTCGAGTTTTGAAAAAATCATGACGGGAGGTTTTTCGCCATTTTCGGTGTCTGTGGGCCTTTCCTGGGCCCCGGGACCGTCAACGAACGATTCAGGATGAAGAACTGGTACTGGGGAATAGGTTCAGACCTCGGGGGATCGACGTTGTGAAAAATCAGGATACCAGAGAAAAGCCCCAATCATAATTTTTCTAATGATATAGGGCTATAGGGGCTAAAGGGCTATAGGGCTGTAAGGCTATAGGGCTATAGGGTTATAGGGCTAGAGGGCTAGAGAGCTAGAGGGCTATAGGGCTATAGGGCTATAGGGCTATATGGCTACAGGGTTATAGGGGTATAAAGCTATGGAGCTATTAGGGCTATAGGGTTATAAAGGTATTGGGGCTATAGGGCTATAGGGCTAGAGTCTAGAGGGCTATAGGGCTACAGGGCTATAAGGCTATGAGGCTCTAGGGTTATAAGGCCATAGGGCTACCGGGCGGGCACCCGGGCACCCCCAGGCACGCCGGGGCACCCAGGCACCCGGGCACCCGGGCACCCCCGGGCACCCGGGCACCCGGGCGTGCAGCGAACATCGGCGACAAACCTAACCTGACCATACGAATCCGCTAGGACCCCCAGAGAGGCAAGCTCTGATTGGGGAATGACGCCGGGGGTCTGGGGTCCGGGGCGTCAGGACTCCTGCAGCTCAAGGCCTGCTGCCGCGGAGGAAGTGCTCTGGTCGAGCCCGGCCGACATCTGCGGCTCGGCCCCCCGCCGGCCGGCGCCGGGCGCCTGGCGCCCGCCTCCTCGACGACTGCTTCCAGGCCCGCCAGCGCCCATCGATGCCAGCTGCCCACAATCCGACTGGCGACGCATCGCCACACTGATCCTCCAGCCTTGTGGAAGACGATCAATGGGGACAAGGCGTATTGCCAAATAGTTTCCAGATGTCTAAAACATGCTTAGTGTAATGTATCTAAAATATTAAGACATGTTATAAACATGTTTCGAGCATGTCAAAAGCATGCAGAAGACATACAAACGACATTTTTTCATCCAGTGTCATTGCATCCACAACTCCAGCCTGCGGGCGAGCTGGGGCCGGGGGTAGACGGCGAACTGTACGAAGCTCATCACGTCGGCTGCCAGTGTGCCGCCTGCCTTCTGGGGCAGGCCGTCTTTGCCGCGGCCGTGGCTCCCGCCTGGGCCGACGCCGTGCTGGGCCCCTCGGTGGAGCTCCCGGCCTGGCTTCCTGGTGCGCTCTGGCTCAGGTTTCGGCCGCCGTGCTGAGTTAGCTTCGCTTCGTCGCCGCGCGCGAGGCTGCGACCGCCAAAAGCGTGTGTGTGTGGGTGTGTGTGTGTGTAGTTGTGTGTGTATGTGTGTGTGCGTGTTTCGGGGGCTCCCAAACGGGGTGGTGACCACACCGTGTGGTGAGTCGGTGGGGATTCGGGGTCACCGAACGGTTTTGGGACTTGGGTCGTTCTCCGAGGATGTCTCGGGCGACTGGAGCCTCCAGGGTCCCAAAACCGTGTGGTGACGGACCGTGCGGTGAGGCCTTTGCGGATTTCGAGGTCACCGCTGGGTCTGTCACCATACGGTTTTGGGACCCCCAAGTGTTTGTATGTGAGTGTGTGTGTATTTGCGTGTTTATCTGTGTGCATCTCTGCGGCCGTGCGTCCGCGTCTGTATGCCTGTGTCTGTGCGCGCCGCAGGAGACCCGGTGGCGCCGACCGGACTTGGTGGTACAGGAGAGACAAGATTTGGCCATCTGCTTGTGTGCAGGCGCCCGCCAGAGGTGTTCGATGGCGGGTTGTCAGGCTCTCGATTGGCATCAAGCCTCGAGGATTCGGCACACATCACCTTTCACGGACGGCAGCGTAAGGGCAGTCTTGAGCATGGTTCTGGCCCCCTGGCGCGCGGCTTCCCGTCGCCCGTCGCACTCGGACCGGGCGTGTCAGGGCTTCTCGGGGGAGGCCTGCGCTATTGCAGGCCTCTCCTTCTTGTCAGGCTGACGCCAGTGGGTGCTTTCTCGCCCCCCAAACACCCAGGCTCCCGATGCCATGATCTTTCAATCGCGTCGACCCCAGGAGGTCCCGACCCGTTCCCAGGGATGATGACCAGGGTGGGTGATGACTAGGGGGGTTGGATGTCATGGCGGGGGCCATGAGATCTCCCCAGATTTCATGGCGCCCCTTCTTGTTTCCGCACGTCCCCGGCCACCCCCCCCGAGCCCCGCGCCTGCCGCCGGCCATGATCTGCGACCCCCCCTCTTGGGCGCCCCCCTCTTGTGACGAGCGAACAACTCACACCCATACCCATGGGAGGGTCGAAAGGAGGGGAACTGGCTATTGGTATGGGTGCGAGTTGTCGGACCCAGGGGGAAGCTCCCGTTCGACGAGCGGGGACCCCCATCCGACAACACGCACCCATAGCCTCCTCCGTCCCCCCTATGGGTATGGGTGCGTGTTGTTCGATCGTCATCCTGGACGCCCCCGACTTTCGCAGCGGGGAAATCACGACGTCCCGGTGTCGGCCTCTGGGGCCCCTCGCACCAGGCCCCGGGGCTCCGTTGGGGAGAAGCCCGTGCCCGGGAAGGGGTCCAGGCCTCCTGGAGTCCGCAGCGCGAGCAGCATCACGGTGGGCGTTCGACGGGCGGCCTTCGCCGACCGTCTCATTACAGTGCCGTTTTTAATGCATGCTCCGCGTGCGGATCATGAATAAAAAACGCACGGATTCAGCATTAAAAACAACGACGAGTTCATGCATACATTTATTCCCTACCTAGGCTCTGCCTAGAAGGGTTCTTACCCTGTATGCTTAAAGGGGCGGGCAATGCGCCCCACCCCGGGCGGTTCCCCCAGGATCCGCCCCGCGGTTCCCCCAGTTGCGCCCCCTGGGTTCACCCAGCTTAGCTTAGCCTAAGCTTAGCTTAGCGTAGCTTAGCTTAGCTTATCTCATCTTAGCTTAGCTTAGCTTAGCTTAACTTAGCTTAGCTTAGCTTAGCTTTGCCTAGCCTAGCTTTGCTTAGCTTAGCTTAGCTTAGCTTAGATTGGTTTAGCTTAGCCTATCTCATCTTAGCTTAGCTTAGCTTAGCTTAGCTTAGCTTGGCTTAGCTTAGCTTAGCTTAGCATAGCTTAACTTAGCTTACCTTAGCTTAGCTTAGCGCAGCGCAGCATAGCGCAGGGCAGCATTAGCACAACATAGCATAACATAGCATAACCAATCATATCATAGCATAACATAACTCAGCATACCATAACATATCACATCATAGCGCAACATATCATAGCATAGCATAGCATAGCATAGCATTTCTTAGCATATCACAGCGCATCATAGCATAGCATAGCATAGAGCATACCCTAGCCTAGCCAAGCCTAGCCCAGCATAGCAGAGCATAGCATAGCATAGCATAGCGCATCACAGCATCCACTATTGCTGCTGCTAATGTTGCTTTCCTAGAGGCTCCAACTCCTAGGTAGGGTCGCACTGGGATAATTCATACAGTAATCATGTACTAAAAACCCGATATTTTTAAACATCCCATGTATTAAAAACTGCCCTGTAGGGAGCATGCCGCTCTCGGGTCACGTTTTCCTGGCCCACCGTCGTCCCCCAGAGGCCTGCGCAGAGCTCGCGTCGTGAAAGCAGAAACAATCACGACGACGTCGGAGTTCCAGGCAGGAAGAGTGGGAAGTTCAAATGGGATATAGCGGAAGCTTCCGCTTGCCTTGACTTGAGTGTATATCGGCGAAGGGCGCCCAGCAGCCCTCAATGACGCCACCTAGCGCCCACGTAACGTCTGATAGCGCCCACTTGGGCCCACTAGCTCCCAGTAGCGCTCAACTAGCGCCCAATAGCAACCAGAAGCGCCCACTAGCGCCATGTGAGGGAGATGCATTCTGTCCGCTCTGTGCGCGATTGGGTGCGCTATTGGGCGCCATGGGGACGACCAAGATCTTTCGTGAGTTACTTTCAAAAATTACTGTCGTGGAAGAAGCAGAAGGGAACCATAACCAATCATAGTCATACTAGTCAGAAGAATCATGATAATAAATAATCCCAGTGCGACCCTACCTAGGAGTTGGAGCCCCTAGGAAAGCAGCATTAGTAGTAGTACTAGTAGTAGTAGTAGTAGTAGTAGTAGTAGTAGTAGTAGTAGTAGTAGTAGTAGTAGTAGTAGTAGTAGTAAAGCTAAGCTAAAGCCAAGCTAAATCTAAGCTAAAGCTAAGCTAAAGCTAAGCTAAAAGGTAAGCTACAGCTAAGCTACAGCTGAGCCAAATCTAAGCTAAAGCTAAGCTAAAGCTATGCAGCAGCTAAGCTAAAACTAAGCTAAAGCTAAACTAAAGTTAAGCTAAAGCTAAGCTAAAGCTAAGCTAAAGCTAAACTAACGCTAAGCTACATGTAAGCTAACTCTAAGCTAAACATAAGCTGAAGTTAAAGCTAAGCTAAAGCTAAGCTAAAGCTAAGCTAAAGCTAAGCTAAAGCTAAGCTAAACCTAAGCTAAAGCTGAGGTACATCTAAGTATAAGCTAAACTAAATCTAAGCTAAAGCTAAGCTACAGTTAAGCTAAATATCAGCTAAAGCTAAGCTAAAGCTAAGCTAAAGCTAAGCCTAAAGCTAAAGCTAAAGCTAAAGCTAAAGCTAAAGCTAAAGCTCCCAGGGGACTGGGGGGAACCGCTCCCAGGGGACTGGGGGAACCGCCCGGGGCGCTTTGCACTGCCCGGCCCCTTTAAGCTAAGAGAGTAAGAACCCTTCTAGGCAGAGCCTAGGTAGGGAACAAATCATATTCATAATTATAAGCATGCGAAGCATATGAGTAATACTGATCTAAAGATAGTATTTAGAGTACTAATAAGAATAGTACCAATAGTACTAACAGCAACAGTAATAATAAGGAACATAACACGTATGAGCAACTGTGAAGAAATCGCGACGTTTGGGGTTGGAAGTTCTCGCCACGCCTGGACATCCGACGTCTCGGTTCTGTCGAGGCATGGGCCCTCGACCTCTCGACCTTCTCGCCGGGACAGGCTTTTCATCCCGAGTCGTTTTTGACAGTCCCAGGGCCCAGTACGGACCCTGCCAGGCCGAACACGATGAAAAACAGCCGTTCCTCCTCCTGCTCCTCCTCCTCCTCCTCCTCCTCCTCCTCCCCGTGCTCCTCCTCCTCCTCCTCCTTCCGCCCCCGCTTTTTCGAGGCGCCTGGATGCCTGGGGGACGTCGGAGCTCTGGGCACGACAGGAGCGAGAAGCTCTCGACCCCGGTCCCGCCCTGCTCCGGGGGCCCCGGTTGGGCCACCAGGGCCCCCTGAGGCCAGCTCTCTCTTCGCTCCTCCTCCTCCTCCTCCTCCTCCTCCTCCTCCTCCCCGTGCTCCTCCTCCTCCTACTCCCCCTCCTCCTCCTCCTCCTCCTCCTCCTCCTCCTCCTCCTCCTCCTCCTCCTCCTCCTCCTCCTCCTCCTCCTCCTCCTCCCCTCCTCCTCCCTCCTCCTCCCCTCCTCCTCTCCTCCTCCTCCTCCTCCTCCTCCTCCTCCTCCTCCTCCTCCTCCTCCTCCTCCTCCCCCTCCTCCTTCTCCTCCTCCTGCGTGGTTCGGCGGCGGGCACAGGGGGGGCGCGAGAGGCGGCGGGCCTCCTCAGCAGGCTCGGACGGCCTCGGGCCTTTTCGAGAAGTGCCCCCACAGCTTCTCGGAAGGCGCGAGGCTTTCCGAGGAGTCCCCTGCCTCATGAGCTCGCCGCCGATGGCTTGGGCCACCAGGGCCCCCGAGGCCAGCGTTCTGTTTTCTGTTCGCCAAGTCAAGGTTCCCGAAACCCTCCCGGCCTCGCAGCTGCGCTCTGGTCAGGCCCTCCGGGGTGCAGTCCAGCTCGCTTCTTTGACTGCTTGGAGGGCGCCCTTTCAGAGCGGCCGCTCTTGGCCTCTGAGGTGCTTGCCATCGAAAAACAAAACAACACAAACATACACTTTCGGAGCTGCGCTCGGATTCCTTGGGATCTGCGCTGGGCCTCCCTGGCGGCGCCTCCGGAGCGCGCTCCGCGCGCCAGGGAGCGGGTCCAACGCCGATCCAAGAGGTCCGCGCGGAGATCCCACAGTGTATGTTCGTTCAGTTTGTAGTTCGTCTATGACAGGGAGCTCTTCGCAGCCCTTGGATGGCGTTGGAGGGAAAACTTAGCAACAAGCGTCGAAGAGTCACTTCGCATGACCCTTTTCCTCCCGCGGCCTTGATATGGAAGTGCTTCCTCAGAAGCGGAGCCGGACACATTTTGAAACCGTTTCCTACGAAGCAGTATTTTCTACTGTTGATGCCGGGCGGAAGGGGGGGAACGTTTTCTTGTTCTGGTTCGTGCGTGGTTGTTGCAACATTTTCTTTTCCTTCCCTCCTCCTCCTCCTCCTCTTCCTCGTCCTCCTCGTCCTCCTCCTCCTCCTCCTCCTCTTCCTTCCCTCCTCCTCCTCCTCCTCCTCGTCCTCGTCCTCATCCTTCTTGTGATAACACTGTGCGATTTTTCTGCAAAAAAGCCAAGGCTCCGAGCGGGGCTCGCCTCTTGCAGCCCTGGCCTTCTCGCGGCTCCGGGCCTGCCTGGTGCAGCTCGTGGGCACCGCCCCTCGCAGGGAACGCGCGGTCGTCGGATGGGAGAAGCACAAAGCACGGTTTCTTCCTTCAGCTGTCCCCCCTGGGAGCTTGCACATTGATTTCCCATGCGTCTTCCTGTCAATCCTTTTTCAACATGTATTTTTAAGAAAGTATTTTGAAAGTATTGTTAAACGTATTAAAAAAAACATTCATATCATCTTTTTAAGGAGTATTTTTAAGAAAGTACGAATCGCGTATTTCGATGATGTTTTTTGCTCTGGGCGCCGTCGGCCGTGCCGCGCGGCCCAGCGAGGAGGCGCGGGCCCACCTCGGAGGCGGCGCTCGGCGGGAACCGCCCCGGGCCAGGCTCGGCCCGTCCCGAGCGGCCCCCAGGCATACCCGCGTCGTGCAAGAATCATGACGGGAAGGGCTCTGGCCGAGTTCGGCCTCTGGGGGCTTTCGCGGGGCCCTGGGGCCTTCACAAGCTGGCTCGGCAGAAGCTCGAGCCCCAGAATCAACTAGCCCCAGCCATCATGTGATCATGGGTGCAACCCGTGGGAGCCCCATAAGGGGTCCGCTGAGTTGCCTCGGAGGCGTCCTCGGCTGTCTTTGGGCCGCCTCGGCGTCGTCTTGGGTCGTCTGTCTCGAGACCGTCTTGGCGCAGGTACGTCTGGGGTGTTGCGGGGTAGCTGGAAGGCCCGCTGGGAGCTCAGGCAGACACTCAGTCTGATCACTGTTAGGCTCACCGCTGCAGGGCGGGATGGCAGAGCCAAGTCGCACATCAGTAGGACCTGCAGGTGTGGCAAACTGCGCGTACCGGAGTCAACTTAAACTTCAGATGTCGTTGCCTCGACATGTGCCGTGACCTCACATATTCGATCGAGTTGCTGCAGACCATGCTTCGCTTTCGATGTGAAATTCCTCGATCTGCCCTGCAGCTTGGGCGCCGTCTACAGTCTCGGGCACATGCAGCATGTCGCGGTGGCCTCTGTCCGTTTCGAGTGGTCGTCCGTCCACAGGCATTTTGGCCAGAATTCCTTTCTCAGCGTAACGTAGATGTAGAGCGCCTCTCTGTGTTACAGCACCAATGCAGGCATGGTATCTGCGGGCCATGGCATCTGTCTTGGTCTTGGAACTGATGATTGCAGAAGCGAGTCACGTTCACGGTCAGAGCTCCTTGGGCGTTGATCCACAAGGCAAGCAGGTAGCCCCCAGTGCAAGTTCGCGGCAGTTCGAGCGGGTCGAGTTCGGTTTGTTATCAGTCTCCTCCAGCATTCAGCAGAAACTGCACGAGTACTTGCGGCCGCTTTCGGGAGCAGCAGTCGCAACAACCATTGCCCTGCAGCTGTCGCCGTTGCCGTCCACACTGGAGATCAGGAAAGACAAGAGCGTGAAGCGGTACGATGGTTATCCGTACTTCTCAGTACTGGCTGGTGCCAGCCTGTGGTGCATCTACGGGGCGTTCTCAGCATGGGTGCTGCACGATAGGACGCTCTTGACGATGGTGGCAGCCAACGGTCCAGGTGTCGTTATGGGGCTCTTCTACATTTGGAGCTACTTTCAGTATGTCCCTGCTGAGGACCCGAGGCGGTTATCACTGATACGTTATCTTCAGTTTGGGTGCATTCTTCTGTGCTGCGAGTTTGCTATGTGCTGGTTGCTTGGGCGATCTGCTGTCTTCATGTTGGGTCTCTTGGGATCTGTAGGCTCTGCTCAGATAGCGCTATCCCCCTTCAAGACCCTACCAGAAGTTCTGCATACTCGCTCAACAAGATCTTGGCCATTAGATCTCTGTCTCTGGAACTTCATCCAGTCAATGGCGACAGGTGGCTTCGGCTTGGCGAACAGTGATCCATGGGTGTGGGTGCCAAATGTCATCGGAGTCCTTGCTGCCATTGTGCAGTTGACGCTTATTGTAATGTATGCGCCTGCTGGTGGAGCGGCCCAACCTTGCAAGGCCGGGCTACCTTAGGAAGCGTTGTGTATATGTGGCAGGTTCTGCCGATGCGGCTGGTGGGGCTGTAGCAGTGGCGCCCGTGCGCTCAATATATGCGTGCTCCGCGGTGAATGGATCGAGAGAAGACAGTGGCGCTGAGAAGAAACATTCGGAGCTCGTCGGGCAATCTCAGGCATACGGGGGGCATCGCAGTAAGGAGGAGGAGGAGGAGGAGGAGGAGGAGGAGGAGGAGGAGGGAGGGAGGAGGAGGAGGGGAGGAGGAGGAGGAGGAGGAAGAGGAGGAGGAGGAGGAGGAGGAGGAGGAGGAGGAGGAGGAGGACCTTCACAGAACCAGCAGACGGTGTCATGTCAGAGACGCGGGCGGCGACGGAGGGGGAGGTCGGAGAAACAGATCTACCTCTCAAGGGTGGGCTTGTGGCAGCAATGCCTCTGGCAGTACGTCGCAGCTGCCTCAACACAGACGGTCGGCCACGACACATGACATCAGAGAATCGCCCAAGTTGGTCAGGAGGGCGACCGAACGGCCCCGCGAGAGCCCCAAGCGGCCCCAGCCACCCACCAGGCGCCCGAAGACGAAGCAAAGACCCTCGAAACGCAAACAAATAAAGACTTGCCATGGCTTTTAAGATTGGGAATGCTTGGTTCTTCGGTATTCAGGGCGTCTGAGAGCGCCCAGAAGACCCGAACATCGCCCTCAAACGACTTAAACCTGCTTCCAGACAGTCCAAGAGAGTCCCCAAGACGGCCCGACAGGGCCCCAAGGGGGCACGAAGAGAGCCTTATCACGGCCCAGGATGGCCCCAAGACCCCCCCGAAGCACTCGAAATCGTGACCGGGTCGGCCGAGGTTAGAAGCAGGGTGGCCCGAGGAAGCCCCCAGAGGCCCCCCAACAGTCGCCAAGGAGGCCTCCAGAAGCCCCCAAGAAGGCCTTGAACACTTTCGTGAGGCCTCCAGGGTGCTCTCCAAGGAGGAGCCTCCACGACAAGAGCGGAGGAGGATGGATGAGGGTTCGCGGGTAGGGCGAGAATGAGGAAGAGGAACCATAAGGGAAGGATGCGGAATCACATTATTTGAACGACGATGCCGGTAAAGGCAACAAGGAATTATCGTTAATGCTACTTCTTACCTTCTTCTCCTTACTCTTGTATGTCAACCTTGAAAGACCAAGGTGTATGGCGCGAAGCGCCAATGCTGTCTTAGACTGTACCATCGACTGGCCTTCGGCCCATCCCGCCATCGTGCCTGGGTTGTGGTTATGACGCCCATTGGATGTTCGTTGGGATCTCGTGCGGGGGCACTCGGGTGCCTCTCGGAGGCAGCTTCGGAGTTTTCTTGGAGCCGTTTTGGGGCCTCTTTTTGGGCCTCTTGAGGGCCTCTTGGATGCCTCCTTTGGGCCTCTTGAGGGCCTCTTGGAGGCCTCTTGAGGGCCTCTTGGGGGCCTCCTGGGGCCTCTTGGGCGCCTTCTGGGGCGGAAGGCTCGGATTTTCGATTCGTGTTCCCTCTCTTGGGCCCCTTTTGGGGCCGTCGTGGGGCCCTCTTGGGCCGTCTTGGGCGCCTCTTGGGCCGTCTCGGGGCGCTCTCAGGCCGTCTTGGGGCCCACTTGGAGGCCTCTTGGGCCGTCTTAGGGCAATCTCGGCGGCCTCTTGGGCCGACTTGGTGTGTTCTTGGGGGCCTCTTGGGCCGTCTTGGAGAGTCGGAAACCAGAAAAGGCGAGAACGCCGAAATCTTCCAACAACCTCAGGAGCAGCAATGATTCATGCCTCCTGGGGCTCTCTCGGGAGGCCTCTTGGAGGCCTCTTGCGGCGTCTTGGAGGCTCTTGGGCCGTCTTCGGGCCGTCTTGGGCTTCTTGTGCCGATCGTTTGGCGACTCAGGGCCCTCTTGGACCGTCTTCGGGGCCTCTTGGAGCCTTCTTGGCCCGTCTTGAGGCCCTCCTGGCTCCGAAGAAGTCACGCGAGAAGCCGCGGGACGCCCCATGGGGGCACGCGGGACGCCCCGAGAGTTGGCGATTTGGGGTCCGGGCCCCTTTTGCAGACTCCCCAGGATTGCTTAAGGGACTGGGCAAAGGCCCTGAGGACACACCCACTCCGTGCCCAGCGGCACGGTGGTGGACACACAGACACACAACACACAGCACACAACACACAGCACACAGCACACACAACACACACACCACGCGCGCAACCTACACAACACACACCACACAGCACACACGACACAGACGCAACACACAACACAAAGAACACTCACCACACAACCACCACAACACTCACAACACACAGCACGCACCGCACCAGACACAACAAACACAGTACACACAACACACAGACAGAGCACACCCAACACACACAGCACACACAACAGACACACAGCACACACAACACACAAGACACACACACATCACACAACAGACACAACAGACAATACAAAACACACAGCACACACACCGCACACACAGCACACACAACGCACACTACACACAACACACAACGCACATAACACACAGCAACCGCACACTGCACGCACAGCACACACAACACTCGCAACACACAACACACACACACATCACACAACACACAACACACAACACACACAATGCTCACACCCCACACACACACACCACACACCACACATCACACACACACCACACACCAACTACGCCAAACACACCACACACACACCACGCAAAATGCTGTGTTGTGATGTGATATGATGTGCGGTGTTGTGTTGTGTCGTGCTGTGGTGTGTCGAGATGTGCTGTGCTGTGCTGCGATGTGCTGCCACACACGCACACGCGCGGTCGTGCTGCGCTGTGCATGTGATGTGATGTGGAGCACACACGCACACGGACGGCTCCCCGTGCCGTGCTGCGCTGTGATGCGTCTGTGTATGCGTGCTCACGGCCGTTTTTTGGAGTTTGGCTCTCCTTTTTCCTTTCCGCCCCCCCCTTGTCGTTCTCCCCCCTCCTCCCCTCCCTCCCTCCTCCCCGGACGGGTTAGACACACACTGGCTCAAGGCGCGCACTCTCTCACCCACCCGCGCTCCCACATGCTCGCGCGAGCCTGGTGCGGTGTCGCGCGGTGCAGGTGCTGCCCTATCACGCCTGGTCTTCCTTCCAAACCTGACAGCGGCAACCACGCGGGCACGTCCCTGGCTGGTGGGCGCCTTGCGCTGTGACAGGACTTCGTCGTGCGTTGCTCGCGGGTCGTGTGAGCGTCGGTGTGCCCAGGGGGGCAGGTCCAGGGTGCACCGGAGCATTCAGAGAGCTGCGGGTGGGTGGTGGTAAGGGCTGGCTGCGCTGAGGACCGTGCCCCGCCCGTGCACCTCCCCCTCACCCACCGCCGCCCGCATTGCTTGCGTTCGCGCGCGACCTGGGCTGATACGGAGTGAGGATGCGAGGTGCCGAACATGCACACGTACGCACATACACACATATACACATACACATACGTACGTACACAGACACATACACATACACATGCGCACATACACATGCACACATGCACATATCCACACGTACACTTACGCACAACCATCCACACATACATCTTCACACATACACGCCCATACACTTGTACACATACACACACTCACACATACTCACATACACACATGCACGCATGCACACAAATACACAGACAGACATACACACATACACACATACATGTTCATCCTCATACACATACACATACACATACACATACTCATAATCATACGCACATGCACGCATGCACACACACACACACCCGTGTACACAGACACACATGCACACATACACACATGCTCACATTCACACGTTCACACATACACACATAGACGCGTACGCACACACATACACACAGACACACATCCACACCTACACACGTACACACATGCACACGCATACACGCGCATACACGCCGACATACACACATACACACCTACACACTCACACACATATATATATATATATATATATATATATATTCATACACACATACACATACACACATGCATACATACAGCTCACATACAGACATGCGCACGTACACACCACCATACACACATACGCACATACGCGCGTACGCAGTCATACAGTACACGCATACACATAAACACATAGCCATACACGTATACACATGCACTCGTACGCGAACACCCGTGCACACATACACGTACACATACACACACATACACATGCACACACACGCGCGTACACACATACACGCATACACACAAACACATACACATACAGGCACACAAACACACACACATTCACCCACACACACATACACACATACACACATACACACAGACATACACACATACACATGCACATACACATGCACACACACATACGCATACACGCATAAGCGTGCACACACATATACACACGTACGCACACACATCCACACATGCAGGCACAAACACCAGAATCCACATACACCTTCGTACGCACATCCGCCCCCTCATACATACATATACATACACACATACGCACACACACACATCGACACATACACACACCTACACCTACGCACGTGCACATACACATACACACACGCACGAGTACACGCGCTTGCACATGCGTACGCGCGCGTACACATTCGTACACACACGTACACACTCGCACCCGCGTGTACACGCGCGTACACGGGCACACGTTCACACACATATGCACACGCACGCGCATGCGCAGACGCACACGCACACGCACACGCACACGCACAAGCACGCGCACACGCACACGCACGCGCACGCGCGCACGCACACGCACACGCACGCGCGCGCGCGTACGTGCACACGCACACGCACGCGCACTCGCACGTGCGCACGCACGCGCACACGCGCACGCGCAGACGCACGCGCGCGCGCACGCGCACGCGCACGCGCGCGCACACGCGCACGCCCTTACGCGCACACGCGCACACGCGCACACGCGGACACGCGCACGCGCGCACGCATGCACGCGCGCACACGCGCACGCGCTCACGCGCGCGTGCACACGCGCACACGCGCACACGCGTGCGCGCGCGTGCATACGAGTTCACGCGCACACGCGCAGCGCGCACGCTTTCACACGCGCGCGCGCACGCGCGCACACGCGCACGCTCGCACACGCACGCGCGCACACGCGCACGCGCGCGCACGCGCACACGCGCACACGCGCACGCGAACACGCGCACGCGCACACGCGCACACACGCACACGTGCACTCGTGCAGACGCGCACACGCGCGCACGCGCGCGCGCGCGCTCGCGCGCACTCTCGCACGCGCGCACACGCGCCCATGCACGCGCACGAGCACGCGCGCACACGCACACACGCGCGCGCATGCACGCGCACGCTCGCACAAGCACGCGCACGCGCGAACACGCACACGCACGCGCGCACACGCGCGTGCACGCGCACACGCACGCGCAACAAAAACACACACATACACAAGACAGCGTTGGCGCTTCGCGCCGCGCACTTTGGTCATTCAAGCTTTGGATCTGTTGGCACTTGGCGTCGTCCTTTCTGGCCGTTGAAATTGGGCCGTTTCCGTGCTCAAGTCCCCTTGCCCGTTTCTTCTCGGGTTTTGCCCTCGATGTACATGCTCGTGCGCCATCTGGGCTCTTCTGTGGGTGCGTTCGGACTCGAATTTCGAGGCGTGCCCGATGACGTGGCGACGAGAACGCCACCTGCAGGCTCTGAAGAACGTTGAACCAAAATCGCGTGCCTTCTTCGTTGGATCCTGCACAGGCTGGTGTCGCAACGGCCTGCGCGTCGACCGTGCGAAGGAGTTCCAAACAAAAAGCAACGCACTGCCAAGCAGTGCCGTTTGATGCCAAGAAATGCAGTGTCAACAATGCCGCCTGGGCTTTGGAAATGCACTGGAGCCCAGGGTCGCCACGGATTTTCTGGGGTATTCTGTCATAAACCCGGGATTCGGGTCGGTTTGGTGTATTTCGTAAGAAGACGCCTTCTGGAAGACGCGCGACCATGCAAAGGAATGACGTGGTCCACGGGTTCTCTCGTGGCCCACGTTGTCTGGTTGCGCAATTCAAGGCAATCGAAAGCAACGCTTTATCGTTTCACATCGTTCCTCTCATTCATCCTCGCTCTCGCCTGGCGTTGCAAGCCGTTCCCCGTCAGCCGCGCGTTTTTTTTGCCAGTGGCTTCTCGTTGGAGAACCTCTTGGGGGCCTCACGGATGCCTCTGACGGGGTGTGGGGACCTCTGGAGGCCCCCTGGGCTCCTTTCAGGGCAGTCTTGGGGGTCCTTCTAAAGCCCGTTTGGGTTGTCTTGGGTCCTTCTTGGGCCGCTCTGGGGTCTTCATGGGGAATTTCAGGTCCTTTACGGGTCTGCTTGGGTCCATATTGGGCCTTTTTTTGGCTCTCGTGGGTCTCTCTTGGGAGCCTTTGGGGGCCTCGTAAGCTTCTTTTGGGCCGTCTTGGGCAGTCTTGGGGCCCTTTCGGGGGCCTCTTGGGCCGTCGTGGGGCGATCTCGGAGGCTTCCTGCGCCGTCGTGAGAGGTGCCACGGCACAAAAAGCGAATATGCTGAACATGTAAGTTTGCCCAAGAGAATTGGACGGTTTTTGCCTCTTGGGGGCCCTTCTGAAGACCTCTTGAGGCGTCTTGGGCGGCTCTTGGACCGTCTTGGGGCCCTCGTGGGCCGCCTTGAGATCGTCTTGCGCTGTCTTGGGGCTCCCCTGCGCCTCTTCGATCACTTCTCTGATCGCACTGGGTCTGCTGGGCATGGCCAGGCAAGGCGCCCCGGCAGGCGCGGCGGCCGGCGGCGCTGGGGGACCTCTTCGAAGGGCCTCCAGGGCCCCCCGAACCCTGGATCCCAAGGGATCCGGTTTTCGGGGGGGGGCTCTCCTGCCCCCCGACTTGTAAAACATATTGGAAGAGGAACTTGTTTAAATTATGTGTATACACACATATATAAACACACATACATACACATACACATATGTACATACGTATGTCCATATATGTTTATACACATATATATATATATATGTATGTGTGTATGTGTGTATGTGTGCATGTGTATATAAAGATGTATATAGCGCGAGAGAGAGAGGGACATGTATGTATGTATGTATGTATGTATGTATGTATGCATGTATGCATGTATGTATGTATGTGTGTGTATGCATGTGTGTGTATGTATTTATGTATGTATGTATGTGTGTATGTAGGTATGTACGTATGTATGCATGTATGTATGTATTTATGTCTATATGCATGTATGTCTATATGCATGTATGTATGTATGTTTATACGTTTGTAGGTATATATATATATACATGTATGTATGTATGTATGAATGTATGTAGGTAGGTATGTAATGTATGTATGTATGTATGCATGCATACATGTACGTATGTATGTATGTATGTATGTATGTATGTATGTATGTATGTATGTATGTATGTATGTGTGTATGTGTAGATATATGTATATAGCGAGAGAGAGAGGGACATATACAGAGAGAGAGAGAGAGAGAGAGAGAGACAGAGAAAGAGAGAGAGAGAGAGACAGAGAGACAGAGAGAGTGAGAGAGAGTGAAAGAGAGATAAATAGAGAGAAAGAGAGAGAGGGAGAGAGAGAAATTGATATATATATATATATACATACATATATATATATATATATATATAATATATAAAAAGAGAGATAAAGAAAGACAGCGAGAGAGAGAGAGAGAGAGAGAGAGAATGCGAGGATGCATGGTAGAGGACAGAGGCAGGGGTGCCATAATCAGTAGTGGATCAAGTCCATAGAGCTTCACCAGGTGGCGCAAGCGCTCCTGGCACTTAGGATGGGCAACGCGCTCGAGTCGCTCAATGACATCACCGAGCATGGTAACAGTTGG
>CAUYUJ010005058.1:185000-240000 GCA_963575745.1 Prorocentrum cordatum | reverse complement strand
GGCGGGAGCGTCATTTCGAAATCGGACCCGAAAGTTTCGAAATCTTTCGAAACTGTTTTCTTGGAGGAAGTCTCGAACGAAAACCACATTTTCGATATATCGGGCCAGAACTTCCAAATTTCAAATGCTAAACGGTGTGGTCATTTCGAAACGACGGTTTCGCTTGAGGCTTCAAGAAACAAATTCGAACCATTTTGAAACTGTCGGGTTCCATTTCGAAGTGGCGCTCCCGCCCAAGGCTTCCTCCAAACTAGAATTCGAAATCTTTTTGGTTGGATTTCGAAATGGCGCTCCCGTCCAAGGCTTCCTCCAAAGAGCATTCGAACCCTTTCTGGTTCGATTTTGAAATGGCGCTCCCGCCCAGGTCTTCCTGAAGACTGGAATCGGAAACCTTTCTAGTTCGATTTCGAAATGGCGTTCCCACCCAGGACATCCTTGATAATAGAGGTCCGCACTTCTTCAGCTTGATTTCGAAATGGCGCTCCCGCCCAGGACTTCCTCCAAGGCAGAATTCGAAACCTTTCGGGCTCGATGCCGACATGGCGTTCCCGCACAAGACTTCCTCCAAACAAGACTTGGAACCCAGTCTGGTTCGATTTCGGAATAGCGCTCCCGCCCAGGATTTCCTGCAACACAGGATTCGAACCTGCGTGATCGATTTCGAAATGGCGCTCCCGCCCAGGACTTCCTCGAAAACATTCCGAACCTTTCTTGTTCGACTTCGGAGTGGCGCTCCCGCCCAGGAATTCCTCCAATACACAAGTCGGAACTTATCCGGTGCAGGATCGAGGCTCCGTTTTCCCACGCGGTTTTCCCGACAGCAGGCCGCCTGCAGGGGGCGTGAAGTTATTCTTCGTCGTTGCACCATCAGATGCGTCGTTAAGGCGGAGCAGGCCTTTCTTCCAGGTTACCATCCCGTGGACATGTGAACACTTCATGAAGCGACCGTTGGGGCCATGGCGAACTGCATTCCCCAGCCTACAATTCTTGACACTTCGCGTCCCCCGCGGGCCATGTAGCAAATTCTCCAGGCGAGTTGCCTTGACAAAGGGATTGCAGCATGCCGTCCAGGTTTGAACCGCTTACCGATGTATGTGTTCGCAGATCTTTCCACGGAGGAGGGGGAGGAACACCGGGGAGGAGGTAATTAGGAGGAGGAGGAGGAGGAGGAGAAGGAGGAGGAGGAGCAGGAGGAGCAGGAGGAGGAGGAGGAGGAGCAGGAGGAAGATGAAGAGGCAGATGATGATGAGGCGCGGGAGGAGGATAAGGAAGAATAACGCGGGGAAGAGGAGGAGTAGGAGAAGGAGGAGGAGGAGCGAGGATCGAGGAGGAGGAGGAGGAGGAGGAGGAGCGGGACGATGCAGGAGGAGGATGATGATGATGATGATGATGATGATGATGATGATGATGATGATGATGATGATGATGATGATGATGATGATGATGATGATGATGATGATGATGATGATGATGATGATGATGATGATGATGATGCTGACGATGATAAGGAGGAGGAGGAGAGGAGGAAGGAGGAGGAGGAGGAGGAGGAGGAGGAGGAGGAGAGGAGGACTAGGGCGTCAGACGGGAGGAGGAGGACCTGCGGATATAGGGAGGAGGAAGGAGGTGTGAGGGATGATCGAGGAGGGAGGATTTGATGAGGGTTGGAGGGAGATTTGATGGAGAGAGGGGCGAGGAAAGGCGGATACGTGGAATGATCAAGGGGGGCAGGCAGGAGTGACAAGGCATGGAGAGATGAGGGAGCAGGGACGATGCAGGAGGGATGATGGGAAGAGGGATGGAGGGAGGAAGGAGGGAGGCAGTCAGGAAACCGGGGTGGGTAAAATGTAGGAGGGACGAATTCATAGCTGGATGGATTCGGGCAGTGCGGGAGGGAGGATGGAGGCAAGGAGTGACGATGAATTGACGGGTGGAGGTATCCAGGGATGGAAGGGTGTGGAGGAAGGAAGGATGGAGAGGAGGTAGCAAGTTGTGGAATCATAAACGAAGGAGGGAGGATCGGGTGGGCAGATTAGGAATATAAGGGTGGTGGGATTGACTGGAGACCGATGGTTGGAGGCGGCTGGGTGCTCATAGTCACTGTGGTGCTCAAGCGTTGCTTGGCTCAAACAATCCTGATTACGTACTGTTGCTTGTCAGGAGTGGCGTTCACTGGCAATGTGGTCCCGCAAGCGGCGGGGTACTCACATCCCGTTGGTGCTCAAGTGCTAATTAGCTCAAACACTCCCGATTCCGTACTGCTGCTTATCAGGAGTGGTGCCACTGGCAGTGTGGCCCCACAGGGGCTATGAGCATTCATGAGACAGCCATTCGGGCCGCCAGACCGGGCACGTTCTGCAGGAAGCCAGTCAAAGAGGCAACCAAGAAGGGCGCAGGTCGCCTGTCGCGGTCGCGGTCTCCAGCGCGGGTCGCAGACTGGTCGCGAGTTCTGGTCGCGGACGCCGGTCGCGAGTGCGGCTTTCTGGTGCGAGTCGCGGGCGCGTGTCGTAGGCACGGGTCGCTTTCGCTTTCGGGGTACCTCGCCGCAGGCTGCACCTTGATTCCCCTTCTGACTTCCATTTGGCCGAAGAGCCGTCACGCGGTTGGGTGGCCGACAGCCCCGCGCTTCCATCGGGAGCAGAGGCTGGGAGCCAAAACTCTAACCTGCATTGTGTCACCTTGATTTTTCGATGTTAGCGTAGCAGCTACAGGGGTGGGAACGGTCCTCTGGTCCTCCTTCCCCTTCCACACCCATCATTGGGACCTTCGTCCTGCGCTGTCTTGGCGGGAGCACGAAACGGGTCAAAACTTCCGTAGCGCCGATGTAGAAGGCCATCCAACGATCAAAAGTAATCAACATAGCGTTGCGTTGACCGACGGCGACCCCAACGCGGTCGCTTAAGGTTAAAAGCCGCCCATGGCCCAGAATCGGCCCATCGTTGAGCGATCCTGCGCTTCGGAAGCGGCCGATCGTTCAGGAACCAGCGCTGGCGTCGACACGACACGAACCCGCGGTATCCTCACTTGATGAAGCCTAACCTTTCGGATTTCTGCGCGGACTTCTTTGGGTTAGCGGTGGGCGCCCTTCCCCGCGTCCCCTGGCGCCTGCAGCGCCGCCTCCAGCGTGCTCCCCGCGCTGGCGACAGGGTGTCTTGGGAGGGGGGTCCAGCGCCGGCTCAGGAAATCCGCGCGGACTTTTGAAGATTTCTGTTTGGGCACTTCTGTTTGACTCTCACGCATCTTTTGGCCTCTGGAGGGTCTGCCATAGGTCCTCATCCTGCTGTCTTCTATTTTTTCTTTGGGTGGTCACTGGCGCAGGAACTCCTGAACAAACTTGATCCGGAGGTGCACCAGCCAGCCCCGCCCCGCCCACTGGCCGCCCCACCCGCCTGACGGAGGGGTGTCCTGTCCGGAAGAGGGCCGACCCAGGCGCCTCTAGGTTTCGCCGCCGGCAGAAAGGCGGGCGGACCTACAGTCGGGGCCCTGAAGAAGGAACCCTTTTCGTTGGGGAGGGGCTCGGTGTTCCTTAGTTGTTTTGCAGCTTGCCTCAGGGTTTCCTTATGTTTTCGATGAGAAATCGAAGTTCAACTTATGGAAAAAAGGGGCCTCGTTCCTTATTTAGGGTTCCTTAGGTCAACGCCCCGACGGTACTGTAGAGGGCCCCCCCCGATCACGTTGCGATCCCTGCGATCTGGGCGTTTTCAGCCGGGCGTTTTCCTACCGTTTCCGGCCCCTGGGGCCCCCGCAGACCGATCTGGCTCGAAAGCATGCCGAAGACAGAGGGGTTTTGGGCTCCGGTCGTGGTGTCCGCGATGCTGGTTTCTGTGCTTCGTGACGGCGGAGCTCCCGGGATCAGCGGGCGCAGAAGGGTAGAAACTAAGCTTTCCACCATGGGGGAGGCGCCTGTCCCAGGACGGTCAGGAAGCTTATCCCCCCGCGTGCCGCCGTAGGGGGCATAGCCTTTGCAGCAGCCCCGGGACAGGCAGAAGAGTTTACCTTTTACAGCTCCTCGAGCTCTGCGAGAGAGCGGCGGAGGGTCCGCCTGGTTGCTCCTGGCCTCCCCCCGTGGCCCTCGGGGTGGCCGGCGGACCGCGGCCCCAGACGTTTGGCACTACGGGGCCGCTCACTTCGCGCGAGGACCCCGCGGCGCGCGGCCACCGCCGCCGACGCCGCCGCTGTTGCCGCCGCGCTCGGGCGAGGACTTCGTGGTGCGCCGCTGTCGCAGTCGCCGCCGCCGCCACCGCAGTCGCCGCCGCCGCCATCGCCGTCGACGTCGCCGCTGCCGCCGAGGTTGGGCGAGGTCTTCGTGCTGCGCCGCCGCCGCCGCCGCCGCCGCCGCTGTCGCCTCCGACGTCGCCGCCGACGTCGCCGCTGCTGCCGCTGAGGTCGGGCGAGGAGTTCGTGGTGCGTCGCGGTCGCGGCCGCCGCCGCAGTGCCGTCGCCGTCGCAGCCGACCTCTCCGCTGCCAACGTCGCCGCTGCCGCCATCGCCACCAGCGAGGACTTCGTGGTGCGGAGGCTGGAGTGTTGGACCTTCGACCACCATGCGCTTGCGGTCTGCCTCGACCAGGACGGGCAGGGCCGCGAGGCGGTGTCGCGGTCCCCGTCGCCGGAGCTGGTCGGCGAGTCCTCGCACGCTTCTCCTTCGGAGGCCCGGCCCCTCTGCGTGCTTGCTCGGTAGGGGAGGAGAGGAAGGGAAGGATTGCGTGTGAGTGCTCGCTTGGCCCGCCCGCCCACTTCTCTCCAGCGCTGCCCGCTCCCCTCGGCCCTCCGCCACTGCCCCGCGAGCGTCCCGGCGCTGCCCGCTCCCCTCCGACCCCCGCCAGTGCCCCGTGAGGGGACGGCGCTTCCCCCCCGGCACTTGCTGGCTCTCCAGGGTCGATCCTTGGTGGCCTCGCTTATCCCGACTTTGTGACTCTTTGAGCGCTCCTGCGACTTTCGCCCCAGCTGCGTGCGACCAAAAAGTGTGTGTGTGTGTGTGTGTGTGTGTGTGTGTGTGTGTGGGTGTGGGTCCCCGCGCCCCCCTGCGGGACGTCTGGACGGCGCGTCGCGGCGCGGTGCTCGCCGAGCGAGGCGTGCGTGCGCGCGCGCGCGTCGTGTGTGTGTGTGTGTGTGTTTGCGCCCGCCTACGCTCGCCGGCGGTACACCCGGCCTGTTACCCGCCTCGGTGCAGGCTCGGCGGCCACCTACATGTCGGCACGCCCTGCAGGCCCCTTATGGCGCAGGCACCTTGCAGTGCGCGGCGCTTTTCTCTTCCCCCTCGGTCGGTGCAAGCCAGGCGGCCTCCGCTTGACTGGCTTGTCTGGCAGCCCCAGCACTACTGCTGGCTCAGGCGGGGGGCTCCCTGCCCGGCAGTTGGCCAGGCCGCCGCCCCTAGGGCCTCTCCACACAGCCTGGACCACGCGCCCGCTGTGAGTCCCAGGTGCCGTCCACATGTGAATCTTTAAGCACCTGAGCTGGCCATCTACGCACCGGCTAGGGTGCACCAACTGTGCGCGCATACCTTTAGCACCCATGTGCTAATCCCTCCCTTATCTGTTTCTCTTCCTCCCCTTCTGCTTTCCCCCACCCGCATTGGGCACCCGTGCGAGTCCCGGCGGCATCGCCAGTCAGGGGCACGCACGCGCAAGTTCTCTTCTAGTGGCGTTGCATCGCCGTAATCAGGGCGATGTTTTGCCATGGGGGCGCTGGAGTCCGCATCTGTTTTTTCCTCGGCGTGGCGCATTCCACCACCATCGTGTGCGATCATCGGCTGTCCGCGTCCCCCTTCCTTTTCCCGTTGCCGTTCCCCTTCTTCAGAAGGTTCGTTTTGTGGAGAAGGAAGAATCCGCCAGAGCAGACGAGCCCTTAGACTCTATAACGACGTAACTCTGCAGCCTCTGACCTGAGGGGTGGAGTGGTGGGTTGGTCCGGCTCCATGGGCTTGCCTGCATCGGCCGTGATCGGTCACAGTCCATGAGGGGTGAAAGGGCCTGATGAAATGTGGCGGCGCACTGCGGTTCTTCGATGAGTGCATCGCTCCGAAGGAGACTCGCATGACTTCCACGATGTCCTCAGTGGCGCCTTCCAGCCAGAAGGCTGCCGACGACTGGAGCCGGGCGTGGGCTCTCCGGAGGGGGCTTCGTCTTCTATTCGTCTCTCTCGCCCACGGCGGAGGCCGGCGGAACCAGAAGCAGAACGGGGGTGGCCTCGCCAGCGGCAGGAGAGGCTGCCCTCCCAGAGAAGCGTCGGGTCGGTGCCCGTGTGCCCAGGGGTGCAAGAGCCGGCCAGGGGGCCCCGACCCAGCGGGGGCCTTCGCATTTTTCCGCAGGCGCGGGGCTCACACGCCCCAGAAGCCCAGCGCGCTCGGCGCGCTTGGGCGGGCAGGCGCGCGTTGTTGTTGTTGTTGTTGTTGTTGTTGTTGTTGTTGTTGTTGTTGTTGTTGTTGTTGTTGTTGTTGTTGTTGTTGTTGTTGTTGTTGTAGTAGAATTTTCATTTATTATTGTTGATCACCCCTCACTGGTGCATATTGTTTTTTCTCAATCAAAGTGTGCCCCTCGACGCTCGCACCCCGTTTTTTTGACAGGGAAAGTCTTCCTGCTCAAACTGGCCCCCTGGCGCCCGGGTTACAACAACAACGGCTCCCGCCTGAGACTTCCTTACAATTTGGGCAGGACCCCCGCTCCCGCCCGAGACGTCCTCGCATTTTATTCAGGAATCGCGCTCTAGCTTGGGACTTCCTTACAATTGATTCAGGAATCGCTGTCCCGGAGCTCTGGAGTCGCGCTCTCGCTGGAGACTTGCTTGCAACTTCCTGAAGAATAGCCTTGCGTTGGAATTTCCTGCACTTTGCCCAAGCGCCGCGCTCCCGACACCCAGGCACCCAGGAGTCGCGCCTGTTGTGGCCCCATGTGCATGCCCTTCGTGGCCCCGCTGTCGCCCTTTGTGTCCCCCTCATTGTCCTACGTGGCCCAGTTGCTACCCTCAGTGGCCCCATAGTTGCCTTCTGTGGCCCCGCATTATCTGCACTTCGTGGCCCACACTCGTTCGCACTCTTCGTGGCCCCATACGCATTCCATTCGTGTCCCCGCTGTCGCCCTTCGTGGCCTACTTCGTGCCCTTCGTGGCCCTGCTGTCGTTCTCTCTCGCTCTCGCTTTCGCTCGTCGTCGCCGTCGTCTTCGACGTCGTCGTCGTCGTCATGGTCGGTCCCCTGTCTGTCCCTCTTGGGGTCGGGTCGACGGTCCGCGGCCGCCCCGCCGATCAGCGCTGCCGCTGGCCAGGCCGTCGGTCCGCGGCCGCCCCGCCGCTTGCCGGGGCCTGGCCTGCAGGGAAGAAAGGTCTACCCCCCAAAAGGGGTTCAATCGAAGACGAAGAGGGCGGGTATCGAGGGTTTGGGAAATACGCGTTATTGGACACTCGAGCATATTAGGGCGAACAGTCTTAAAATGATTGTTGTTGTTGTTGTTGTTGCTGTTGTTGTTGTTGTTGTTGTTGTTGTTGTTGTTGTTGTTGTTGTTGTTGAACATTATTAATTCTAAAGAATAATTATTGTTGGGACCCCTGGTGCACGCCCCCCCTGCGCCGCCTAGGCCGCAGCTACATTTTCATCATTTTCGTGAGGAAGCCTCAGGTAATTCGATGTGATCAAGATCCGGTTGTTTTGTTCCCCCCCGCTTTCCCTTGCAAAAAACACTATAAAATGACATTTCTTGTTCTAATATAATCAAATTTCAAGAATCCCTTGCAAAAAATAAGGTAAAGTGGACATTCGCGCGCGCAAGACGAAATCCTTCCAAAAGCTTAGTGTTCGGAGCGATTTTAACATAAAAACATCAAAAAACCAATGGTTTTTCAACAAAAAATGTCAAAATCTCATCCCGCGCGCTCTTGCGGATTCGTAGGAAACCCAACACTTTTTAAACATTTCTGTCAAACGGGCTTTTGCGAGCAACTTTTTCGAACTTCTGCGACAACGGTTGCGCACCTGCCAGGGCCATCATCCCTGTCAAATAATACCATGCGGGACACATTCGTTTTTTCTTCGCGCGCGCACGCCGAAATCTCCAAAAACCATTGGGCTTCTTAAGAATTTTAGCACCGCGCATCATAAAATCACACGAATCGCACCGTAGGTCCTCGAAAAACACCTGCACGACTTTTCAAAATTTTACCCGCGCGCTGGGACAACCATATCCTCTCTCTCTTGTGTATTCCCACATCCCTCAGGAATTTGCCCTAAAGATGTGATCAACTATCTTGTGAGTACGTATCATGTGTATCATGTGTATCATGTACCATATGCATCATATGCAACAGATGTTCTGTGGAAGGCTTAACAACTTCTGTGGGTTAACAAGGCTTAACAACTTCTGTGGGTGTACGAACGTAGGCTTAACAACTTCTGTGGGTGTGTACTCCACGCCAGTGTAGTAGCCACGGTCGTCCGCAGGCCACGAAGTGAAGTGTCCGAACGTCATAGGGCGGGAAGCTGGGTGTGGGTGGTGGCGAAGAGTCGTGTGGATATTTGGTAGAGCTTGCACTGCCCCCCCACAAAGTGGGGGTATTGGCTGGCGTCGCATGAAAACCCTGGCACTGGTGAGAACACTGAGCGTTCGGGTAAAGTGATTGTTGTTGTTGTTGTTGTTGTTGTTGTTGTTCAAGTCTCATTGCTGAAGAATAATTATTGTTGATCCTCCCTCACCGGTGCATATTGTTTTTCTCAATCAAAGTGTGCCCCTCGACGCTCGCACCCTGTTTTTTGTCAGGGGAAGTCTTGGTGCTCAAACTGGGTCCTTGGCCCCCCGGATTACAACAACAATGGCTCCCGCTTGAGATTTCCTCCAAATTTACTGAGGACCCCCACTCCTGAGACTTCTTCACAATTTACTCAGGATCGGTGCTCCCGCCTGTGACGTCCTCGCAATCTAGTCAGGACCCCCGCTCCCATCTGAGACTTCCTCACAATTTACTCAGGAACGGCGCTCCCGCTTGAGACTTCCTCGCAGTTGAATCAAGACTTCCTCGCAATCTAATCAAGACCCCCGCTCCCGCCAGAGAACCCTTCACATTTTATTCAGGAGTTGCGCTCTCGCCTTTGGTTTCCATGCAATTTATTCAGAAATCGCGCTTTCGACGCTCAGGAAACACGCTGAACCAATGACGCCGTTACAATTTACTTAGTAGTCGCGCTCTCGCCATACTCAGGCATCCCGCTTGAATGTCCCACCCGCCCGACCCGCCCGTCAGGGGATCGCCCGCCCGTCGTGGGCCCCCGCCCGAGACTTCCTTCAGGAACGGCGCTTTCGCTTAGGACTTCCCGAACGTTCACGCTCTTACCTTCCTGCTCCTCCTCCGTCTCCCTCCTCCCTCCTCCCTCCTCCCTCCTCCCTCCTCTCCTCCCTTCTCTCTCCCTCCTTTTTTCCCTCATCATTCTGCCTCTCTGCCCTATCCCCTCTCCCTCCTCTCCCTCCTCCCTTCTCCCTCCCCTCTCGTGCCTCCTCCCTCCCTCTTTCTTTCTTTCTTTCTTTCTTTCTCTCTCTCTCTCTCTCTCTCTCTCCCCTCTTTCTCTCTCTCTCTCTCTCTCTCTCTTTTTCTCTACCTCTCTTATCTGTCTTTCTCTCTGACTCTCTCTGCCTGTAATCAACCGCCCCCCTCTTCGCTCCTTCTCTCCTCGCGTTTTCCCTCTTCCTTCGTCCCTCCCCCTCCCTTCCTCCCAGTCTCCCTCGTTCTCCCCCTCTTCTTTTTACAGGGCCCACACCAATGCCAATGGCGGGCACATGTACGCCCATGAAGGATTGTCCGCCCGTTCAGGTTTGCCCGCCTGTCTAAGCCCGCCGCCCCCCGCAAAGATAAATAATCCCCCCAAAGGCGGTGTGATCGAAGACAAAAAGAGCGGGGATCGAGGGTGTGGGGAACTCGTTTTGAATGACACGCGGGCAAGTAAGAGCGAACAGTTTTATGAATGATTGTTATTGTTATTGTTGTTGTTGATGATGTTGTTGTTGTGCTCTCATTTCTGAAGAAGAATTGTTGTTGATCCCCCCCACCGGTGCAGTTTGTTTTTTCTTAATCGAAGTGTGCCCCTCGACGCTCGCACCTTGTTTTATCAGGGAGAGTCTTGAGGCTCAAACTTGGCCCCTGGCCCCCGAGTTACAACAACAACGGCTCCCGCCTGATACTTCCTTACAATTTAGGCAGGACCCCCGCTCCCGCCCGAGACGTCCTCGCATTTTATTCAGGAATCAACTCTCTCTTGGGACTTCCTCACAATGTATTCAGGAATTGCTCTGGAGTCGCGCTCTCGCTGGAGACTTGCTTGCGATTTACTGAAGAATGGCGCCCTTGCGTAGGATTTTTTGTAATTTATTCAAGCGCGTCGCGCTCCCGACACCCGGGCACCCAGGAGTCGTTCTCACGCTTAGGACTCCCTCACAGATTACCTAGGAATCGGGATCTCGCTGCCCTTCGTGGCCCCGTTGCAGCCCTTCGTGGCTCCCTCGCTTTGTTTCGTGGCCCCGTTGCAGCCCTTCGTGGCCCCCTCGCTGCCCTTCGTGGCCCCGTTGCAACCCCTCGTGGCCTCCTCGCTGCCCTTCGTGGCCCCGTTGCAGCCCTTCGTGGCCCCCTCGCTTTGTTTCGTGGCCCCGTTGCAGCCCTTCGTGGCCCCCTCGCTGCCCTTCGTGGCTCCGTCGCAGCCCTTCGTGGCCCCGCTGTTGCCCTTCGTGGCCCCTTCGCTGCCCTTCGTGGCCCCGTTGCTGGCCTCAGTGGCCCCGTCCTTGCCCTCCGCGGCCCAGTATACGTATGCCCTTCGTGGCCCCCGCTCGTTCGCGTCCGTTGGGGCCCCATATGCATGCCCTTCGTGGCCCCGCTGTCGCCCTTCGTGGCCCCCTCGCTGCCCTTCGTGGCCCCGTTGCTGCCTTCAGTGGCCCCGTCCTTGCCCTCCGCGGCCCAGTATACGTGTGCCCTTCGTGGCCCCCGCTCGTTGGCGCCCGTTGGGGCCCCATCTGTATGCCCTTCGTGGCCGCGCGGTCGCTGTTGTGGCCCCCTCATTGTCCTACGTGGCCCAGTTGCTACCCTCAGTGGCCCCATAGTTGCTTTTTGTGACCCTGCATTATCTGCCCTTCGTGGCCCCCGCTCGTTCGCGCTCTTCGTGGCCCCATACGCATTCCCTTCGTGTCCCCGCTGTCGCCCTTCGTGGCCTACTTCGTGTCCTTGTGGCCCTGCTGTCGCTCTCTCTCGCTCTCGCTTTCGCTCGTCGTTGTCGTCGTCGTCGTCGTCGCCGTCGTCGTCGTCGTCGTCGTCGTCGTCGTCGTCGTCGTCGTCGTCGTCGTCGTCGCGGTCGGTCCCCTGTCCGTCCTTCCTGGGGTCGGGTCGACTGTCCGCGGCCGCCCCGCCGATCAGCTCTGCCGCTGGCCAGGCCGTCGGTCCGCGGCCGCCCCGCCGCTTGCCAAGGCCCGGCCTGCAGGGAAGAAAGGTCTACCCCCCAGAAGGGGTTCGATCGAAGACGAAGGGGGTGGGTATCGAAGGTTTGGGAAAGACGCGTTACTGGACACTCGAGCAGATAAGGGCAAACAGTCTCAAACTGATAGTTGTTGTTGTTGTTGTTGTTGTTGTTGTTGGTGTAGTTGTAGTTGCAGTTGTAGTTGTAGTTGCAGTTGTAGTTGTAGTTGTAGTTGTAGTTGCTGTTGCTGTTGCTGTTGTTGTTGTTGTTGTTGTTGTTGTTGTTGTTGCTGTTGTTGTTGCTGCTGTTTTTACAGGGCCGGACGTGCGCAAGAGCCCTGCGAACATGATGCACGGACGCCTCCCTCCCCTCGCGATTCGACTTGCGGTGCACCTGCCTCGCTGTGCTCGTTTGTCCACGAGTCGCGCGATAGGGGACCTTTCCTGAGGGGCAGCGGATTTCTCGATCTGCCTTTCCTGGTTGTTTTCGTGGTTATTTTGGTTATTTGGTTCGACGCCTCGATGTTGTTATTTTGGTTCTGGCGATGTCCCAGGCTATCGGGCCCGCCCGGCCCCCCTCCCATCCCTGGAAGACTGGCCCTGTCAGTTGCGCAGATCCGAAGGGGTCACGCTACCGATGCGCGCGGACATCCGTGGGGCTGCCCAACGCGAAAAGGTTAGGTCATCGGCTAAGCCCTTCCCCCCTCCCCCCCCGCTGGGTCACTTGGGTTACCGCCGACGACTGCAGCAGGGTCGCCTCCCTCCTCGATCTTCGAGGGCCGAGAGGGGGTGCGCGTGGCCCTCTCGGAGGGGGCCGACGCCTGCCCGCCACCGCCCCGCGGCCAGGCCGACCGGGCCTCTTCGCCGGCGCGGCGGCGGGCCTGGCGGCAGGCGCAGCTGCGCCAGCAGGCCACCGACGCGCTCCGCTTCGAGGCCTTCGCGTGAGCCCACCCGGGGGCGCCCGCTCTCAGAGGGCAAATCACGGAGGCTTCCGCTCGAATTGCACCGTCCGCAGCCCCCAAGGGAGCCGTGAGGTCTCAACGGGATCCCCGCTGCCCTGCACCTCAAAGACGCCCGTCTGGTCGAGGTGTCAGTCCACGGCCCTCAGAACTCGTCCTTGAAGGCCTTGGTCGGGAAGGCCTTCGCGATGGTCTTGGCCAGCTTTCCCCATGACAAGTTTGCCGAACACGGGCAAATCACGGAGGCTTCCGCTCGTCTTACATTGAACGTATATCGGCGCAGAGCGCCCAAGAGCGCTCAATAGCGACCAACAGCGCCCAAAAGCGCCCAGTAGCGCCGAACATCGTTCACATAGCGCCCAAGTAGTGCCCCAAAAAGTGACCGATAGCGCCCACCTGCGCCATGTGAGGGAGATGCACTATGTTCGCTTTGCGCGCGATTGGGCTCGCTATTGGGCGCTGTGGGGTCGACCAGAATCTTCCGTGAGCTGCTTTATACCTGCTCCCAGCCGTCGCGGCCGTCGCGTGGTTGTCGGGCGTCGTGAGCATTCAGTATGGACCCGACCACACGAAACCTTCCCCAAAAGGACCCAACCCTGAGACCCCAGGACGTCCATCGGTTTTTGGTGCCAGAACTCCACGCTGTCCATCGCAAACCCAAGAAACCCGGGGCACCCTGGAGGCAAGCTGGGTGTATCTTGGCATGGGTCTCCGCTGTTAGAAGGCCACATGCGAACCCTACCCCTACCCCCCACGATTTCTGAGGGGGAGGGTGGGGTTCACTTCGCTCGGGAGCTTCCGAGCGAAGTGAAGCCCCCCCTCCCCCTCAGAAATCGTGGGGGGTAGGGGTAGGGTTCGCATGTGGCCCCCTAGCTGTAGGCACGGCTGCCGCGTGCGTGGAAGAAAGCGGGGCGCGGCTGGCCCGGGAGGCGCCACGGCCGCGGCGTGTCGTCGCAAGGCCTCTGGGCGCACGGTTTTCCCCAGCAGGCGGTGGTGCGGCTCTGCCGGGGGGGGGTGGCGGTCGAACGCTAGACGCCCCGCGCACTGCCGCCGCTGCGCACCGCTGCTAGATTTAGGTCGGGCATGTTCCTCCACAGCAGGAGTAGCCAAGAACAGTCAAAAAATAGTCTGGGGATGGTTTTTTGATTATTTTTGCATGTTTCTAGGTATTGTTGACTATTTTTTGTTTTTCTTCCGACATCCGCCTGTAGGAGGACATACCCGACCTAATGCTAGATCATACCCTAGTCTCGTGGAGGTGCTGATGCAACCGAAGCGTCGCAGCGGCTTCACCTTCTGACCAGCAGCCAATACCTTCTCTCCCTGGGCGTCCGATGTGCCGTTTTTCAGGTCGCGGGCCTGGAGGTGCCGACCCTCTCCCCAGGGGCCAGGAGGAGGAGGAGGAGGAGGAGGAGGAGGAGGAGGAGGAGGAGGAGGAGGAGGAGGAGGAGGGGGAGGAGGAGGAGGAGGAGGAGGAGAGGAGGAGGAGGAGGAGGAGAGGAGGAAGGAGGAGGGAGGAGGAGGGAGGAGGAGTGAGGAGGAGGAGGAGGAGGAGGAGGACCCGGAGGGACAGTCTCTGCATCCCAGATCCCATTCCTGATGGCCCCCGGGGCTCGACGGCAGCCCCTGGAGCTCGACACGGAGGAGGGGCGCCGGGACCGCGCAAGCAGAAGCCCGCCCGAGATCCGACCCCACGGCGCCTCCTCCCCAAACCCCCGACGTCGTGATTTGTTTTGCAGCGTCGACCCCCAGAGGTCCTCCTCCTCCTCCTCCTCCTCCTCCTCCTCCTCCTCGCTGATCCTCCTCCTCCTCCTCCTCCTCCTCCTCCTCCTCCTCCTCCTTCCCTCCTCCTCCTTCTCCTCCCCCCAGAGGTCTGAACCCCTTCCCCGGGGGTCCAGTTTCTCATCCCGAGTCGTTTTTTGACGGCCCCGAGGCCCAGCAAGGGGCCCCAGAGGCCGCAAATGGCGACGAACCTCCCGTCGGGATTTTGTCATGACTCGAGGGGGTCTGGGTCTGTAGGTCCTACTTGCAGTGCTCGGCTCCTGTGCAGTTTTTTCGAGCTTGCCGCGGCCACGCATCGCGGAGGAGGGCACGTTGAGAGACAATGGCAGTTCTCCCCCCCCGGCCGCGCAGAACTTGTGCCCGGACCAGACCCCTCGCGGGGTCCAACCTGACCCGTTTTTCGAGGCGGGTCCAGCCCCAGACCCCCTCGGGCAATGAAAAAACCAGGACGGGAGGTTTTTCGCCACTTTCGGCCTCTGGGGGCCCTTACCGGGCCTCGGGACCGTCGAAACGACTCAGGATGCAGAATCGGTCCCGGGGAACAGGTGGAGACCTCGGGGGGTCGACGCAATAAAAGTTCGTTACGTCGGGGGTCTGGGGCCCCGGGCATCCAGCGGCCCCATTTTTTTGCTCGATGCCTATGCCCCGGAGGTCCGGACCAGTTCCCCAGGGCCGGCTTTGCGTCCCTGGTCCTTTCTTGACGCCGCCGAGGCCCGGCGAGGGCCCCCCCCCCAGAGGCCGAAGACGGCCCAGCACCGCCCGCTCCAAATGCCGTGGATCTGGGCCTTCTGCAGGTGGGGTCCGCGCAGATGGGGTCGGAGGACCGCGCCGCATCGGCGATGCATTGGCGACGCGGCTCGGTGTGGAGCCCGGTTTTCTCCACGCCGGCGTCGCCGATGCATCGCCGAGGCATCAGCCCAGGGATCCGACGCTGCCTCCATCGCAGCGTCGGGGCCCTGGGTTTCTCAAGGAGGGTCCAGCCGCGGCAGCCGGGCGCAGCCGCCGGGAGGCCGAGGGGCAGGACGAAGAGCCGCCGGGGGGAGAGCCGCCGCGCCTCGAGGGGCTCTCCTCGGGAGTGCATCGAGCGAGGTCTCCTTCGGCTCCACGGCTGGCCGCGCAGGCGCGGGTGCCCTGCCGCGGAGAGAGAAGGAGGGCCTACCGCTGCCCCCCCCCCCCCCCCCAGACCACCTCGAGTCATGACGAAACCCGCGGCGGGAGGCTTTTCGCTCTTCTCGGCCCCTTTGGGGGCCCTCGCCGGGGCCTCGGGGCCGCCCACGGACGACGCGGGACGGGAAACCGATCCCGGGGAGTGGGTCGAGACCTCTGGGGGTCGACGTGGCGACAAAAGTCGTGACGTCGGGGGTCCGGGCCCCTTGCGTGGCGGTCTCACGCCAGTGCGGGCCGTCTGCGAGCTTCCCTTCGCCACAAGACATATCCACAGGGGCACCCTTCAATGGATCGTTCCTGGGCCTCCCTGGCGGGGCGGCGGTGCATGGATCCCCACTGGGAGCCGGCGACCTTCTACACCGCCGCCTTCCCTGAAGGCACACGCAAAGTTCCTCGGAGGGTGTCCGCGTGTATATTTTCGTGGCCTGTCCCCCCTCCTCTCCCCCGACGACGGCGCGGCCGACGGCGACGACGACGGCGACGTCGTCGCCGTCGCCCTCGGCGTGCGGTGGCGCGCCGTGCGCTCGGTCCGCCGGCGCTCGCCGACGCTCGCCGCGCTGCCGCCGCCGGGCCAGCCCCCCGCTCGCGCGCGGCGCCCCCTCTGCAGGTGGCGCGCGTGCGTTGGCCCCCCGTGGCCGCTGGGCCCACGGCGCGCGCGCGCGCGCGCCGCGCTCGGCAGTGGCGGGCCTGCTGCGGAGCGGCGCCCGTGTGGGGTTCTGGCGTGCGGCGCTGTCGCTCCCGGAGGCCCGGCGTCTCGAAGAGCTCGAGGCGCATGCTTTTTCATAGCTTTTGGGCCTCGCGGGGCCCTCCGCGGGCCTCGGGACGGTCAGGAAACGCCTCGAGCTGCAAGAACGGTCCGGGGGAAGTGGTCGAGAGGTCGGGGTTCCGACGTGCGGCGCTGTCGCTCATAGGAGCCTGGAGGGTGTTTCTTGGGGGATCCTGCGGTGACCCGGGTTAACCCGGCCCGCCCACTCCCCTCCCACCCAGATAATTACCCTGGATTTCGTAATCAAGGGGAGGGGGTCTGGACCCTCCAAGACGAGCCACTTCAGACCTCCCCCGTGGGAGAGCCCTCCCAAACCTCGTCCCCAGACCCCCCCAGGCCCTCCCAAGATAGCCTGGAAGAGACCCCCCCCCCGAAATGAGACCCCCCTCCCTTGAATCACGAAGTCCGGAGCAACCTGACCTTGTCGGTTGCGCAGTTCCGAGGGGGGTGCGCAGCGCTGGTGCGCGCGGGCATACGCGACGGCTGGCCAAGGCGAAAAGGTCAGGTAATCGGCACCTGCCCCCCCCCCCCCCCCCAACGGTCAAATTGGTTATTCAGGAGGGAAAAAGACACACAGACACAATTGATCGTCGATCCCCAAGAACATATGGGAAAATACGGGCATGCTCTTTTTGTCCGGGTGCACGATGATCTCGCGCGAGTGCTGGCTTCTTGCGATCCTGGTTCGCTTGTTCGCTTTGCTCTGCCAGTCCTGTATTCAAAGTGTGGCTTCCTCTGAGCAGTCAAGAAGTGCTTGGGTTTGTCCTGACAGGGAAGACTCTAGTTGGTTCCGTACAAAAATCTATGAGCCGTCTTGGGAACGGATCCAGGAATGGCCTGGGATCTACATGGCAACATGATCTCCAGTGAGAGCGCGACATCTTTCCGTCAGGCGTCCTGGTGTCCATGGTCGGCTTGCAGGCTTAGAGGTTGAAACCTTATTTTCTGGGCATAGAAGTATTGTGGACTCCCGTCGAATGTGTGCGATGCTTGCGAGAGTCGCGCATCACATGCAGCTGAAAACTTTGGATTTCTGCTGGATGTCGTGCGCCCTTGTATGACGCACGCGTGCATTGATTCGAACGCAATTCAGTGGCGGCGTTTCGGGTGTGCTTGGAAGGGTCAGCTCAGGAATTGCTTCAGCGCTGGAGTGTGCAGTTTATTCCCCCGTGCTCTCTCGATCACGCGCATGGCGATATCGGGCAAACGCGAGTACTCCCAGCACTTGAGTTATTTGGAGGCTTCCGTTGGACACAGAGGTCCAGCCTTGCCCCAGTCCTCAGGATGAGGGAGCCCGCTGGAAGTATGGGAGGGATGATGACCAGATTCGTGAATGCTGTTGGAGTCTCTCTTGGTGTCCTCTTCACTCTTTGCGAGTTCCCCCCCCCCTCCCTTGTGGGCTCACTTGAAGCCGCTTGCCTCCGTGGGCTTTGCTTGGGCGGCCTGCGCCATGTGACCGGCTCGGTGGCGAATGGACCAGCCTGAAGTGCTCGACACTTCCCTCGGCGACGACGAGTGGAACGAGGAGTTGGAGGCTGAGGAGGCATCGCTGCGCGCCGAGCTGGCAGCTGCCCGTGGTCGCCTGGTGGCTCCCCCCCGGGTCGAGCAGCGAAGCATGCAGAGGGAGGTCGCTGCACAGTCGCACTGTGGCGAGGCCGCTGGTTGATACGGCCCGCGACCCGCGCTGGTCGTGTGGACCCTGGCGCAGTCATTTTCTCACGGAGGCGTGGGGATGACACGTGATTGCCATTGCTGGCAGCTGTCGAGGTACTGGGGTCGCGATGCCCTTGGGTCCTCGGTACCTCCTCCGAGGACTCCTCCTCTAGAGGCCGGGCAGATCAGCGCACATGCTTTGGGGAGGCTGCGCCTCCGTATGTAGCAGGTCAACTCTTGGTGGGGAGGAGGGAAGGCAGGTGGCGTACATGTTCCGCTTTTCCCCGTGGCTCCGCCCTCGTCCCTGCCGGCCCGTGCGCCCTGTACCGTCCCGCTTCTGCTGTCACTCCCAGGCTCCGCCGGTGTCTCAGCGGTGCCGCTGGCCGCTGTAGCTCCCGCCTGCGCCCCCCAGCTTTTTCGCGTCGGGTCCGAGGGCTTGACCAGTCTGGGTTTTGCCCTGGTAGCGTGTCGTCAGCGGGCTCGAAGATTTCCTCTCGCCAGAATGATCTTGTTGTTCTTTAGGTTCAGGCAGGTTTACTTGCATGGCGTTCGCTCCCCCCGCCCTCGCCCCTCTTCAATCGAGTACGAGCGAGCGTGCAAGTGCCTTTCGACTTGATTCTCGCACGTCAAGTCGTTTGCGGTTTGCTTCAGGTGCAGGCCCCCCCCCCCGTCCATGCAAGTAAACTTGCCAGAGAACAAAAAGCAGACTCAGTCAGTCTCCTCAGGGGGGGGGCTGGGGGGAGGCGTCTCAGCGGCCTGGGGGCGCGGCTGGGAATCTGCCGGCAGCGCTCACCAGGGTGCTCTGGCCCGATTTGGTCCAGAAAGGCGACTCACTGTGGTTTTCTGGCGGCACGGGCGCGGCCCGAAATCAACCGGCAGCGCTCACTATGGTGATCTGGCTCGATTTCACTCCTGTGGCTCGCACTGTATGTCCTTTACGTAGGATATGTGCCTATGGATTGCCCACTTCTGTAGCAGGCAACTTGTGTTTGTGTGTATCTGTTTTTACGCATGTGTCTATGGATCGGCCCTCTCCTGAGGCTGGAGTCTCATATGTGCTTACGTATGTGCCTATATATTGCCTCTCTTCTGTGGCTCGAATCCTGTGTGTTTCACGCATGTCGCAATACATTGCCCCTCTCCTGTGGCTCGAACCCTATGAGTTGTTTTTTGAATGTGCCTGTATATTGCCCTTCTCTTGTGGCTCGAATCCCATGTGTGTTTACACCTGTGCCTAGGGTTTAACTCCGTACTCGTACCGACAGTATGATGAGGTCGTTCTGGCAAGCGGACGTTTCAGGCTTCCATCCGCCTCCACACCTTAGCTGCTATTCGGGTGCTTTGCTGTGGTAATTTGCCGCGTTGTCGCAGAGGGTGGTCAATTTGGCCTGGTGCGTGCCCCGCCTGACCTGGTCTCCGCCTATTGGTGCCACTGGCGCAGCGGAGGATAAGGGGATGTGGCTTCCACCAGTTTATCCGGCCTGCTGAGTCCCTTTTGTGGCACAATCGGGCTTGCCGTTGACCCTCTTTCTGTTCCCCCTCTCCTTCCCCGGCGTGGCGTTTTCTTGATTCTGTTGGCCTCACTGTCCCTACGCCGCCAGTGGAGCGCTGCAAAACGATCGGCTTTGCCTGGCTTTTCTTTTGTTTACAGTGGTGTTCACGTCTCCACGCAAGGTGGAATATCTATAGTGTGCGCGTCCCGTTACTTCGCGCGTCCATACTGTGTATGTCGGTTAACCACCGGTGTTTACAAGCTGGCGCTGAGTTGGAGGTCGAGTGTGTGCGTGTGTTTGTGTTTGTGTTTGTGTTTGTGTGTGTGTGCGTGTTCTGCTGCGCAGCGTTCGGCTACGCCCCCCACCCCCAATACATGGCAGGGTTTTCAGCGCTGCGCGCATTCCACGCAAGGCGGGTCATCCGTCCTGATAGCACTCGTGCTTGGCTTTGCACAACTGGTGTGTGCAACCCAGCGCAGCGTCGGAGCAATCGTGTGTGTGTGTGTGTGTGTGTGGGTGTGTGTGTGTGGGGGGGTGCGTTACGCGCCTGCGCTCGCTCATCGTGCTCGCGTTCGGGGTTGCCAAATCAAGCAGGGCTGGTCTACCTCAGATTTCCTGAATCAGGGGAATTCGTGCTGCTGGCCCCTCCACGTTTTCGGCCTCTGGAGGCGCCCTTTGGGCTCCAGGACAGTCAGAGAAAAGGATCCAGGATGGAAGAGCCGATCCCAGGCAAGGGGTCGAGGGCCCCAGGAAGGCACGCCACGAACAGCACTGTGACTTCGGAATGTTGGTCTGTTCTAGTTGCTGCAGTTTTTGGTGGATGCCCCATGCGGTTCGACGGCTGCAAACAAGTTGTAGCTTCGGACGCCAGTCCACAGGGAAGGGGGGCGACGAAGTTGACCCGAGGGCTTTCGGCCGTTCGATGAGCTGCTCATCCGATTTCGGTGACGTGACACTGAGCGTGGCCCCAACAGCGTCTGACCCCACCCCTGGTCTTCCAGGGCCGAGGCCAAACCTTGGCAGTCTGCCGTCTCCGTGCGCCCCTGGAGCCCCCCCAGGGCCCAGCAGGTCCAGAAACGTCAACAGACCAGATCCTTGGTCCTGGAGGGTCGATGGCAGCACCTGGCAGCACCTGTGCTCCTGGCCGAGCACCCTGCCGTCCTCCTCCTTCCACCTCGTCAGGGGCAGCGACAGGCAGAGGTGGACTGGCCCAGGGATGGGAGCATCGACCCCCCGATCGCCCACTCGTCGCCCCGTCGGGGCCCCGGCGCCCACACCCCGCCCAGGAGCGGTGCGGTCTCGCTACCGGGGGTCGGTCGCTGATCCGTCGGCGATGCACCGCTGATTCCGAGTCCTTGCTCCCCCAACTCGGCCAGTCTCCACCGCCAGGATGTATATCGATATCCACCGCGTTGGCGTCGAGCCCAAGCATCTCCGAGAGTGGCGGATGTGGATATCTGCCCGCCCAGATTACGGCGGCGCGCAGTCCCCCCCCCCTTCTCCCTTTGTCGTTTCCCCTCGCTCCTCCTCCTCCTCCTCCTCACTCCTCCTCACTCCTCCTCACTCCTCCTCACTCCTCCTCCTCCTCCTCACTCCTCCTCCTCCTCCTTCCTCCTCCTCCTCCTCCTCACTCCACCTCCTCCTCCTCCTCCTCCTCCTCCTCCTCCTCCTCCTCCTCCTCCTCCTCCTCCTCCTCCTCCTCCTCCTCCTCCTCCTCCTCCTCCTCCCCCGCGCCAGGTGGAAGTGGAGCGCCGGCGCTCGGCCCAGGCGCGCACGCACGGTCGGCCGGCTCTGCCGCTCGGGGGGCCCCCTTCGGGGCGGGGGCTCTCGGAAGACCTTCCGCACATCCCCGGCGAGAGGTGCGCGCGATCAGGAGGAGAGGCCGTGAGTGATCCCAGGCCCCCTCGAGTAATGAGAAAATCACGACGGGAGGCTTTTCAAAACTTCCGGCTCTGGGGGCCCTTGCCGGGCCTCAGGGCCGTCAAAAAAAGGCTCAGGATGGAAAACCCGTCCTGGAGAATTGGTCGAAACCTCTGGGGGTCGACGTCATGAAAAGATCACGACGTCGGGGGTCTGGGGTGAGCGATCATCGCCCACCAAACCACCCCAACCCAACCCGAAGGCCCTGATGTGCCCTCCATTTCCAGTGGTGGTGAGGGGGGGGGGGTCGGGGGACATTGAAAAAGCACATCTGGAGCCCGTAATTACCCCCCCTAACCCGAAGTTCGGGTCTTCGGGTTGGGTTGGGGTGGTCCGGCAGGTAGTCACGTGATGAGGCCAGGGGTCCTCGAAGCCTCTCGCCTTGCTCTGGGCCTGCTGGGGCGTCCTCGTCGCCAGGGGGTGAAGTCGGAGAGCCTGGCGCGAAGGCGCTGCTGGACGGGTCTCGGGGGTTCGGCTCTGGGGCCCGAGGCCCGGACCTCTGGACGCCTCAGGGCGGACGCTCTCAGCGACTCTCACGTCCAGGTGCCGGTCTCTGGCCCTGGGGCAATCGAGAACGGACCCGCGACGGGAGACCGATCCCATGGATGGGGCCGAGAGTTCCAGGGCCCATCCTTTCCTAGGGCCCCCGCGCGGGTGCGAAGCTAGTCGCACTCCGCGCTTCGCGGTCTGGGCGATTTCAGTGCGGGGCGCGAGTCCCGCATCCTTCTGGTTGACCCAGAAGGGGGTCCAGCGAAGAGGGGGTGGCGCAATAGATTTGTGGGGTTGCAGCCGGTATGGGGTGTGCAATACCTTCCAGGGCGCAAGTGTGTTGCTGGATTTTGCGTGCAATAGATGAGTTGCAATACGATCGAATACAATTCTCTGGCGCAATACATGTGCAATACAATTGCCCCAAATCTATTGCACCATCCCCTTCAGCTGGACCCCCCTGTGGGTCACGAGGAATCCTGTTCCTTGGGGCGGCGGCGCGAAAGCGCGAAGATGATCGCGCTTCGCGTTCCGCGGAGCGCGAAGCGCGAAGGTAGTTGCCCTAGCTTTCTGACTGGAGTCTCGGCGTTCGAAGTCTGGGAGGGCAGTGCTGCTAACCGGGGGGTGGAGCGCCGTGCCGACGGACTGGTGGATGCCCGATCCCGAAGCAATGATCGCGATTTCTTCGTGATGTTCCGTCTCTGCGTGCCTCCTGCTGCCGCCCCTCGTCCCTTCCCCTTCCTCATCCTGTCCTCCTCTTCCTCCTCTTCTTCCCCTCTTCCTTCCTCCCTCCTCCCTCTTCCTTCTCTTCCTCTTCCTCATCCTGTCCTCCTCTTCCTCCCATCCTGTCCTCCTCTCCTCCTCTTCCTCCCTCCTCATCCTGTCCTCCTCTTCCTCCCATCCTGGACCCCGCCTCCGCCTTCCACGACGGGGGAACCCTGAGGCCCCCGGAGGCACGGCAGCGCTGCGGCCACTCCCAGTGCCCGCTCGCTGCGGGCACTCAGCGCTGCTGCAGCGCTGAGTGCCCGCCCAGCCCGCGTCCCACACCCAGCGCCCGATCGCGGCGGCCCGTGCCCAGCGCAGGCGGCGGCCCACACCCGACGCGCCCTTTGTCCCTTGCTCCGCGCGCGCTCGGCGGGCCGCACCCGGTGCCCGCGGCGGCCCGCACCCGTGCCGGCGGTCCGCAGCGCGAGCACGGAGGGCCCACGTCGGCGGGGGACGCCGCACGGAGGGCTTCTCCGAAGGGCTTCGGCGACCCGTCCTCCTCCTTCTCCTCCTCCTCCTCCTCCTCCTCCTCCTCGGGTCGCCTACGGCCCGGGGGGAAACCGTGCAGCTCCGTACCCAGCCGTGCAGTATTCACTGCGAGAGACACAGCAGCCTCCTGCGGGAGACGGCATAAGAAGTTGTCATTTCGAGACGGCCAGACAGCACTGCCTGCGGGAAACAATCCAGCTCTCCCTGTGGGACAGAGTGCAAGTACCTTCTGTGGGAGACGAGGCGATTCTCCCTGCGGGGGGGCAATACAGCTACCCAGGGAAGTAACCAGCCCATCTTTCAACAAGTTGAAATATCAACGGGCGCATCCATATTCATGAGCATGCGCGCTGTGCTTTCTGCAAGACTCGTGGGGAACTTAGGCATTGCGCGCCCAAAGAAACGTGCCCAGCTGCCTGCGGCAAGTTCCACCTCCGTGCCAGCGCAGTACTCTGTGCGGCGACGCTTCCAGCACCGCCCAGAAGGTCGTAAAATGTCACACCCCTCGTCTCGAATCCTAGATGGGCTCTCATGGGGCCTACCTGGAACGTCTTGTGGCTGTCTTGGGCTCCTGTGCGGCCGTCTTGGGGCCCTCTTGGGACCTTTTTGGCCCGTCTTGGGGCCCTCTTTGGCCCGGTGCAGTCTCGGGCCGTCTTGAGCCCATCCTGGCCATTCGAGGAGGTCCCTCGGGACTGTCTCCAGGGCCCATTGGGGCCTTCTGGGGCCATCTTGGGCCCCTCATGGGCCGTCCTGCTGCCATCGTGGGGCCGTCTTGAGCCCATCTTGGCCATTAGAGGAGTCCTTCGGGGTTGTCTCGAGGGCCTATTGGGGCCTTCTTGGGCCACCTTGGGCCCCTCGTGGGCCGTCCTGCTGCCCTCGTGGGGCTGCGCCCAGGGGGGCGTCCGGCCGGCCAGGGAGGCCGCAGAAGAGAAGGGGAAGGGCGGCGCACGCGAGGAGGCGTGGCCGTGAGGGGGGGCGGCCTATAGAGAAGTCTTGCACAAACCGTGCCATGCACCAGTCAAATTGTATACCATTCCGACGGTTGTGGTTAATGGTGAAATCAGAATTTTGATGGTGAAATAGAAATTTTGAGGGTGAAATAAAAAAACTCACTACGTAACAACACTACGCAAAAACACTACGCAAAAACATTACGCAGGTTTATTTCACCCTTAGGCATACCTCTCTACCATTCCTCAACGTGCCAGGGGGGCACGGTGGCGGATATGAGGTGACACCGGAGGACAGTTGATTGCATGCGCAAGTCGTTGCTGCGCTGGACTTCCTGGGAGCTCCCGGCAGGGGCGCGAATTGCGCAGGTGGCAGCCCCTAGGGATCACCGAGCGCGTTCCACTACTCGCAAAGCGCCTACTCGCAAATGTCCGAAAAGCAAATGTTCGCCTCGACGTAATCTATCGTAGATCCTCCGCGGCGTATCCAGGCCATTTGCGAGTAGGAACGCGCTCGTCTAAGGGAGGGGAGGTCTAGCTCGTGTCTGCGGAAGACGTCACTCTGGTGGGCCTCCCAGGAGCTCACGGCAGTGGCGGCAGTTGCGCATGTGATAGCGCCAAGGGAGGCGAAGTCTGGTTTGGGTCCAGCCGATACGTCGATACGATGGACTTCCCAGAGCCTCACAGTTAATCACCGAGCGCGTTCCACTATTCGCAAAGTGCCTACTCGCAAACGTCCCCCCCAAAATCGCTGTTCGATGCAATGGAGCTTGCTTGCCTCGACGCAATGGATCCAGGCCGTTTGCTATGTATAGCTACTCTGCGAGCAGTGGAACGCAATTATCTGGTCAAGGCGTCTTTCCGCTGGACCTCCCAGGAGCTCACGAACTGTGCGCGAGAGCTGGCAGCGCCCAAGGAGATCGAGGGACGGCCAAGCTAGGAGCAGGCGAAAAGGAAACGAAGCGAAGAGCAGGCGAGGGAGGAGCATTTTTTTGATCATTTCGCAAGTTTCGTTCCAAACCCGCCTGCAGGAGGACATGCCCGGCCTATACAGTTCAGGCGTCTCTCCGCTGGACCTCCCGGGAGCTCGCGAGCTCTGCGCGCGAGAGCCGGCCGCGCCCCGGGAGATCGAGGGGCGGGGGGCTGGGAGCAGGCGAGGAGGAAGCGAAGAGCAGGCGAGGGAGGAGGGCAGGATGCGCAGCAGTGCTCAATTCAAACTGGGCACCCAACACACGCGGGGCCAGGCAACACTGCCTGGCAAGGTTGTAAAGGGGTAGCGAACACAACGCGCGAGCGTGGGGCAATGTGTGTGTGTGTGTGCGTGTGCGTGTGTGTGTGTGTGTGTGTGTGTGTGTGTGTCTGCGTTTTAGCATCATGGCATCGCCCATCCGAACTTAGCCCGCTTGACGTGTAATGTGGGTGATTGCGTGCCGCACCTCTCAGCATTTGGGCGTACTCATCCCGAGACTTGATTGCGTCACATACGATATTGAGAAGCGTATTGCCTTTTCTGTTTGCGTTGTTTGGTCAATGCCCCATTGCTCGTTTGAGACCTGCTGCACGTGGGGACGCCCCCATGGGAATGATATCTGGGGGGCCAATGTAGGATGAAGATGGGGAGGAGGAGGTGAGGAAGATGAGCCGCAGCGGGAGGATGTCCGGGATACGGTGGTATCTGTGCACGAATGGCGCCATGGAGCCGTGCCGTTGAATCTAGGACCACCGTGCGCGCAGAATACGGTACAAGTAAGACAAACATATGCATTTGAAGCACCTGCTTTCGGACGTTGTATGTGTCCGATAACTGTTGTTGCCGCAAGTGTCAATGCGATGTTCCAGGTACTCGTTCTGCCAATGTGCTGCCGATCGAGTTTGTCTGTTTGTTTAGTCACCGATTTTCTGAGTGTGTCGACCGCTTGGACACATTCGGATTTTATGAGCAGCCAAATGTTGTTGGGATAGTGGCGCGGCACGCCGAAGTGCACGTTTGCCGGTTTTGCCACCGTGCGCGAGGTTCAATTTCTTGTCTGGTTTTATTCGAACAGAAGAGGGGTTTCACATATGCTAGGCTATACTGTATCCTTCAAGCATTTCTGCTTCGACTTCCTGGTGTCGCTACCTTTTCCAGGCGCGTTTTGCCGGGAATCGTAGAGTTCATTGGCTTTCAAAGCGTGTCCAGCGTCATTCTGAACAGTCTGATCTGGCCACCTCGACCGATGAAAACCCATGCAGTGTGCCAATGCGGCCTGGGCAAGAAGGACGTCGTAAGAACACGATCTCTGAACCCCCTCCGGTGACGAGTTTTGGCTCAGCGTGCCGCTCCGCCGGTTCTGGCCCTCCACGCTTCGGCGCGACACGCGCTCGATGCGTCCTGAGCTGCTCCCAGCCTCCCGCCCCGCGGAGCGGAGCGACACGCTATCCGCTTGCAATGCCGGGGCCGCCGCCGCGACATGCCATTTCAAACTTCCCGACCGTAGAAACCACCAAAGGCCCAAAGGGCGGGGCGGCTCTCTGCATTTTCACACCTATAGTCCGCCCGCTGCGCAGGCGGCAGTCCTGGAGAGGCGACTGCGTTCGCTGACCGGCGACCTCGAGGAGGCACGCCGAGAGTCCGGCGAGCTGCTGAGCGCGCTGCTGTCCGAACGGCAGCAGGCAGCACGCTGCTTTGCGGTGGGGGCGAGCGCCTGGGCTTGTCGACGTCCTAGATCTTACGGGGAAATTTGCCGTAGCCCAGGATTGGCCAGAGGGGCTTTGCCAGGGTTGGCCGTGGTGTTGGGCTTTGGCATTTGATTTACGGTTGTGACGAATGCCTGCCATCCCAGACCCCCGACGTCACTTTTTTTTCTCACCTTTTCGACCCCCAAAGATCTCGACTTTCATTCCGAGTAGTGTTTTGACGGTCTCAGGGCGCGGTAAGGGCCCTCAGAGGCCGAAAATAGCGAAACGTTTCCCGTCGTATGTTTTCATGATTTGAGGGTGTCTGAGATTCGTATAGGGCCTGTCGGCGTATTTCTTCTCAGGTCAGGGTGCTGCTTCTTCCACCGTTATGGTTGGGAGCCATCCGTGCATGCGCCACGGATGCTCCCCTCTGCCACCCCAGCGCTGCATTCACAATCGATGCGACATCAGACTTCTGTTGTTGAGAATGTTGTATCATAGTTGCAAGTGGTAATGCGAAACTACGTTGGGTTGATAGTTGGACATTTGGTGGTGTCCATGATCGTGCGGTCCTCATTGAATCACTACCATGTCGTCCACAATTATTTTGAGCGATGCCTGCTGCCACTACCACCAAACCTGGCGACGAAGACGACTACACATGCCACCTGTTACTAGTGCTGCCATACCTACTTATTGTACTTCTTCTGCCACTCTATTCTTGTCACTCGCATTACCAAATATGCTACTGCTGCTTCTGCTGGTTCTACCACTTATGCTAGTGCTTCGACTACCACGGGGATCACCACGACGATAGTCGCGACGACGGCGGCAGTTGCCATAGCGACTGCCACGACGTCGACTACGTGGATCTTGTAATGTCCATCGGCCTACCGCAGTATTATGTGGACTCTCCCTGTCTGTATTATTCTTTTTTGCTTCCGCCACCTCTACGCTCAAGCCGCTACCGCTAGTGCTGCTGCTGCTCCAACTGCTCGCGCATGCGATGGCACAGCGGATGGTAGATACGGTTCCCGACGGCAGCAGCGCGAGACATTCTCGCCGTAGAGCTCAGCGGAGACGTCACCAGAGGCGTTCAAACAGTCTCCAGTCCGCGGAGCTGCCGGGCATGCTCGCGGCCGAGGCCGCGAGCAGCCGCCTGGCCGCGTCGTGGTCCGCCGAGCTCGCCGCCCAGTCTGCAGCGCTGGCCGCCGTGCACGACGAGGCCCCCGGGGGCCGCCGCGGGCCCTCTGCGCCGCCGGCCCGCCCGCCGCCTCCTTCGCCCCGCTCGCCCCTCCTTCCGCCACCGAGCGCGTTCCACTACTCGCCAAGTGCCTACTTGCAACCGCCCGAACAGAAACACGCACACACCTGCCTGCATCGCTGCAATGTCTCGTGCACCACCCATGGCGGATCCAGGACGTTTGCGAGCAGCTCCTCTGCGGGTCGTGGAACGCGCTTGTCTCCTCCGCCCCGCCGGGCCCTCCGCCCGCGCGGCCGCTGCAGACGCGGGCCGCCGCGCCGCGCCCCCGGGCGGCCTCGGCCCGCCCGCCCCGCGGCCCCCCGCGCGCGCCCCGAGGCGGTGCGGCGAGGCCACGCCGCGCGGTGGGGCCGCTCGGGGCCTCGGGGCGGCCGCACCGGCCCGTGCTCCGAGGACGCCCCGGGCGCCCCAGGGGCCTCCCGAGGGATGCCGACATCACCGCCTGGTCTGTCGCCGGTCTGTGGCCTGCAGCCTCGCGCGCGGCGGAATTATTATACTACTACTACTACTGCTACTGCTACTGCTACTGCTACTGCTACTACTACCACTACTACTACACTACTAATACGACTACTGCTACACTGCCTGCTGCTACTACTGCTTTTACTACTACTACTACGAATACTACTACTACTACTACTACTACGACTACTACTACGTACTACTACTACTACACTACTACTACTACTACTACTACTACTATACTACTACTACTACTACACATGTACTCTACACCACACTGACTACTTACTACTACTACTACGACTTACTGCTACTTACTACACTCACTACTATACTACTACTTACTACTACTACTCTACTACTCACTACGACTACTACTACTACGTACTACTAACTGTTACTTGCTACTACGCTACTTACTACTACTACTACCACCACTACTACTACTCTACTACTACTGCTACTAATACTATACTACTACTACTCCTACTACTACTACTACGACTACGACTACTACTACTACTACTACTACTACTACTTACTACTGCCTACTACTACTACTACTACTACTACTACTACCACTACTACTACTCTACTACTACTACTGCTGCTGCTACTACTGCGACTCCGACGACTACTACCTACTACTACAACTACTACTACTACTACCACTACTACTACTAGTACTACTACTACTACTACTATTACTACTACTACTTACTACTACTACTAACTACTACTACTTACTACTACTACTACTACTACTACTACTACTACTACTACTACTACTACTACTACTACGACTACTACGACTACGACTACTACTACTACTACTACTACTACTACTACTATTGCTACTACAACTACAACTGCAACAACAACAACTGCAGCAACAACAACACCTACTACTACTACTACTACTACTACTACTACCACTACTACTACTACTACCACTACGGCTACTACTGCTACTACTACGAACAATAATATCAATAGTAATATTTTGAAGACAACTCATACTAAACATAAGAAGACACATACTAATACGAAATATAAAAATCAATCAGTATGCTAACGCTAACAACAATAATGCTAATCATACGAAGACTACTAATGATAGGAAGGGGTCGTCTGCGCCGACATTCGCGCGTAGGCTGCCCGGGCAAGGTCGCGCGTCAGCGCTCTCATCCCCAACGTGGCGTGCCGCGCTGACGGCCCGCTTCAGCCGCCGCGTCAGGTCGTATGTGTCAAATCGCGCAACACCCAGACCCCCGACGTTATGTTTCTCATAACTTCACCCCCAGAGGTTTCACAGTCCTGGGGCCGGGTGAGGGCCCCCAGAGGCCGAGAATGACCCCTCCCCTCTGCTCTCCCCGCGTTCCGCTGTGCCCCAGTTCGCCTCTGGCGCGTCCCACCCGCAGCCCGACTGGCGCCTGCACCTGTTCGACTCGCTTGCGCCTGCTGAGTTTGAACAGTTTCATGGCTCGAGTCGAGGGGGTCCGGGGCCCTCTTTTTTTGGTCGCTCACCCGCCGGGGGCTCTCCGAGGAGGGCGCCCGCCTCGCCCGCACGCCGCTGCCGCCGCCGCGGCCGCCACGGCCTTCGGCGCGCGGGGCCGGGGGTGCAGAGCCCTCGGGCGCCTCGCCGCGGGGCGAGGCCCAGGTTTGCTTTTGGTGGCAGGTCCTGGGGGCCTGGTGTGCCTTCTTCCCCCCCAGCAACAGTTCGCGCAAGCATTCGCGCGATGGTTTGCGGAAGCGATCTGGTGCACCTCCTACCGCCCCCCCACTGGCGTTACTCCCCCATCGCTCGAGTCTAAACAACCTGCCCTGGGGAAGGGGTCGGGTCTTCCAGAGAACCCAGACTGAAGGCATCAGGACATACCATGTCACAGGGGTGGGAAGGGGCCAAGGTGCCGGGCCAGATGGAGGAACCCTGTGCTCCAGGCGTCCCAGGTTTGTCTGGTCGGGCTTTCGTGACATCTTGGGCCTCAGGGCCCGCATTGGTCGATGCGGCCCGAAGAATGCAGCAGAAAGATGGGAGGATCGGCGCCACCCAAACGTACTTACACTATATGTGCGTCGGCCCCGCAAGGCTGCGGCGCAGAAGTGACCTTGCACCCGAGTGACATTTGCTCCTATAGCCGCGCGCCAAAGATCACTGTTGCAGACTCGAGGGAGGAAGCACACTTACCATGACCAGGATGTCGCGGGATCTCGTCGACGCCGATCTTGGCCATGGTCCTCTCCGGCCGCCGCCGACCCGCGAGGATGGCCCACGAGTTGCCGCTGCCCAAGATGGCCGGCCACCGCGATCGACGCGACGCCTCCGCGTCCAGTCTCGGGCAGGGTCCCCGCTCCCCTCCGCGCGAGGCGTCCCGGGCAGGGCCCTGCCTTGCCGTCGAGGATCCGAGGGTCGGGCCCGGGGTAACTCGGGTTCGGAATCCCGAAAAGTGAACCCGAGTTGGCCCTGACCCGAATTGCCCCTGATGATTTGGGGCTCTGGACGCCCGAGTTATCCGGGGTAACTCGTGCCATCCCGTCCCCGGCGGCAGGCGGCGGAGGGGCGGCGGGAGCTCGCGGAGGCAGAGCGAGGGCGGCTCCGCCGGCGGGAGCCGGCCCTCCCTCGCTTCGGGCGGCGGTGGCACTCCGAGCGCGCCGCGGCGGTTGGCTCGGCTGCGGCGCGAGACTTCCTGGGCAGTGGGAGCTGCGGTCCCCGCGCGCGCTTCCTCTTGCCCCCCCCGACGGGGTCTTAAAAAAATGTTTTTTCGTCGCGCCGTTTCCGGTTGATTCTTCTGCGAGGCCCGCCGCGAGTTGCCCTAATTAACCCATCAGCTTGCGGGCGTCGTGAGGGAGAAAAGAGGAAGTACCAGATGGCGCCCCCAAGAGAAGATGGCAACGCTGTTGGGTTCAGGTTTTCTGAAGTCGGAAGCCTCGGGACGGGGGTCAGTCTGGGGGTGCGTAGAGGGGGTGGTTATTCCAAGGTGGGGCTAGTGAGCGAACCCAGCTGGATGCTCACAGTTTTTTGCAGGAGCCGTTTGGAGCGATGCTCTTCCCAACCCCATCTCTGCCCCACCCCACCTTTGCACAACCCCCGAGTCAGTGCAAACGGGGGTCGGCCAGAACGCCAGATCTTGCAGGCTCGTGCAGACCCAGGGTCGCACCGACTCGGACTTGGGTGCGGGATCCTTCAGGATCCTGCAGGCTCCCGCGAAACCTGACTAACCTGGGTCTGGATTGACCCGGGTCGGTGGATCCCCGATGAAGCCCGCCACGTGTGACGTTCCAAAAGGGGCCTGGCCTTCGAGGATGCAAGGATTTGTCATCTCTTCCGCCGCGGAAGGCGGCGGAAGGGCGGCGGAATGCCGACGGAAGTACAACGAGGCCGCCTCCGCCGGCGGAAGCAGGCGGAAGGGCGGCGGAAGGTGGCGGAAGCGAAAAATGTGCTCCCAAGAGATGAACACGTTTTTGGGTTCAGGGTCTTCGGAATCGCCCATGTAGGGTCACCCTTGCTTGTAGAGTCGACCCGCGTGCCAAGGACGGGCAATTTTCCCAAGGGTACCCTTGCATCCTTGCCTCCTCGGCCCATCCTCGGCCACTTTCGTGGGCCGCGCCCCGCTCGGAACGCTTCGAAACGGCCTTCCAAGGCCCTTGCATCCTTATCGCGCGTCCTTCCGATACGGGTCGGCTGTAGCCCTCCCGTCGCCCCACGGCGGCCAGGTGCTCGCCGCCTCGTCGCCCCTGCCGGCTCGGGCTGGCGCGGCGGCCTGGCGGGCGCAGGCCGTGCACGAGAGGCGGGCGCGGGGTCGGAGGCGGCCCCTGGAGGACGGCCGGGCGCACGGCGGCCCCATGGAGATATCGTTTTTTTGTTCGTTGCGGCCCAGCAGTGCCAGGAGACCCCCACACAGGGCCGCAGGGTGTGCGCTTCCCCCCCCCCTCCTCCCCCCCCCCTCCTCTCTTCTTCCTCTCCTCCCCCTCCCACGTCTCTCCCTCCTCCTCTCTCCTCAGCCTTCCTCCTCCTCCTCCTCCTCCTCTCCTCCTCCTTCTCTTCCTCCTCCCCCTGCTCTCGTCACCCTTCTCTGCATTGGGGGACGAGGAGGAGGAGGAGGACGAGGAGGAGGAGGATGCTGCTGATGATGCTGATGATGTGGTGATGATGATTTGATGTGACGACGATGACAATGACGATGATGATGCTGATGATGATGATGATGATGATGATGATGATGATGATGATGATGATGATGATTGATGATGATGATGATGATGATGATGATGATGATGATGATGATGATGATGATGATGATGATGATGATGATGATGATGATGATGATGGGAAGGAGGAGAAAGATGATGATGAGGAGGAATCGGCCTGTTGCCTGATATGCGCCCTTCCTCCTCCTTCCCACTCTCCTTCTCCCTGATTTTTCCCCTCGAGAAGGGCCCCTAGAGGATCATACGCATTCGGTACCGTTTTTGTTCACGACGTGAGGTGGTCTAGGTTGTGAAGCACGAGGCTTGGGATTTGGGCCTGCAGGGATCGCTGTAGGCCACACGCTGTGAGCGGACCCAAGGCATCACTCGAGTTTCGAAGATCCAGGTTTCTGTATGCTTTGGCTGTACGAAGACGCCTACGGCGAATCACCGCCGCCCCCTGCCTTTTTGGAAACGCCTGGGTGGCCGAAAGTTGGGCTAGAGTTTGGCCAAGCTATCGGAGCATGTGCTCTCCCAGCCTTCGTTGAAACCCTTCGGGGAACACGTGAGGAAGAGGATAATGAGGAGAATGAGGAAAAGGGAGGAGGTCGAGGAGGAGGAGGAGGAGGAGGAGGAGGAGGAGGAGAAAACAAAGGAGAAGGAGTTGACCTCTCGGGAGCCTCTTAGGGCACTCTTGGGGTCTCCTGGGAGCTTCCTGGGAGCCTCTTGGAGGCCTCTGGAGGTCTCATTCGGCCTCTTGGGGGCCTTTGGGGGCTTGTTCGGGGCCTATTTGGCCGTCTTAGGGCTTTCCTTTGCCGTCTGACGCCGTCGGGAGCCGTCTTGGGGGCCTCTCTGGACCATCTTGGGGCCCTCTTGGGGTGCTTCAGGGCCGTCTGGGAGGCCATCTTGGCCGTCATGGAGGCCTCTTGTGCCTTCTTTGGCCCCCCTCTGGGCTGTCTTGTGGGCTTCTCGGGCCGTCCTGCCGCCATCTTGGAGGCCTCTTGGGCGCTCTAGGGACGACCCTGGGGGCCTCTTGGGCCGTCTTGGGTCGTCGAAAGGCCGAAAAGAAGCAACTGCCCAAATCCTTCAAACACCTGCGGGGAATCAATGATTTTGGCCTCCTCGGGCCCTCCTGGAAGACCTCTTGGAGACCTCTTGGGCTGTCTTGGAGGCCTCTTAGGGGCCTCTTGAGCCGTCTTGGAGGCTTCTTGGGCAGACTTGGAGACATTTTGGACCCTCTTGGGCCGTCTTGGAGGCCGTCTTGGACCATCTTGGGCGAACTTGGAGGCCATCTTGGGCCATCTTGACCGTCTTGGATGCGAGCCACACGGGCTTTCTCGGCAGCCTTCTGGGTTGCCGGCGGGATCGGTCGAAGCCGCAGGGGAAGTTCTTTTGGAGAAGAACCAAGAAAAGCCGTATAGGGTCTAGCACGCCAGGCACCTGTGGCAAGACCACAGGAGGCGGCGGATCTGGTGGCCTCCGGCCCATCCCGCAACCGTGCCAAGGTTGTTGGTCAGAGGCCTTTTGGATGCTGCCTGTGTGTATCTCTTCGTCCGCTTCCGGTTCTGTGCTTGCGTCCCCATCTGTTGGGCCGCCTGCGTCAGTCCCCAATGAGGGTCACTTTGTCCCTGGCATGTGCACTCGCTACAGCGGCCTATGCGCCTCTGCAGCCAGTTATCTCGCTCTGTGGCCCAGACGTTATTCCCGCTCGTTGGATCTGTCCTTCGAGCCGCCGAACGGAAAAGTGTGTATCTCTTGGGGGGTCTCTCGGACGCCTCTTGAAGAGGGTTTTGGAGCGTCTTTTGAGCCTCTTCGGGCGCCTCTTCGGAACCTCTTGGGGCCTGACATGGGCCTCTTGGGGGCCTCCTGGAGCTTTTGGGGGCCGCCTGTCGGCCTCGGAGGTCGTCTTAGGGCGGACGGCTCGAAAAAATTGGCCCTTGGGGCCCTCTTGGGGCCCTCTTGGGGGGCCTCCTGGAGCCCTCTTGGGGCGTCTTGGATGCGTCTTGGGCTGTCCGCGCATGGAGGAGGTCCCCTTGGGCGTCGCAGAGCGGTCTTTCGACCGCTCGGGGCTCCTTTGCATCATCTTGGAGGCCTCTCGGGGCCCCCTTGGCCCGTCTTGGGGCCCTCTTCCGTTCAAGAAGGTCATGCGGGGGCATGCGCCAGCAAGCTCCACGCACAGGGAAATCCAGCAACTTGTGGTCCTCTCCTCCCCCCTCGTCCTCTTTCCTCATCGTCCTCGTCCCCTCCCCCCGCCTCGTCCTCTCCCTCGTCGTCGTCGCCGTCGTCCCTCGCCCTCGCCCTCTCCGCTGCCCGTCGGCCCGCAGGTGCAGAGGCCCGGGCCCCGGGCGCGGCGGTGGGGAACCGCCGCGCCACGTGCAGCGCGCGCGTCCTCTGACTGTGGCCGCAGCTGTCTTCGTCAGTGCCCTCCCGTTGCTCCGCTACTTGTTGCACACCGTCTTCGGTGCCTGAGGCCGCCTGCGCGCCCCTCCTTCGTCGTCCTCCCGCCGGTTGAGTTCCTTCCTCCTCCCTCCTCCGTCGGCCGCTCTCTGCTCTCCCCCCCGTCTCGTGCACCCCGCGCCCGGCGCGCCCCGCCATACTTGACCCGCGCGCCCTCGTCCTCCGGCGCTGCCGGTGCAGAATTTTCGGCAGTGCCGAGGCCCCCCCGCGGCTCTCCCGCCGCGGGGCGTGGCCTCCGCTGCTCGGCGCCCGGGGCCCTGGCGTCACCAGGTGTGCGCGGGCATCTGAACATGCAGCGGGCATCTCTCGCCAGTGAATGAACGTGGAGAAAGAAGCGCGGGCCGCGTGACCTACGCCCCCTCTTCGGCACTTGCGTGCCCAATTCGCGCGCGCGCCAGCTGCACGTTGGCCCCCCCCGCCCCGTCCCTCCGCAGGCACTTTTGCGTGCGAGGAATGCGCTGGCCGCGCGTTGGGCATTTTTGTGTCGCCCGCGTGCGAAGACAAGTGCCGCATGCGCGCGTGCCAGACATGGTCGACTCCACCCTCCTCCGCGCATGTGTCTCTACGTTTGGCAAAGGCGTAGACCGCATGTTCGACCCCCCCCCCGGCTGGCGCGCGAGTGCGCCAGCAAACGCGTGGCATGTGCACGCGCGCCAGATGCGTGTTCGACCCCCCTGGCCGCGCAGGTGTTCTCATGCGTGTGCAGTCCGCTGGGCGCCTGTTCGCCCCCCCTGCGCGCGCCCTCGCATTGAAAAACACGTGACACGTACGCGCGTGCCAGACTCATATCCGCTGGCCGCTTTTTGGACCCCCCCTTGCGCATACGCATGTTAAGCACGTGACAAACACACAAACGCGCAGGCATACAGACACACAGACACACAGACGCACAAACGCACAGTCGCACAGACACACAGACACACATATACACAGGCACACACACAACCAACCAACCAAACAAACAAACAAACACAGGCACCCGCACACACAGACACACAGAGACACATACACACGCACACACACACACGCACAAACACAAACACAAACACACAAACACGCAAACACACAAACACACGCACGCACGCGCGCACGCAAGAACGCACGCACGCACACACGCACACACGCGCGCACGCGCGCGCACACACGCACACACGCGCACGCACGCACGCACGCACTCAGTCACTTACACACCACACACATACGCACACACACACACACGCATACTCACACACTCGCGCACACACGCGTGCCGTATGCATGGTTGATACCGCCCTCATCCGCGCAGCCAGTCCATGTCGTGAATAATCAATCCTCCAGCCGTGTGTTCGACACCCCCCGTGTCGCGTGCGCGCCAATCGCACATGTGCCAGTCGCATGTTGGAGCCCCCACTTCTCCACGCGCGTATTGTTACGTGTGAGCAATCCGCTGGCCGCATGTTCGACCTTCTCGTTTGTCGCGGGAACATGTAAAAGGCACGTGCCAAACGCGCACGTGCCAGACGCATGCTCGATCCCCCTGCGCCCCTCTTCGAGCGTAAAGTTGCGTGCGAAGAAACCGCCAGCCGCAGTTTCGACCCCCTCTTTTGTCGCCGACGCATGTGAAGATACGTGCCAAATTCGCACGTCTCCGACACGTGTGTGTGTATGCATGTATGTATGTATGTATGTATGTATGTACGTATGTATGTATGTATGTATGTATGTATGTAGGTATGTATGTATGTATATATGTATGTATGTATTTTTGTTTGTTTGTTTGTGTGTATGTATGTATGTATGTATGTATGTATGTATGTATGTATGTATGTATGTATGTATGTATGTATGTGTGTGTATACTTCTCTATATTTGACGAGCCCGCGGCCGCATGATCGACACGCGTGACGGCGCGTACCACATGCGCAAATTCCAGGCGCATGTAGGCAATTTGCCAAGATCATGGCTTTCGGCGTCCGTATAGTTCCCAACCGTCCTGCGGTGTTGGGTCCTCGTTTTGAAGAAATCGTGCCCCGCGTCCTTCTTCTGTTCCTCCTTCCTCCCTCTTCCCATCCTTGCCTCTGTCCTCCGCATGTTTGTGTGGCGCACCCCTCACACGCTTCGTGGCCCCATAGGGAGATCCATCGAAGGCCCCAATCGCAGGGTCCGCATGCAGTTCCACCTCTATTTCGGCGCACCCCTCACACGTTTCGTTGCCCCATAGGGAGCTCCGCCAAAGGCCCCACTGGCAGTTCCGGCGCGCGGTTCCACCTCCATTTCGGCGCACCCCTCACACGTTTCGTGGCTTCACAGGGGGCTCCACCGACGGGTCCAACCCATTTTGGCACACCCGTCACGCGCGTCGTGTGCCAGAGAGATGTTCACCGAGGACGATACCCACGATTGCGTTACGCACAATTGCACATGGTTTGGTCCTTCGCCCGGATATTTTTGCTTCCTGTGGGCCATTGGGCTGTCCATGATTTCCCTAACATTTTTTTTTTTTTCTCTGGACTCCCTGCGCAGTCCTTCTCCTCCTCCTCCTCCTCCTCACCCTCTTTCTTTTCTCTACATCACCCACTCACTCACGTATTGAGACACTCAGACGCTCCTCTTCCTCCTCCTTTTTCTCTTCCTCCTCTGTAGCCATTTTGGCTCAAGTTTGGCTCAAGCAGTTTTCGGTTCCGGCTTTTCTGCACACGTACCCGAATTCCCAATACATACAGCGTTCCTGCCACCATCTCTTACGCATAGCGTCAACCGATGCATCTTGCCACGATGATCCGCGCGGGCTGCTTGGCGGCCTGCGCTGCCGTGGCGAGCGGGCTCGCGATGCAGCGTCGTTCAGCCCATTCGGTCTTCTTTCTGGGATCTTCTGTGGACAGGTACGCAGTGGCGGATTTCTGTAAAACCGACGGTAAGAAATTTTACAGATTGAGTTGCGTGAGCGAGGAACGGGATCTCGCCGTGGGCTATGCCGCTCACCCTGGAGTGGGCATTCATGGTGATTTCCAGCCGCCTTTCTGGAACCACACCTATCCCATTGTAGAACATAGCGACGTGTCCAGTAGCCAGGAACTGCGCAAATCGATCATGGGCATGATGAACATGAAGGGAGAGGAGTTCCCAGACATGATTGTGGTAGAAAGCTCCCTCTGGGATCTTTTCACCTGGGCTTCGTGGGGCGTCAAGAACGTGACGAAAGAGCGTCTGCACCAGTGGGGTCGCCGTGATTTGAAACATCTTATGGCTCGTGTGTCCGAGACGTTCCCTCAAAGCCGCATCGTCTTCAGAAATGCGCCTCGTGTTCACCATTCAGTGTTTCTTGAGGTAATTCTCAAGGATGAGTTTCACAAATCCACGACTGTAAGCTATCCAGACGTCGCGGTGGTGTCTGTTAAGGCGATGGATTGGATGAAACATGAAGTGGATCAGCAGATGCAAAATGGCAAGCTCTACGGCTTGTACGAGGTGGTGGACTATTACAGGATCATGAACGAGCTTATCGAAGAGCGCGGGTTCGTTCCGTCTTTGTGGATGAAGGATGGGACCCATCCGAGCATGGTGGCCTCCAGGCGCTACATGAATGCGATACTCCAGCTCATGCAGCTTCCAACGGTGAGCCAGGAGGACGCGGGGAGGCGGGAGAAGACACCATTCGACGACGTTTCGGACGACAGTGTCTTGTTCCCGTGAGCACTGCGGCGCTGTGGCCGGAGAGGGAGATGTGATGAGGGTGTCGTGGGCAAGAGGATTGAGGGGAATTAGTTCTTGCCGAAATTCCGAAGCCAGAATTTCGGCCACATTCGCAGGACAACCCTGTGGGGGGCTTGCTTTCTCGGCGGCGCGTCTGGCAAGGCTAGTGGCGTGCATCATTGCTGTCCGCTCCCATCTTCCTCCTCTTCCTCCTCCTCATCATCACCGTTCAGTGTCTTACTCTCCCATTCATTAATTTACGCATTCACTCGCTCACTCGTCACTATCAGCGTCTATTTACTCATCATCATTACTATTACCACCACCATCGTCGTTATCATCGTCGCTATCATCATCACGAGGCTTTGCTTCTCCCATTCTGAAAGTCGTCACCTCCCTAAGGTCCCCGCGCTTCATGTTCGAATCCGAGGCGGGTCATCGGCCTACTCTAGCAGGCGTATCACATGAGCGCCCCAAGGAGGCAACTCGTGAGGCTGTCTCGAGCGGGGGGCCTCGTCGGTGCGTGAATTGTGAGGACGTCACGAGCGGGAGCGCCGCCCCCAAGGGCCCCGCACTTCATGTTTGACTCCGAGGCGGGTCATCGATCGAATCCAGCAGGCACGGCACTTGAGCAGGCAAACCGTCAGGACGTCTCGAGCGGGTGGCCTCGTCGGTGAGTGAATTCTGAGGACGTCTCGAGCGGGAGCCCCGTCCCTATGGGCCCCGCGCTTCACTTTGGAATCCGAGGCGGGTCATCGGCCTACTCTCGCAGGCACCCCCAGGGAGGCAAACCGTCAGGACGTCTCGAGCGGGGGGCCTCGTCGGTGCGTGAATTGTGAGCGGCCCCCTCCCGAAGGGCCGTCATCGGCCTACTCTCGCAGGCACCGCACTTGAACACCCCAAGGGAGGCAAACCGTCAGGACGTCTCGAGCGGGGGGCCTCGTCGGTGAGTGAATTGTGAGGACGTCTCGAGCGGGAGCGCCGTCCCTAAGGGCCCCGCACTTCATTTTCGAATCCGAAGCGGGTCATCGGCCTACTCTCGCAGGCACAGCACTTGAGCACCCCAAGGGAGGCAAACCGTCAGGACGTCTCGAACGGGGGGCCTCGTCGCTGAGTGAATTGTGAGGAAGTCTCGAGCGGGGGCGCCATTCCTAAGGGCCCCGCAATTTATTTTCGAATCCGAGGCGGGTCATCGGCCTACTCTCGCAGGCACAGCACTGGAGCACCCCAAGGGAGGCAAACCGTCAGGACGTCTCGAGCGGGGGGCCTCGTCGGTGAGTGAAGAATGAGGAAGTCTCGAGCGGCCCCCTCCCGAAGGGCCCCGCACTTCGTGTTCGAATCCGAGGCGGGTCATCGGCCCACTCTTAGCAGGCACAGCACTTGAGCACCCCATGGGAGGCAAACCGTGAGGATGCCCGGAGCGGATGCCAGCACGAGGCTCGAAGTGGTCAGCGCCGCAGGCATGAGCCCCGAAGGGTTCAGCGTCCAGTGTAGCGCAAGCCCCAGCGGGTTCAGCGCTACTGACATGATTCCCGAAGGGTTCAGCGCCACAGGCACGAGCCCCGAAAGGGTTCAATATCGAGTGTTGCACGAGCCCCGCGGACGACAGGGTGCCTGCACGGGATGACGACGACGACGACGACGATAAGACGGCGGCCGAATCGGGGGGAAGCCCTGGTGTCCGGGCCGCGGGTGGTAGCCCGTCCGCGGCCGAAGCCTGAGCGCGGCCGCGCCCCGCTCGACGCTCGCGGGTTTGTCCCAACGGCTTGCTCTCGCGCGCCAGATGGCCGCGGGTTTGCCCCAGCGGCGCGGCTCGCGGGGTTGCCCTAACGGCTTCGCGATCTGGCCATCGGAAATCGCGCCCCTGCCGACCGATGCGGCGACGGCGCCATGAAGAAAGTCGACGCGCGAGCCCTTGCAGAAGAAGTGGAAGGCGTAGCGGAGAGAGAGAGAGAGAGAGAGAGAGGGGGAGGAGGACCAGGAAAGGGCAAAACAGGGGGCGGGAGAAGGGCTTCCGCCAGAGTGAGACGGAGCATGACACAGAGGAGACAGGAAGAGAGCCTTCGCAATCGCGAAGACGATGATGATAATCACTTCCCGATTAGCCGAGACGATTGGCATGCGTGGTCCTACCCTCAGAGTAGTTCTTTGTATCATACCCTCGAACAGCTTTAGGCATTTAGGCATTTTATGTGTGCTCGTTAGCCATGCTTGCAGCATCTAGTGTCCGAGTTCTGTTCAGCAGCGACTTTCATGACCATGCTGCGATGTATGGCGAAGCTTCTGGTTATGTTGACAATGGTGATGATGCTGATGATGAAGATGATGATGGTGATGCAGATGAGGACGAGTCTGATGATGCTGCTGGTGATCATGATGATGAGGAGGGCAAGGATTGGAATGCGGTTTTGGACGAGGACGGTGATGATATTGATTATGGATGATGGAAATGAGACGGAGGAAGAGGACGGGAAGTGGCAGGTGATGGAAACGGATAATGATGACGATGGCGATCAAGATGGTACCGATGATGGTGGTGATGGTGATGGGCTTGGTCCGCCGCTGCAGCTCGCCGTTGTTCCAGCGCGCCCGTCAAGTGCCGAGATAAATCCAACGCGTTCGCGCCCATCTTCTTCTTGAGCTTGAGGGCTCGGGTCAAACCCAAGCTCGGCAACCGTCTCGAGCCGCGCGGTGCGCTACGACGCTAACCTGCTACCCCTCTCTATTCACCCCGCGACCTGGCTGCCTCAAGACGAGATGATGATCCCATCCACCCCCAGACATAGGGGAACAGCATTTGTTGCAATGGCGACGAAGATGATAGTGATGATGATGATGATGATGATGATGATGATGATGATGATGGTGATGTTGCTGCTGATGATTATGCTGCTGGTGGTGGTGAGGATGATGACGATGAGGATGATGACGACGACGATAGTAATGACCGTGATGGTGCTGATGACGATGGTGCTGCTGATGCTGATGATGATGCTGATGCTGCTGCTGATGCTGCTGATGACGATGACGATGACGATGACGATGACGATGACGATGACGATGATGATGATGACGATGATGATGATGATGATGATGATGATGCTGGCATTGTCGTTGACGATGGCGATGATGATGACAATGGCGATGATGACGATGATGATGAGGATGGTGACTATGATGAGGATGATGATGATGCTCTTGATGATGATGCTGGTGCTGACGTTGACGATGATGATGATGGTTCTGCTGTTGATGCATGTGTTGATGACGCTGATGCTTATGCTGCTGCTGCTGATGATGGTGATGCTGCTGATGCTGATGGTTATGATGATGATGCTGGAGATGATGATGATGATGATGATGATGATGATGATGATGATGATGATGATGATGATGATGATGATGATGAGGATGATGATGTTGAAGATGCGGACGAGGATGATACTGATGATGGTGATACTGATGATGCTGCCGACGATGATGATGGTGGTACTGCTCCTGCTGATGATGATGCTGATGAACAGGATGGTGATGCTGATGATGCTGCTGATGATGATGTTGCTGCTGCCGATGACGATGCTGATGCTGGTAATGATGATGCTGCTGCTGATGATGATGATGATGACGATGTTGCTGGTGCTGATGCTGCTGCTACTGCTGCTGCTTCTGATGCTGCTGATGCCGCGGATTTTTGTTGATGATGGTGATGCTGTTGATGCTGATGCTTCTGATGATGCTAATGATGATGCTGATGATGGTGGTGATGATGCAGATGATGATGCTGCTGCTGATGCTGCTGATGTTGATTCTGCTGCTCACGATGATGTTGTTGTTGCTGATGATGCGGGTGAGGATGATGCGTATGATGATGCTGGTGCTGATGGTGCTGCGGCTGATGATGATGATGATGCTGCTGATGCTGTTGCTGCTGGTGGTGATGATGATGGTATTGGCAGTGATCATGACGGTGATGCTGATGATGCTGATGCTGCTGCTGCTGATGAGGATGACGATGTTGATGATGCTGCTGATGCTGTTGGTGCTGCTACTGATGATGACGATGATGATGGTGGTGTTGATGATGCTGATTATGACGATACTGACGATGATGATGACGATGCTGATGCTGATGCTGATGACGATGCGGATGATGATGACGATGATGCTGATGATGATGCTGATGATGAGATGATGATGATGATGATGATGATGATGCTGATGATGATGATGATGATGATGATGTTGATGATGATGATGATGATGGAACTGATGATGATGAAGGTGATTATGATGGTGCTGACTGTGATGATGATGGTAATGCTGCTGCTGATGATGATGATGATGATGATGATGATGATGATGATGATGATGATGATGATGATGATGATGATGATGATGATGATGATAGCGAGGCCGATGCTGATGATTCAGCTGACGATGTTGATGATGAGGATTCTGCTCAGCAGGAGGACGATGCGGAGAAGGAGGGGAAGGAGGACGAAGAGGGGGAGGAGGAGGGGGAGGAGGACGAGGAGGAGGATACCTGGGCGATGGGGGAGGAGGATCATGTCCAGGATGGTGAGGGGGAACGAGGAGAGGCGAAGAAGGAGGAGGAGGTCTAGGACAGAAAGCGGGATGAGAGGATGAGGAGAGAAGGAGGAAGCGGAGATGATGATGCTGATGATGATTGATGAGGAGGAGGAGGAGGAGGAGGAGGACACGAGGAGGAGGAGGATGGGGAGGAGGAGGAGGAGGAGGAGGAGGAGGATGGAGGAGGATGGGGGCGGGGGCGAGAGGAGGATGATGGGAGAAACGGGCGAGCGTACGCAGGAGGATGCCGAGGACACTGTATAGACGAGGCAGAGGGAGAGGAGGGATGAGGAGGAAAGGAGGAGGCGGGTTTGAGACGGAGGGATGAGAGGAGGCGGAGAGAAGGAGGAGGGAGGAAAAGGAGGAGGAGGCTGTGAGGAGGCTATGTGTGGGTGGGAAGAGGGAGGAGGGAGGAGGGCAGGGAGGGAGGAGGAGGAGTCGGAGAGGAGGAGGAGGCCGGAGCGAGGAGATGAAACGTACGAGCCATACGCAGGCGAAGGCGAGGAGGAGTACCGACGGCCAGAGGATGATGATGATCCCGATTATGATGATGAGGAGGCAGTGAGGAGGAGGAGGATCGCAGGAGAAGAAGTGTGGACCGGATAACGCGGATGAGGACGAGGACGAGGAGCGCTGATGGCGCGCGGCAAGGATGTGCTGGTCCCTGGCACGGGCTGGGAGGCACCGGGCGCGCCATGTGGCCCCAGGGGCCCATGATGGGGACGCTGGTGATGACGATTCTTGTGCTGACGGTGAAAATGAGGGCGAGTATGAGGAGGACGGTGATGATGGTGATGGTGATGCCGATGATGATGATGATGATGATGATGATGATGATGATGATGATGATGATGATGATGATGATGATGATGATGATGATCATGATGATGATGATGCAACTGATGATGATGAAGGTGATGGTGATGATGCTGATGATTATGATGATGCTGACTGTGATGATGATGAGGATGCTGCTGCTGATGATGAGCATGAAGATGCTGTGATGATGATGCTTCTTCTTCTGATGATGATGGTGATGACGATGATGCTCATGGCGTTGACGATCACGACGATGACGTTGGTTGTGGTGTAGTGGTGTGGTGGTGATGGTGATGATGCTGTTGATGCTGATTCTGCTAATGATGTTGACGATGATTGTGGTGGTGATAGCGGTGGTGATGGCCATGATGATGCCGATGCTGAGGAAGATGACGACCATGCTGCTGATGATGATGATGATGATGATGATGATGATGGTGGTGATAGTGATGCTGTTGCCGAGGATGAGGAGGACGAATCGAGGGTGCCGCGGCTAGACTGGGGCCCGCCAGCGGTGTTCGCGCTGGGAGGCAGGCGTGTGCACTAGGATGATGCGTGTGCTGATGCTGATGCTAATGCTGATGCTGACGCTGCTGATGATGATGATGATGATGATGATGATTGTGATGATGATGCTGATGATGACGATAATGATCTTGATCATGATGATGGTGATAATGATGCTCATGGTAATGATGATACTGTTGATGCTGATGATTATGACGATGACTATGATGATGATGATGATGATGATGATGATGATGATGATGGTGGTGATGATGATGATGCTAATGGTAATGATAATGCTGATGCTGATGGTGATGATGATGATCATCATGGTGATCATGACGATGGCAGCGACAGTTGTGCCGTTGCGCTGGTGATGATAACGTGTGATGCGAATGATTACCATGATGCTGTAGATGATTTTGATGATTCGGACGATGATGCGTCTGCTGATGCAGATATGGCGGCTGCTGACACTGCTGATGATGATGCTGGTGTTACAGATGATGCTACTGGTGAGGAGGGCGTCCCTGGTGATGCTGATGATGATTCTATTGCCCTGGCTGCTCGCGATGATGTTCATGCTGATGATGAATTTGATGGTTTTGCTACTGCTTTTGATTTTAATGATGTTAACAATAATGATGATACTGACGACGATACTGATGCTGATGATGCTGATGAAGCTGATGATGTACATGACGATGAGGCTGATGATGGTGATGATGATGATGATTATGATGCTGGATGTCATGATGATTATGATGCTGTTCGTGGTGATCGTGATCACGATGATGATAAAACGGATGCTGATGCTGATACTGATGATGATGATGATGATGCTGATACGTATTATGATGATACTGCTGCTGATGATGCTTTTGCTGCTGACGACACCAATGACGATGATGACGACGATGCTGATGCTGATGCTGATGACTATGCTGCTGCTGCTAATGATGATGACGATGCTGCTGCTGCTAATGATGCTGATAATGATGATAATGATGATGATGATGATGATGATGATGATGATGATGATGATGATGATGCTGATGATGCTGATGATGATGCTGCTGGTGCTGGTGCTGATGATGATGATGATGATGATGATGATGATGATGATGATGATGATGCTGATGCTGATGCTGATGCTGATGGTGATGATGACGATGATGAAGGAGGAGACGGAGGAGAAGGAACGGACGAGCATGCGCAGAAGGATGAGGAGGACGAGGACGAGGACGAGGAGGGGCTGATGACGAGGATGATGAGGGGCTGTGGACGAGCAGGGGCTGAGGTCGGGTAAGAGGCCGAGGAGGAGGAGGAGGAGGAGGAGGAGGAGGAGGAGGAGGAGGAGGAGACGGAGGAGGAGGTGGGCTCCTGGTCGACGAGGAGGCGGAGGACGAGGAGGCGGGATCCTGGTGGAGGAAGGCGCCGCCCGAGCCGCAGGCGGTGCGCGAGCCACCGGGCGCGTGAGGTGCGCGCGGAGCTACAGGACGTGCTGCGGCAGGCTGCTCCGCCGCCGCCGCCGCCGCCGCCGCCGTCGTAGGCCGTCGGTCGTCGGTCGTCGGTGTCGTCGTCCTCGTTGTCGTCGTCGTCGTCGTCGTCGTCCTCCCTCCCTCCTCGTCCTCCTCCTTTTCCTTTTCCTCCTCCTCATCCTCCTCCTCCTCCCTCCTCCCTCCTCCCTCCTTCATTCCTTCTCCTTGTAAATAGTTTCTCCCTGTCGCACCCCGGGGCCAGTTTTTAGGGCGGGCCGGGCATTTCGCCTGTGAATTCCTCACCATTGATGACTCTGGAGCTTATACATTGGCAACAGTTGCACAGATGGAGGGCCGGTCGTTTTCAAAATGTGGCTCTGGTCTGAGCGCTGCGCACATTCGTGTAAACACTTGTAAGAGTTACACGGATTGAAAGCGAAACGTTTTCAAAATGTGGCTCCCGCCTCAGCGCCAGGCACATTCGCTTAAAACCTGTGCAAGAGTTTCACGGATTGAGGGCGGTTAGTTTTCAAACTTTGGCTCTCGCCGTAGCGCCGCGCACATTTGTTGATAACATTTGCAAGAGTTTCACGGATTCTCATGGTCAGCATACCAGAAATTGTGTTTGGGAAGGATTCCGGACTATGCGGGTGCAGCAGTTACGCTGATTCGCAATGTTGAAGTCCCAGGAATGGCGTTCTGGCACGATTCAGGATCGTCAAGACTCAACAGTCAGGTTGACCCGTGGCGTTGAAGTCCCGAGAACCATGTTTTGGCATGCCTCAGGGTCTTCAAGCGGCCGCCTTCCAACGAGGCAGTTCCCTCAATGGAAATGCACCGTTGTAGGGGCTTCTGAAGAGGGAGCTTGGAGGGAGGGTTTATTCAAACATCGTTGATGACCCTTGGGTTTACACTGGTCCTCCTCCTCCTTCTCCTCCTCCTCCTCCTCCTCCCTCTCCTCATCCCTCTCCTCCTCCCTCTCCTCCTCCCTCTTCTCCTCCCTCCCCCTCCTCCTTCTCGTCCTCCTTCTCCTCCTCCTCCTTCCTTCTTTTCCTTCTCCCTTCTTCTCCCCCTTGTTGTCCCTCCGCGTCCACTCTCTCGTTCCAGGACGTGCTGCGGCAGGTTCTCCCCGTCCGCGTCGTGCGTTGTCGTTCTCCGGTAAGTTTTCGAAGACCAGCTTTGTTCTTTTTTGTTTTGTTTGCATTTTTCATTTTTTTTGTTTTTTACTGTTTTTTGGTTGTTTTTTTTTGTCTTTTTTTTTTTTTTGTTTTTGTTTTGTTTTTGTTCTTTTTTTTTTTTTTTTTTGTGTTTTCCAGCTTGCTACGGTCTGAACCCACCTTAGAACAGGTGCGTTTTGGGTGTTTGTGGTGCGGGTGAAGGCCTCCGCTGGGGACGACCGAGGTACCAGCGTGTTGGGTTTGATCACTTTTCATGGAAGGTTCACGTGTGCAAGACACGTGATGAAACGCCATGCCCGCGGCAGGTGCGCAAGCGTGATTGCGCATTACACGCCACAGACAGCATGCGTGCGTATTCGGGTGTCTGCTTCGGTCACTTGGCTGCCCATCGAGCGTGCGGCGTCAGGTTCAGGCAATGCGCGCCGGCTGCGAGGCCCGGGAGTTCCACTGCGAGCTGCTGGCGGACGATGTGAGCGCAACGCTCGCTGCCAGGCCGAGTTCTTTCCCTCCTTGGGTTAGTGTCAGGGTTTGAAGAAGTTGTGAAGAAACTCGAACTTAGTATACAAGGCACAGTATCACATACCGGGGATTGCACCAGGCGGGAGGCACGGCATCATGGATGAGTCGCATTGGCACCTGACACGAAGCATTGCGCCATGTACCAGGTGGGGCATGGCTGCTGCCATCAGGCGCGGAACCATGCATTAGGCACCAGGCATGGCTGGAGGCACTCAGCTTGTCACCATCTTCGGCATCGATGTGTCGAGGTTTGGATGTGGGCTCCTCGCATAAGGGGACACCTTGCTCTTGCTCCGTCGCCTGCTCCTCTTTCTAAAACGACGCGACTGCGACCAAGCCCCTCCAAGTTTGGCCCCAAGGGGAGACGGGACACCCGCGGTGCAAGATGGAAGTTCCCTCCCAAGCGCCTTGCATTGTCGATGTCCTCTTCCTCCTCCTCGTCCTCCTCCTCGCACCGAGAAGTGTCATCAGAGCGAACGGGCTCGTAGCACTTCCTCTTCCTACCCTCTCTCTCTCTCTCTTTTTCATATGTACAGGTCCTTCTCTCTCTATATATATACACAAAGACATACATATCTATATGTGTATACACACTCACTTCAAGACAGTGCGGTGATGCCCGTGCAGTGCGGGAAAAGCATCAGGGCGAGAGCGGTGGGGAAAAAGGCAGGGCGAAGTCCCTCTGCAATTCATCCATAGTGATCTCGATGGCCCAGCACGGTCCAGGCCCCTCCACCTCCAGAGCCCAGAAGCCGCCAGTGCCCGGGCGGCAACAGGAGGGACCAGGGAGAGGGAGGAGGACAGCCGAAGTGCAACCCCACCAGCCCACCCCCCGCACGCTTGCGCGCACGCACGCGCCGGGATGCCGGGCGTGCTCGCACTCGTGCACGGCTGCTCTCGGTCGTACACGCGTGCGCGCACCCGTGCTCGCATGCCAGCACGGCCGCACGCGTGCGTGCTCGAGCGCATGCGTGCCGGCCTGCGGGCGTGCTCGCGTGCGTGCGTGCTCCCGTGGCCTTCACGCGTGCGCGGCGCGATCCCCCTCGCCGACGCTGGGGCGCCGCGCCCTGGGGCCGCGCCTCGGGCCACGCGGGGCGGAGCTCCGGGGGCGCTCGTGCGCGGCGCCGCGGCACGCCCGTCGAGGGCAGAGCATCTCGGGTGGGGCCCTGCCCATCCTCCACGAGGACGAGGGTCTCGGGTGAAGTCGGAGGGCGGCGAGTGCTCGTCCTGGAGAGCCCTCGTCGCCACGGCTGGGTTCTCCTCGAGACTCTGGTCAGAGTGTAGCCCAGGAGAGGTCCGGGCGGTGGGGGTATCGGCACCGTTTTGCCCCCCAGGACTGATGATCCACAGGGCGTGCGTTGGCCCAGCGTGGGTTTGTTCGAGAGGCTTGCGCCATGCCGCCGACCCCCAGACGAGAGAGCTCGCGACGATCTCGGAACTCATGCTGACCTCTCGGGACTGAAGGTCTGGGCCCCCGAATGCGGCTCTCTTGTGGCTGGCGGGTGTCTCCTGGGACGCTCGGAGTCAATCAGGGAGTCATGGGGATATGGCCTTTTGGGGACCTTTTTGGGGCGATCCGGGGGTCTGTTAGCCCAACGTGGGCTTATCTCGGCCAGCTCCACCGATAGCATGCAGCCCGCGTCGGCCCCCAACGCGCCGCTTGTGGCGTATTGGGGGGCTTCGGTGGACAAGCACGCGCTGGCGTTCACGCGCGTCCTGAGGATCATCGGGAACGGGTGCGAGGAGGGGGGGCCGCAGGCCATCCGCCTCCCCACGACCTGCAGCACCAGACGCCAGTCCCACCGTGTTCTGCCCGAGAGCTTGCCCTGCAGGGGTGCGCACCGCGGGAGAGAACGCTGGGTACACGTGACGCGGCCGGCCTGCGCGAGGGTGCTGGGCACACGCGTGGCTGGATGCCTTTCCGCCCCCTCGGCCCTTCTGTGGCCAGGTACGAGTACGCCGGCCTCGTGTGCGCAGATGTCCGACGATTCGTTTTTCCAATCCGCGGCCCAGAGTTCCCGACCGTTCTCCTGGGGTATTTTTTCATCCCAGATTAGTTTTCGATGGTCCCAGGGCCCAAGCCTCCCAGATGGGGTCGGAGTAGATGGTGTCGGAGGATCGCGCCGCATCGCCGATACATCGGCGACGCATCGGCGATGCATCGGTGATGTACCCGCGATGCATCGTCGACGTGGGCGATGCATCGGCGACGTCGACGTGAAGCAAATCGGGCTCCACATCAAGCCGCATCGGTGATGCATCGGCGATGCGGCGCGATGCTCCGACCCCATCTGCTCCGACCCCATCTGGGAGGCCTAGATCCAGGCGAGGAGACAGCCTGGTGGCCAAAACGAAAGAAAAAGCGCTGGTATCGAACAACTCACATTGTGGAAGATCTGGGTGTCCAGCGCGTGGCCTCTGCACTCTCGACCTGCGAATCCAGCCACGTGGGCTTCCAGTCGGCAGCGAAATCCGAACCCTACCCTCTCCGATCAACGATTCGGGCAACTCGATGGGCGGCGGGGGCAGGGTGAGGATTTCGCCGAACGCCCGGCGAAGTCCGAGCCCTACCCGTACCCCCCATCGACTCGGGAGAATCGGTGGTCGGTGGGGGTAGGGCTCGGATGTCGCCACCCATCCAGCTTCCCAGGGCTCGCACGGCTCTCACCCCGAGCCTGCGGTCGCCATATTGCTCGCGACGTCCTGGAATGGCCTGACTGCGCCTTTTTTTTTTTTTTTTTTTTTTTTTTTTTTTTTTTTTTTCTCTCTCTCTCTCTCTCCTGCGCGGGTCGCCCTCTTCTGTCTCCCGCTGGCCTTGTGTATGACTCGCCTAGCAGCGCCCCCGCTCAGGCTGCGGACGCGGAGCGCGCTCGCCACCGCTGCGACGAACAAAAAATATACCGACCCAGCTTCCTGGCAGTCCCCGCCGCGCTCCTCGCCCGAAAAAGGGGTGGGGACAGCGCCACCCGTGCCAGCGGAGAATCCGATCCGGGTGAGCTGGCCCGCGGGCCCTGCACGGTGCTACTGGCGGGTGCTTTTTTACTTCTGGGATGTTGCTGTAAATAAGGCTGCTGGTCAACCTCTGCCGCGCATCGCCACGGAGTGCACTGGTTACTCGAGAGTTGTGGCGGTCGTCCCCTCCCTCATGCCCCTCCTTCTCCTCCCAAAATTTCGCGCTGAAGAAAAAAACGGTGCATCGGCAGCCGAAGCCGAAGCCGGAGCCGAGTCGCACAGAGGCCCGCAGAGGACCTGCTGGGCGCTCCTCGCCTCACGCGTGGGGCGCCGGGGGGCCGGAGCCGCCCGGCACGCGGGAGAGTCCGACGGGGCGGCGGGCCCCGGCGGCCGACCGCGGGCGCGGCCTCGCGCGGGCGAGCAGAGGCGGCCGAGGTCGACGGCGTGCGCGAGGGGCTCGCGCCGCGTCTCGGAGGAGGAGGAGCAGTGGGCCACCGCCAGCGAGAAGCCATCGGGGGGGGCCGCCGTTGGTCGGGGGCGGAAAAGGGGGGTGATGACTAGGGGGGGGTGGATATCATGGCGGGGGCCATGATATTTCCCCAGATTTTATGGCGCCTCTTCTTATTTCATTACGTCCCTGGCCCCGCCGCTGGGCCGCGCACATGCCGCCGGTCATGATTTGCACCCCCTCTCTTGGACACCCCCCTCTTGGCCGCTCCCGAGTTGGGCGGAGGTGCTCCAGGCCTCCCAGATGGGGTCCGAGCAGATGGGGTCGGAGGATCGCGCCGCATCGCCGATGCATGGACGATGCGGCTCGATGTGGAGCCCGTGTCTCGCCACGCCGACGTCGCCGCGCGATCCTTCGACCCATCTGCTCGGGGACGCCTCGAGGTAAGCAGGAGCGTGCCACTGCCCAGAGATCCTCCCCACCAGGGTTTCTCGGTAGCGGGCTTTATTTTTTCTTTGAGTGTCGACGTGGCGACGACTACCCCAGCGCAGGCGTTCACGGTTGAGAGCCACCACTCTGCGACCATGTTCGAACCCTACCGCTGCGAGTCCAATCGATGCTGGGGTGTCAGACACCTCGCTGGGGTTCACTTCGCTGCGGACATCCTTCGAACTCTGAACTCTAGCCGGCTTTCCAGACATCTGACGTGCAGGGCAAGGGTTCGCATGTGGTTGCCAAGCCGCTGGCCTGGACTCGGCCGATGCCGAACGGTCCCTGCTACCAGACCGTCGCCATCGTCATGGGCTCGACGTCCTGCGCGGTGTCAGGAACCAGCGTCAGAGGTGCCACGACGGGAACCGACCGTACCTGTGAAGGGTGTGGAGGGGGGGTCCGCGGCGCCGGCTGGATCTGCGCGGGTCTGGCCCGGTCTCATGATGTTCCAGCCTGCTTTCGCCTCGACCGCCGGGAAGAATTCCGAGCGCCAAGAGCGAGCCTGGAGGGTCTTCACATGCCGGGCCCCGGGAGGCGTTTCTCGCTCGACACCGCTTCGACACTGCTCCGGGGGCCCGAAATTCTGTGCGGAGCGTGGCTCCGAGGCACGATGGGAGCAGCGTGGGCCAGGTCGTGACAACCGCCGGGGTTTTGGGACCCCCCTCCCCCCCGAGGCCCCGCTTGGGGAGCCTTTCTCTTCACTCTCCTCCTCCTCCTCCTCCTCCTCCTCCTCCTCCTCCTCCTCCTCCTCCTGGAGGAGGAGGAGGAGGAGGAGGAGGAGGAGGAGGAGGAGGAGGAGGAGGAGGAGGAGGAGGAGGAGGCTCGGGGCTCCGCGGCGCGCCTGGTTTTACGAGGGCAGGGGCGCGGGTGGTGGCCGGCTGTGGCTGGGGAGGCAGGCGGCTCCCGAGGGGCCTCCCCGCCGTCCCGGAAGCCTGCTCTCTCGGAGGCCTCGAGGTGGACACGCCAACACCAACGTCGGCGGTGTGCCTCCACCGAGGGAAGGGGATCCAGACCTCGGTGATGGCGTCAGCATTCGGGCTTCCCAGGTGGCCGAACCATTACCACCAACACCAGAATCCAGGACCATCTTCCCCCAGTGGAGGCACCCCCCTGTGGGGGTGGTGCCCACTGCCAGGCCCCCGATTCTCGGAGGCTCCCCGGCCCCTCTGAGAAGCTCCTTCTGCTGGAAGGCCGCCCCCTCCTCGCGCCACCGCCCCGTGCGGGCCGCCGAGTCCGACCCCCGACGTGTCTCGGCCCTCTCCCACCGGTCCGCCTGCATCGCAGGGCACCGGGCACAGTCGGCCCGCACAGTCAGGATGGGCGACCTTCCCGAGGCTGCCCTCGCTTCCTTGCCCCTTCGGCACATCCTTGGCGCCAATTCCGCCGGCCGCGCGCCCCGCTCGCAGAGCTTCGACAGGGCCTTCCGAGGCCCCTGCATCCTTCTCGTGCGTCCTCGTGCTGCGGGCTGGCTGCAGCGGGCGTGGCTCTTCGGCCCCGCCGTGCCAGCTCCGTATGTGCGGGCAGGCCCGGCGGCCCCGCCCCCGCAGCTTCTGTGCCGCTCGGCCGCCTCCAGAGGCTTTCCCCCCCCTGTCCTCGCCCGCCGCCGCCGCCGCTTCTCCGCGGGCCACGGTGTGCTCCGCCTCCCCCGAGGCGGCGTGCGGAGCCTGTCGGCAGCAGCGCGGCTGGGCTCGCCGACGTGTTGGACCACACCTCCGACGCTGGACGGCACTTGCGGTGCCGGGGTGCCTGCTCTAGCATTCTTCTTCGCTTCTCCACCTCCTCTGCCTGTGCATCTCATGCAACCAGCGACCGGTCACCAGGGCAGGGGGGCGGCTCGTTCCTTTCCCCCCCCCTGGCACCCCGATTTGGCCCCACGGGGTCTGGGGGTGAGTTCTGACCTTCTCGGTGCTGTTTCGGGCACAGGAGCTCCAGACTGCCCTAGAGGCTCCCAAGACGGCCCGAGAAGCCCTCAAGCCGTCCCAAAAAGGCCCAAAGAGAGTCCCATGGAGCACACGATTATGGACTTCCTTTTCTTTTTTTGTGATTTTAGTATTTTCGCTTTTCCGGACTCCTGACATACACCACGCGCCCGTTGAGGCCCAACAGACCAGCTCAAGAGGCCTGACGAAGGCCGAAAGAAGGCCCACGTAAGCCCCAAGACGCTCAAGAAGCCCTCAAGAGCCCGAGAAGGGGTTCAAAAAACCCCGACGTGGAGCCCCAGGAGACTTCCACGTCAAGCTGGCCCCGCAAACCCCTAAGACGGCCCTGATAGCCCCCCCAAGGGGTCCCAAAGAGGCTTCCAGAGGCTTGCAAAGGCTCCCAGGAACCGTTTCGCTATTGCCACGTGTGTGCTCATTGACGGCCCTTTCGAACAGTTTGTGCTCATTGGTTTACATCACTATCTTTCGCTGCCCCTTAGTCGTTTTGGATGAAGCACCAGCTGCTGAGGACTTTCGGGCCTTCCTCCCAAGCCGCGGCCGAAGTGCTGGCACCGAATGTCCGCGCGTCTTCCGTCAGCCATGTTGCTGGCAACCGAGCTGCAGGCAAAGCCAGCCGTGCCATGGGCAAGATGGCCCAGTCAGCTGCAACATCATAGTGGCCTGCAGGCAGGGTGTCGCAAGGATAATCTCCGGCGGTCCAACGCTTGGCACGCTGTGGTGGCTGCCGCGCCAGGTGCTGACAGGTTCCAGCGAGCCAGCACAGCTGCGGCTGCGGCAGCTGCCGGGTGGATGCTACCTGTGCGGCGCAAGCGCAGGACGCCAGGATTGCTGGTGGCCGCTGTGACTTCATCCACAGAGACGCCGCCAGCGTTTGCAGATGACATGCGCACCGTCGTCGGCTTTGCCGTGCCAGCCATCGCAATCGGCATACTTACACCTCTTCTTGATGCCACCGACGCAGCAGTTGTGGGCCAGTTTGGGTCAACTGCCGATCTGGCGGCTCTGAACCCGGCTATTTCTGCTTGCAACAACATCCAGCTGCTATTCAGCTTTCTCTCCACGGCAACCGCGTTTTGCCTAGCGAGGGAACGCGGGAGGCGGGACTTCTCCGCTGCCCGTGGTTTCTTGCGCGACGCCTGCTTCCTCGCAGTATGCTGCGGTGCCGCGGCAGGCGCGCTGCTGCTGGCATTCCACGGCTCGGCGCTGGAACTGCTGGTGAGTCCAGCCGCGCTGGCGGACACACGTGCGCCAGCCAGCGGATACTTGTGCGTCCGCGCGTTGGGGTTGCCAGCGCAGATGTTGCAGCTGGTGTTGGCTTCTGCATGCTTCAGCGCCTTGCGGGACACGATGTCCCCGTTGCGCGCTGCACTGGCTGGTGCCGCCATGAACCTGGCATTGGACCTGGTGCTCGTGGCCAGGTGTGGCTTGGGATGCGTCGGTGCCGCTCTGGCGACAGTGGCGGGGCAGCTGGCCGCCGTTGCGGTGCTGCTTCGCGCGCTGCGGAGGAGCCGCGGCTTTGCTGCGAGCGGTG
>CAUYUJ010005058.1:160000-180000 GCA_963575745.1 Prorocentrum cordatum | reverse complement strand
CACCCGACCTGGCTGTTGGGCCAGTGGAGGTCCCGGGGGGAGGAGGCACGCCACTCGGGTCTCCGGGGTGTCCTTGGGGTTCGATGGCTCTTGCTGTGGAGGGCGTGACGTTCCCACACCAAACATCCATGGACGTCCTGGGGTCTCAGGGTTGGGTTTCTGCTGGAAGGTTTCTTGTGGTCGGGTCCCTACCGCTACGTACAGACCTCGCCAGACCTGACCGTTGGACCAGTGGAGGTCCAGGGGAGGAGGGGCACCCCTCCCCTTACCCCCTGGATCGGCCACGCGCAAGAGCGACCCTTTGCCGAAGTGGTCTTTTGGTACGGGCCCGCAGGGATCTCGCCAGCACGGGCCTCACGTCGGGCATGTTCCTCTGCAGGAGGAGTGTTCAAAATAGTAAGAACAATTGTCCGGGGACGATGTTTCGACTACTTTGAATCATTTAATCGCTTCGCTCATTCCGCCGGCCCGTATTGTCTCGCCGCTGTCGTTTGTCTGGGTGTTGCTGTCAATGCTGTGCCGCTGGGCGGCTGGCACTTTCTGGAGGCGGGGCGTGGCGAGCGTCGCAGGTGAAGCAGTTGCCGTGGAATTGCTTCCCGTGGGTCCGCCTCTTTGTGTGCTTCTTGGGGGGTCTCTTGGGAGGCCTCTCGGGGGTCTTTTGGCGTTATCTAGACGCTTCGCGTCACCCCACCTGCCCATCCAGAAACGATGCCGAGAGGAATTGCCTCGATCAGGGAAGTGAGCAGCACACAGAGGAAGGGTCCCCCAGTGGAGGCCCCTTGGAGCGTCTTGGGGGCCTCTTGGCGTTCCCGGACGCCTCTTAGAGCGTCTTGGGTGCCGTGGAGAGCTTCTTGTGGCCTCTTAGGGGTCTCTTGGGAGCCTCTTGGAGGCCTCTTGGGCGCCTGTTGGGGCCTCCTGGGCGCCTCTTGGGGTCCTCTTGCAGCGCTCTTGGGAGCCTTGGGAGCGCTCTTGGAGCCCTCTTGGGCCATCTTGGAGCCATCTTGAAGCCTCGGATGGCCATCGGAAGCAAAAAGGCGAGAAAGCCAAACACATTGATTTCCCTGAGGTTTTGGAAGGATTTTGGCCTCTTCGGGACCTCCTGGGGGAGCTCTTTGGTCACTTGGAGCCGTCTTGGAGGGGTATTGGGGCCTCTTGGAGCATCGTGGGAGCCATCTTGAGGCATCTGGGGATATCTTGTGCCATCTTGGAGGTCACCTTGGGCTCTCCCAGGCGCTCTTGGAGTCACCTCAAGCAGTGCCCCCCGCTCCACCAGGAGGCCACCATGTGGCCAAAACCTTAGTATAATCAATGATTTTGGCATTCTCGCCGAGGCCTCTTGGAACGTCTTGGGTGCCTCTGGGAGGCCTCTTGGGGCCTCTTGGGGGTCTCTTGGGAGCGTCTTGGGGGCCTCCTGGGGGCCTCTTGGGGGCCTCTTGGAGCCTCCTGGCCACCTCTTGGGGCCCTCTTGGGGCACCCTTGGGAGCCTTGGGAGCGCTCTTGGGGCCATCTCGGAGGAGATCGATCAAAGAAGGGGGGTCCCTCAATTAGCGCTGCCCCCCCCAAGAGGCCAAAACGGGGCCCGAACCCTAGTAAAACCAATGATTTCGGCTTCCTCGCCGAAGCTGTTTTGGACGCTCCGACGACCCGCGAAACGCCCCCTCCAGGTCCAGGGTAGGGGGTAGGGGGAGGGATCAAGTTACCCCCTCCCCGCCCGCAAGCCGTCTCGCTCACTCCCACCCGCCCTCCCAACACATACGTAGCACCCGAGTCTGGCCCGAGCCTCAGCATATTCAGCAGTCGTCTTTGGATGGGCAGCTACTGGGGGCCAATCCGCCGCCGCCGCCGCCGCCGCCCGCCGCCGCCGCCGCCGCTGCCGCCGCCCGCCGCCGCAGCCGCTGCCGCTGCCGCCACCGCCACCGCCGCCGCCGCCGCCGCCGCCGCCGCCGCCGCCGCCGCCGCCGCCGCCGCCGCCCCCGCCCTCGCCGCCGCCGCCGCCGCCGCAGCCGCCGCCGCCGCCTCAGCCGCCGCCGCAGCCGCCGCCGCCAAGTGTACTCTGTATTGTGTTTTGATAGGGATGGTGTGGGGGGGGGGGCGCATCGGGTTGGCTGCGCATGTTTCGAATTTGGAGGCAGAGTGTGTTTTGTATTGTTTTTTTACAAGGGATGGTGGGGGGGGGGTAGGCATGGACCCTGGTTGGCCCCCAGTCGCCTGGGGGAGGGGGTGTTTATTCATAGGGAACAGTGATAAACCCTTCCCCGAAGGGGAAGAAGGGGGTGGAAGAGGAAACACCCTAAACCACCTACGCCCTAAAGGGCTGGTGGGATTCGTACTCCTCCGATGGGGCTCCTCTTGGGGCTGTCTTGGGCTGTCCAGGGAGCCTCGTGGGCCGTCTTGGGGCCCTCTTGGGCCGTGTGGGGCCCATGTCGGGAGTGTGTTGGGCCGTCTTGGGGCGATCTTGAAGGTCTCGTGGGCAGTGTTGGACGCGCTGGACATCGAAACGTCGTATATGGGCAAAGCGTACGTTTTCTTGAGGGAGTGGGATATTTTTGTGCTTTTTGAGGCTCTCTAGGGGAGCCTCTTGAGGCTCTCTTGGGGGTTGTCTGGAGGCCATCTTGGGTGTCTTGGGACGATCGTGCGGGTCGGCAAGCTGGAAAATTCAATTCGAGCTCCCCCGATGGGGCCCCTCGTAGGGCTGTCTGTCCAGGGAGCCTCGTGGGCCGTCTTGGGGCCCTCTTGGGCCGTGTGGGGCCCATGTCGGGAGTGTGTTGGGCCGTCTTGGGGCGATCTTGAAGGTCTCTTGGGCAGTGTTGGACGCGCTTGACCTCGAAACGTCGTATATGGGCAAAGCGTACGTTTTCTGGAGGGAATGGGACACTTTTTGCTTGGTGAGGCTCTCTAGGAGAGCCTCTGAGGCTCTCTTGGGGCTTCTTGGCGGCGTCTTGGGCCGTCTGGCGGCGACCGAGGGCCCCTCGGACGGTCTGGAGCACGCCACGGGGCTCTGTTGGAGCGTTCCTGGGGCGCTCGGGAAAGCCTGGAAGGCAGCGCCGAGGAGGAAAACCATCTCTGGGCCTCACCTGGCCGGGACCTGTCTGGGTACTTTTCGTTCGAGGGTCCCCCAGGGGCCGCCCCACGCGGGCGAACTCGACAATTGTAAACTAGCACGCCTCTGGCCCGTTGGGCTGTCGATTTTTTTGCATTTTTTCAAATACTATTCGAAGTCTTTCCGCCTGTAGAAGGACATGCCCGACGTAATATTGGCTGGTGCTCTTGGACTGCTTTGGACTTGGCCTTCACCGCGGCCCTTAGCAGTCGGGGGCTTTGGCTTAGCGTGTCGCGCCGCCGGTTCTGACCCACCACGCTTCGGCGCGACACGCTATCCACACCCCGCTCCCCAGGCGTCAGTGTCGATCTTTTCCCATCCCCTCCCCCCTCACCCCGCGGAACGAAGCGACACGCTATCCGCTCGCAGGGCATAGCGTGTCGCTGGGGCCGCCGCCGTGACACGCTGCGCAAAAGTTCCCGACCGGTGGGTTCGTGCCGTGTCGACCGGCGGCGACCCCGCCAGCGGCGTTCGACGTGGAACGCGGCGGGCGACCCAGAACCGTTCGATGTGGCACGATGTGGACCTTTCGGAAACGGCCGATCGCTCCAGGTCGAGCGACCCCTGCCGAAGGCCACATTTTGAATGATGTGGACGTTTCGGAAACGGCCGATCGCTCGAGGTCGCGCGACCCCTGCCGAAGGCCACACGCGACGCGAGCCTGCCGTGGAGAGGGCCGCGCACCAGAGGCCCTCGCCTGCCCGGAGGCCGCGCCCGCGTGCACCTGGGCCTCTCCGGCGCGCCGCTTCGGCCGAGGCCATGGGCCCCCCCCCCGGGCCTCCTCGAGCCCCTCGCGCGCCTGGGCGGGCCCTCCCCGCCCCCCCTCCGGGGCAGGCTCCTGACGGCCCCCCCGACGGCCTGGCCAGAAGGGCCCCCCGCCTCGATCCCCTCTCCTCCTCCAGGAGGAGCGAGGAGGGGCGAGGATATCGAGGGTCGAGGAAGAGGTCCTCGATGCTCCTCGATCCTCGCTCCTCTTCGACAGGAGAGCAAGGAGGAGAGCCTCCGTCTCGCCATTCTCTCGGGCCGCCGGATGCCCGGGGGCGGCCGCCAGGGGCCGCGGCCCCCGCGCCCCCCCGAGCCCATCTCGGTCCGAGATCGATCCGAGTCGATGTTGCTTCTGGCCGGCCCGCTCCGCTTCGACTCCGATATTCTCGACTAGACGTAAGAGTGGCCTTTCGCCGGAGTGTCCTGTGGTGCTGGCGAAACGCGGCCCCCGATCGCCGAGCGCGAAGCGGTGGCAACGGCTCGCGCGCCCCCGTTTGGCCACCCCGCGTCCCCCGTTATAAGCCGCGCACCCAGGGTCACCCTTGCCCGGGGTCGCTCTCGCGTGTGGCCGATCTTCTGGCGGTGCGATGCGGCCAGATGTTTGCACGGCGTTCTTGTATGTGCACCCTGGTGCAGCCGATCCGATTCGCTGTCGATTCCATGTCGAGTCGACTCGATATTTTTGCCGGTCCGACGCTGGCTGAGCCTGCCCGCCCGGGGTCGAGGCGAGCCCGTCGCTGCCGCGCGGCAGCCCGGCGCTGGGGCGCTCCCCGCTGGGCGACACCCTGGACCTGCGGGCGCCCCGGGCCAGCGGCGGCGCCGCGGGGCCGAGCGGCCCGATCGAGGCGGCTCGATGTCGACTCTGGCCTCAAGTCGGGCCTGTCCCTCTGCAGGCGGAGTATTCAAGAATAGTAAAAGATAGTTTGGTAAGGATATGTCGATTATGTTCGGACCATGTTTGCATTTTTTTTGGGGTGTGGATTTCTTCCCAAATCCGCCGGTATGAGGACATGCCTGACCTGATTCTGGCCTGCTCGTTCCGATTCGAGATTCGCTCCCGATGCGGTGTGGGCGCGCGTTAATGAATGTGCCCACGAGGCGTGCGGCCAACCCGCATAGTAAGGATGAGGAACCTTCCCAAGGGTACCCTTGCATCCTTGCCCCTTCGGCCCATCCTTAGCGACTTTCGCTGGCCAACCTCGTTTGAATAATGTTCACGTGGGCCTCCGAGGCTCTTGGCATCCTTACCGCGCACCCTTATGATACGGGTTGGCTGTACGGTTGGGAGCTTTCGGATAGCAAGTCGCGCCGCCGTCGGTGCGCTGCGGAGCGACGCGCTGTGGAGCGGAGCGACACGCCGTCGGTGCGCTCCGAGGCGCTTGCATCCTTACCGTGCTGCGGAGCGACGCGCTGTCCGCTTCGCAGTGCCCAGGCGTCAGCGTGCTGAGCTTTTTCGGTCCTCCCGCGCCGCGGGCGCGGAGCCGCAGACTATATCCCTTAGACAGGCATCTCGTGTCGCCAGGGCCGTCGCTTCGACACGCTATCCCAAAGCTCCTGGCCGTAAGACCAAGGAGGATTCCTTATCTGACGTGGGCGGCGTTGATATCCATGACCAAGCCCCAATTGGCGCTCCACCGGCTTCCAGACCATGGGCTCCTCGTCCAAGGGTTCCTTCTCCAGTGCCCTCGCCGCGCCCGTTTTCGTTCGTCGTCGTCGTGTGTGCAAGTAAGCCTGCGTCCGCAGACCAACCGAAATACGGATACCTTCGCCGCTTTTGACGATCGGATACAGCCTGGTGCCTGCCTGTCGCTGTTCTGCACCCTGGGCTCCATGCCGTGCCGACGCAGCCCGGCCTGGCCCACGCTCCAGTGTGATCCATTTTCTTTCGGCGGCGAGCGTGGGGGGGAAGTGGGAAGGAGAAGGCCTTCTCAGAAGGTGCGGAACTCCCCTGGCCTTCTGAGACGTTTCTAAGCCTTCCCCGAAGACAGAAACAGCTTCCCAGAAGGTGCGAGGGCTTCTGAGAAGTCCCGCCGCCTTCTGAGAAGGCCTTCTCCCTCTCACTCATTTCCCCCCCTCGCTCGTCGCCGACTCCCGACTCGATGCTGACCGATCCTGGAAGAAGTCCTTCGGCGACGCGTCAGAGCGGCCCTGCGCCGGAGACGAGGCTTATGGAGGAGGGCGAGGACGTGGAGGACGAGAAGGAGGAGAAGGAGAGGAGGAGGAGGAGGAGGAGGAGGAGGAGGAGGAGGAGGAGGAGGAGGAGGAGGGGGAGGAGGAGGGCTCGCAGTTCGAGTGACCCGTCGCCCGAGCGGCCCTTGGTGCGGGCGCGGGCGGAGCGTCTCGGCCGCACGTTTTATCGCTCCCCGGCGTTGCCGCTGGCTCCTGGAAGCGTGCCCGCCTCCGGGCCCGTCCCAGCAGCTGCGCCTCGCCGTTGGGGTGCTCTGGCGGTGGTGCCCGCGCCCGCCCGCGAGCGGCCGCCAGAGACGAGGCTTCTGGAGGAGGGCGAGGACGTGGAGGAGGAGGAGGAGGGGGAGGAGGAGGATGAGGAGAAGGAGGAGGAGGAGGAGGAGGAGGAGGAGGAGGAGGAGGAGGAGGAGGAGGAGGAGGGAGGCGGGAGGAGGAGAGGAGGAGGGCTCGCAGTTCGAGTGGCCCGTCGGACGCGTGGCCCTTGGCGCTCGGCCCTCCAGGGGGGCAGCCCCCAGGCACACGCGGGTCGCTGCCCCCTCCTCTTGCACCGCCCGCGGCGGTCGGCAGGCTGCGCTCCTCCTCCTCCTCCTCCACTTCCTTCTCCTCCTCCTCCTCCTCCTCCTCCTCCTCCTCCTCGGCCCTTTTTCCCCCACCCCCCTTCAAACACACACGGAACCACGGTGAATGTTGGCCATTGGGGCCTCGGGTGGACTGTGTTCCAGTTCCGGCGCTGTGGCCCCGTTTCGGCCTCGGGGGGCCGTCTTCGGCCCCCCCCCCGGGGCAGGGGCCCGCAGATCTGGCAAAAGCAATCCGTCGGATGTCTAGGTCCTCTTGCTGCTTCTCCTTCTCCTTCTCCTCAGGAGAGGAGGGGGAGGGGGAGGAGGAGGACGAGGAGGAGGAGGAGGAGGACGAGGAGGAGGAGGACGAGGAGGAGGACGAGGAGGAGGAGGGGGAGGAGGAGGACGAGGAGGAGGAGGGGGAGGAGGAGAGGAGTCCGAGCGCTGAGCGGCACTCTGTGGGATGGGGGGAATTGCGATGTCCGCGAGCTTTATCGGGGGGGCCGCAGGTGCCGTGTGCCATGCATGACCCATCAGTTTAGTACCCGCAGCGCCCGCAGAGGACTGCCTTCTTGAGGATAGTGAAGAGGCTTCGGCGGGCCTTGTGTGCCTCAGCTTCTAGAGGCGCCCCGTGCCGAGCTCTGCTGCAAACGGAGGCCTCCGTGGTTCGCGATGTGATCGGCCAGGCACCTTCATCCCTCCTGCTGCCTCTTCGTATCTCTCACCCTCCTCCCTCCCTCCCTCCCTCTCTCCCTCCCTCTATCCTCCCACCCCTAATCATCATCATCATCATCATCATCATCATCGTCATCATCATCATCATCATCATCCTCATCATCAGCATCATCATCATCATCCTCATCATCGTCACCACCATCATCATCATCATCAGCAGCATCAGCATCAGGATCATCATCATCACCATCATCACCATCATCATCAGCATCATCATCAGCATCATCAGATTCGTCATCCTTCTCATCACCACCATCATCATCCTCCTCATCACCATCAGCAGCAGCATCATATTCGTCATCACCATCATCACCACCACCAGCATCATCAGCATCATCATCACCATCATCATCATCACCGCCATCATCACCACCATCACCAGCATCATCAGCAGCATCATCATCATCATCATCATCATCCTCATCATCCTCATCGTCATCATCATCATCATCATCCTCATCATCCTCATCCTCATCCTCATCCTCATCCTCATCCTCATCCTCATCCTCATCATCATCATCATCATCATCATCATCATCATCATCATCATCATCATCATCCTCAGCATCCTCAGCATCCTCATCATCCTCATCATCCTCATCATCCTCATCATCCTCATCATCCTCATCATCCTCATCATCCTCATCATCCTCATCCTCCTCATCCTCATCCTCATTCTCGTTCTCCCATCCTCCTCTACCCCTCGGCGTGGGGTGCTGCGGAAGCCTCGCCACAGGGCGCTACTACTGTTCGGAGTGTGCTCCGTTCTGGCTGCGGCTCGTCTTTGCTGGCACGGTGGCGGTCCCTCGACCGCCCGTTACACCTCGGCGGAGGGGAGGAGGAGGAGGTGGAGGAGGGACGAGCGAGGAGGTGGAGGGGGGGACGAGTGAGAGGGAGGAGGAGGAGGAAGAGGAGGAGGAGGAGGAGTGAGGAGGAGGAGGAGGAGGAGGAGGAGGTGGAGGTGAGGAGGAGGAGGAGGTGGAGGAGGATGAGGAGGAGGAGGTAGGAGGAGGAGGAGGAGGGAGGAGGAGGAGGTGGAGGAGGAGGAGGAGTGAGGACGAGCGAGAAGGAGGAGGAGGAGGTGGAGGAGAGGAGGAGGAGGAGGAGGAGGAGGGGAGGATTGGAGGAGGAGGAGGAGGAGGAGGAGGAGGAGGGGGAGGAGCGCTGAGCGGCACCCTGTGGAGTCTGGGAGGGAGGAGGAGGAGCCCGAGCGCTGAGCGCTGAAAGGCGGAAGGGGTCGAGGGCAGGAGGAGAGCTGGGCGCGACAGAACGCTGCGGGTGGCCCTCCCTGCTGCTTGGGGCTCGTTGTGCCAGTCCCGCTACAGTGTACGCGGGGGGTGGGGCGAGTAGGACGGCGGCGTCCGCGCTGACCCGCGCCAAGGTGACGAGGGTTGTGCGCACAATGTACAAGTAAGCGCTGTTCTATTGAGCGCTGCCGACTGGGTTCCGTGTATTGTGGCCGCTCCTGTCTGTCTCGGCATCGCGCGTCGGTGCACAATGTAGAAGTACGCTGCCCTTCAACGGAACGCTGCTGACTGAGCTCCGTGCATTGTTGCCGTTTTGTGCTTGTCTCGGCGTCGCGCGCTGGACCAAGGTCTGCGTCCTCGATCTCCTCGGGCGCGAGGTGGGGCGAGGCGGCGAGCGGCATCAGGAGCCCGAGGGCATGCCCAACACTTTGCACAGCGTGCAGGCTGTTCCTAAGACAGCGTCCCTCCAGAGGCAGGGCGGATTCTGAAGGAAATGGGTTTCCCTTTGGTGTGTAGGCCCCAATAGAAGCAGCATCTAACACACATACAAAGGGGGGGCGAGATGAGTGTATGAGCTGACGGGATACGGGGGTAATCTACACATTCGAGGAGGATATATAGAAGGAGAAACAACGCGAGAACGATTTGCTGACATAAGTAAAGGATAATTGTGAATAGTGCCCCGATTGTTTCTCGGTTGACTTTGGACAGTCTCCTGATGGCATCTTGGTTACGTCCCGGCCGATTTCAATGGTTTCACGGTCATGGTCCCGAGGGCGTGCCGAGTGCATCTCGCGAAGGTGCGCGACATTGGCCGGATTGGTCACCGATTATATCTCGAGGATGCCCCGCATAAGACAAACAGGAACCAGTATAATGGCGTAGGATTGCTACGCAGTCGTAGTAAAGAGTGAATGCGCGATCTGACGTCGCAGTGTGACGTGAAGGCTGGGCGAGCAGAACATGCTGCCAGCAAGGTGACGTCATGAAAGTATCAAGTGGCGCGTACTGTCAGGACATAGTGTAGTCACCATCGCGCAGCCAGAGGGTGTTTTGTTAGCCGAATGGTTGAGGTGATGACTGCAATGCGATGACAAATCCACATATGCATATACATTTGCTCGACCATCATGCGCGATGCTGGAATGACAGTCGTAGTAGCTATTTGGGTACATCTGTACCCGCATAAGTGTATACCGTTGTGCGTATGTCCCCCCCCGCTTGTTCCGACGCGCGGCCTTCCGTCTTGGCGAGGACGCCTCGGCCACCACGGCAAACGCCGCCTCGGTCGCAGGGCTTGCCGTGGGATTGCTGTGGGCTTGCCGTGGTGTCGGCATCGTCCACTTGGGCGCGTCGAGAACAAACGGCGCAGCGGCTTACATACATCATAGGCTTAGACATACACAACTATATACAGATATCCACGCATAGATGCTAGTTAAGGTGAAGCCAAACGGTATATTTTGGCATGCCAGGTGACCATGTACATGTGGTGCAAGCTATGTGGTGAAAGTTGTATGGCGGAAGCTAGGTGGTGCAATCTACGTGGTGCAAGTTGTGTTGTCTAAGCTCTGTAGCGCATGCTATGTGGTGCAACATGTGTGGTGTGCGCTATGTGGTGTAAGATACGTGGTGCAATCTATGCGTTAGGAACAGACGTATTCATCTATGTGGTGTGAGCTATTTGGCGTAAGCTACGTGGCGCCATCTATGTGGCGCGACCTATGGGGTGTGAGCTATGCGGGGCAATCTATGTCGTGCAATCAATCACTTGCTCAACTTGAAGCTGTCCTCTCCACTGCTCGCGCAAACATCCCACCCTCCCACCCGCAACTTGGTTTGCAAAACCTCTTAAGACCGACTACGACGACACCGACGACAACGACGACGACGACACCGACGACGTCTCCGACGACTTCGACGACGACAGCGACGCCGACGCCGACGACGACGAAGACGACGACGACGCCGCCAACGAAGGCGACGACGAGGGAGGAGGAAGGACGACGACGGCGACAACGACGACAACGACGACAACGACGAGGGAGGAGGGAGGACGGCGACGACGCGAACGACGACGAAGGAGGAAGGACGGCGACGCCGACGACGACAACGACGAGGGAGGAGGGAAGACGACGACGACAACGACGACGACGACGGTGACGAAATAGAACCGACGACGAGACGCCGACGACGGACGACGACGACGACGTGGGAGGAGGAGGAAGGACGACCACGGCGACAACGACGACGGAAACGACACGACGCCAAAGAGGACGACGACGACGAACACGAGAAAAGACAGAGGACGACGTAGGCGACGACGACGACGACGCGGGAGGAGGGAGGACGGCGACGACGACGACGACGACGACGCAAGATGCGCGGCGCGGCACGCTTTTGTTGAACATCCGTGTTGCGAAACATTGTGTTTTTGTAGGTTTTTTGGACGCACGATTTCGAAATCCTTCCGAAACCGGAGGTTTTTGAAGGATTTCGGCATATGCCCGCGACGACGCGCGCGTCTGCACTTCGTCCCATTTTTTTGCAGAGGATTCTCGCGACGGCACACGCGCAAGGGCGTTCGACAGATTTCGACATGCGCGCGCGCGCTGCCCGTTTGGTAGCATTTTGCGAAAATCTTTGAAAACCTATGGTTTTCTTAAGATTTCGCAAGAGCTCGCGCGGAAACTTTTTTTAGCAAGTCAGTGTTGCGAAACCATGTGTTTTTGTATGTTTGTTTGGAAACTCGATTGCGAAATCCTTCCGGCACCGAAGGTTTTTGAAGGATTTCGGCATGCGCGCGCGACGACGCGCGCGTGTGCACTTCGTCTCGTTTTTTTTTTTTTTTTTTTTTGCAAGGGATTCGTGAACAAGTGTTTTGTTAGAACAAAAAATGTCACCGCATAGTGTTTTTTCGCAAGGGAACCCCAGGGGGGGGAACCCGGCCTAGCTGGGATGGTATGATCTCATATTTAGGATGGACGAGTGGTCAGAATCATATATGATTTACATACCCGAAAGGGGAACGGATAAGTCCGGGGGGGGTGGAGTCTATTCTCTTTATAGAAAGGAGAATCCATGTGGTGCGATATTTCTGGTGTGGGCTAGGTGGCCCAACCGAATGGTGCAATCCACTCTGCTGAACTTGAAGTCGTCATCTCACGCGAAACTTGTTTGGCAAAGCTCATGATGCGGGGGGCGGCGGCGCCACCGATGACAACATCGATGATAACATCCTCAGTGCCGATGTTCGTCACCGTGCGTCGATGATGAAGGTGAGCATATTGAGGATACTCGGACGTACGCGATGACAAGATGACGTCGGCAACGACTGCGGCAATGACGGAGATGGCACCAACGATGGCGATGTTCAAGAGGGCGACGGCACGAACGATCACGGCGCCAATGGTGGCAAACACGTTGACGATATTGATGTCAATCTGTCGATGAGGCAGGTGATCGCGGTGATGCTGACACAGGTTGAAAAGGGAAATCCGCGCGCGCGGAAGTTCAACTTTTCCGTCAGACTGATCATGCGCGCGCGGCGGTGCTCGCATGTGACCCGCGTGGTGTTTTTTGCAAAAAGGATTCGCGCTTTCGGCGCGTGACGGGAGTATCGCGGGTGCGCCGCGCGGTGACATGAAATCGCTGGATTTGCCAGAATCATAAGCATGCTGTTGTTTTTGCGTGATTTTAGCATGGGCGTTTGTGTTGCGCAGCCATGTTTTTTTTTGGTTCGGGGTTTTTTGATGCTGCAATGCTTGCAAACACGTTGTGTGTTGGTGCGATTTTGACACGGACGCGCGCGTGTTTTTTTTTTTTTTTTTTTTTTTTTTTTTTTTTTTTTTTTTTTTTTTTTTTTTGCAAGGGAAAACGGATTACAACAAAACAACCGGATCTTGATGACATCGTATTTGATTTGACCGGGATGGCGTGGGTGGGGGGGGGCGACGCCGGGCCTGGTGGGATGGTATGAATTCGTTTTTTAGGATGGACGAGTGCGCAGAGTTCAATATGAAATTGCAATGCCATGGGGGGCCCTTAACTCGGGGGTAGGTGGGGAGTTGGGGGTTGGGGTGGTGGGGGGGTCGTGTCTCTTCTTCTTGTAGAAAAGAGAATCTATGCTGTGCAATTGATTTTAACAAACAAGTTGACACATCCCGCGCTCTTGCAAACATCCCGCCCGCCCACCCGCAACTTGGTTTGCAAAACCCACGACGACGATGACGACGCCGACGACGGCGACAACGACGACGCCGACGACGACGACGTCAACGACGCCGACGACAAAGACGACGACGACGGCGACGACGACGACGCCGGCGACGACGACGGCGCCGACGTCGGCGACGACGAAGACGACGACGCCGACGCCGACGACGACGACGAATACGACGACGACGTCGCCAACGAAGACGACGACGAGGGAGGAGGGAGGACGACAACGGCGACAACGACGAAAACGATGACAGTGACGAGGGAGGAGGGAGGACGGCGACGACGCGAACGACGAAAAAGGAGGAAGGACGGCGACGCCGACGACGACAACGACGAGGGAGGAGGGAAGACGACGACGACGACAACGACGAGGACGACGACGACGACGACGGCGCGATAGGAGGGATGACGACGAGACGCCGACGACGGACGACGACGACGACGACGAGGGAGGAGGAGGAGGAAGGACGACCACGGCGACAACGACGACGGAAACGACACGACGCCAAAGAGGACGACGACGACGACGAACACGAGGAAAGACAGAGGACGACGTAGGCGATGACGACGACGACGCGGGAGGAAGGAGGACGGCGACGACGACGACGACGACGACGACGACGCAAGAGCGCGCGCGCACGCTTTTGTTGAAAATCAGTGTTGCGAAACCTTGGATTTTTATAGGTTTTTTGGACACGCGATTTTGAAATCCTTCCGAAACCGATGGGTTTTGAAAGTTTTCGGCATACGCGCGCGACGACGCGCGCGTCTGCACTTCGTCTCGTTTTTTGCAGAGGATTCTCGCGACGGCACACGCGCAAGGGCGTTCGACAGATTTCGACATGCGCGCGCGCGAAGCCCGTTTAAGAGCATTTTGTAGACATTTTGACAAACCTATAGTTTTCTTAAGATTCCGCAAGAGCTGGCGCGGAAGTTTTTTTTGCAAATCATTGTTGCGAACCCTTGTGTTTTTGTATCTTTTTTGGAAACTCGATTGCGAAATCCTTCTGGCACCGAAGGTTTTTGAAGGATGTCGGCATGCGCGCGCGACGACGCGCGCGTGTGCACTTCGTCATATTTTTGCAAGGGATTCGTGAACAAGTGTTATGTTATAACAAAACATGTCACCGCATCGTGTTTTTCACAAGGGAACCTCAGGGGGGGGGATACCCGTTGGCATCTGACATTGCGATTTCATATTTAGGATGGACATGTGGTCACAATCATATATGATTTACACACCCGAAAAGGGGAGTGATAACGCCGGGGGGGGATATCCTATTCTGTTTTAAGAAAGGAGAATTCATGCGGCGCGAACTATCGTGGCGCAATACATGCAGTGCAATCTATGTGGTGGAAGTGATGTGGTGTAGGTTATGTGGTGCCAGGCTAGGTGGAGCAAGTAGTGCGTATTAGTGCCGAGCAACGCAATACAATGTAAATCAGTGCGAAAAATGCACAGCAATCAGGGCCCCTGCAGAGCAATGCCGGGCGATGCAAAGTAAAGCGACGAAGTAATACACATCAATGTACAGCAGTGCAACGCATCCCAAATAACGCAACGGCCATCAATGTAATACAATGCAGAGTAACGCTGATCAATGCAACGTAACGCAACGGAATGCAACGCAATGCAAACCAATGCGACGCAATGTCACGCAACGTCGTGCAACACAGTGCGATTGCAAAACGCACGCAAAGTAATGCCAATCAGTGAACCGTAATGCAAACCAATGCAACGCAATGCTACGAAATGCAATGCGAGAAACGTAATGCAATGCAACATAATGCAAAGCAACGCACTGCCGAGTAATCCGACGCACGGCGCAACATTGCAAATTCTTGTACATCAATTGAAACAGTGCACTGCGAAGCAGTGCGATTGCAGCACAATGGCGCGCAGCAGTGCACCGCCACGCAACTCAGTGCTCAGCAACGTAGAGCACTGCAAATCAATACATTGTGAAGCAAGGCGAATCACTAACAATCAATGCGTATCAATGTAACGCAGTGCGGCGCAACGCAAAGAAAGCAAGCCAACGCAATTCAATGCGAAGTAGCGCAAAGAACTGTAACGTAAAGCGTGTCCTCACGGCGACAGGGCGGCGACGGGTTGGAGAGGCGAGCCCAGGAACTGCTGCCAAACCCCACAGTACTTCGAGCGGAACCCAGGTCCGCTTGAAACGCGAAGCCCGCACTCCGCACCGGAACCCAGAATTCCGTGCAAAACCCGGAAGCTCTGAGCCAGCGGAACCCGGAATCCGCGCCGAAGCCCATAATTTCTGCGCGAAGCTTATAATTCCTTGGAGCCGCGAAACCTGGAATCCGCACCGAAGCTTGGAATTTTGCGAGAAACCCGCCCAGGCCCGCAACCGTGCAGGAGGGCAAGGCTCTCTTCGTCTCCCTTTGCCTCGGCTGCCTCTACCTCCCACTCATGCTGCCTCCTCCTCCCAGTCAAGCCTGAAGAGGGTTCTACGAGGGCCCCAGGAATACCTCAAGAGGATTCAGAGAGGGCCCAAGAAGGCTGCAAGATGGAGCTCCAAATCCACACAGTGTGACACAACCGTAGTGTGCGTTTTGGCTGGATTCTTTTGGGGCCATGTTGGAGCTATCTTTGGGCCTCTTGGGGGCCCCAAGGGCCATGTCCACACCCGTCCAAGACGGCTTGTGAAGGCCCCAGGAGGGCCACAAGACGGCCTCAGGATGACTCCAAGAGGGTCCACGAGTGCTCCCAGAAGGAATTCTGAAACCACATAGTCTGACACAGCCGTTTTGCTATATGATGCGTTTTGTTTGGCCCGTTTTGGGGCTATCTTGGAACCCTCGTAGAGGCCTCCTGGCCATCAAGGGGTTCCTTGGTAGGCTCCGTCGGGGTTTTCCTGGGGCCCAGTGGCGTCCCCGAGGGCCCGAAGAGGTTTCTAAGAGGGTCCTAAGAAGGCTCCAAGAGTGCCTCAGGAGGATTACGCCCGAGAAAACTCCGAAGCCACACAGTGTGACACAACTGTTGTGTCACACCGTGCGTTTTGGCTGGACCCTCTTCGGGTCATGTTGGCGCCCTCTTCAGGACCTTTTGGGGCCTCTTGGGGGCCCCAAAGGCCATTTCCGTGCCCCTCCAAGACGGCTTGGGAAGGCCCCAGGAGGGCTCCAAGAGGGCCCCAAAGAGTGTTCACAGAGGCAATTCTAAAACCACATAGTCTGACACAGCCGTCGTGCCATACGATGCGTTTTGTTTGGCCCGTTTTGGGGCCATCTTGGAACCCTCTCGGGGACCTCTTGGAGCCCCCATGGGAGCTCTCCCGGGTCTCTAAGGGCCCCTCCCAAGCCATCTCCAAGAGGACCCTCGGGGGTCCCAGATTAGCTCTATACAACGAGATCGGTGGACAGAGCTGGCTTGGAAAGCCTTAGAGCTCTCTTGAAGCCCCAGGAGGATCCCAAGAAGGCCTCCAGGGAAGAAATCATTCCTCGAACGGCCTACCCCCAGAGGGCTGGTGGCGTTGCAGGGTAGTTTCAGAGTGTTGCAGGGTCGATTGCAGGGTCTTGCAGCGTCATGTGCAGGGTACAGCAGATTCTTTGCAGGGGTGTTTTGCACTGTATGTCAGAAGCCTGGCGAAGGCTGGCGGCAAATCCGTGGCTGCCAAAACGGAGCTGCTATTCAGTGCGCCTGAGGTTTCTTCCTGGACTTTTTTCCTCTTCCTGGTAGACCGTTTTAGCAGCCGCGGATTTGCCAGCCCTCGCCCAGCTTCCAAGTATTGCAGGGGTCTTTGCATGGGTCTCTGCGGGGTCTTCGCCGGGGTCTTCACAGGGCCTGCGCGGGGCCAGGGGATCGGGCAGGGAGGTGGATCAAGACATCTCTCCCGGACGCGAGCTGCTTGGCTCACTCCCACCCGCCCTCCCAGCACACGAGTGGCACCCGAGTCTCAGCACATTCAGTGGTCGTTGGGGCGAGGTGTGCCACGCGTGCCGTGCGCGCCAGGTGCGCCACGCACCCTTGGGGGCTTTCCCGTGCCAGGCACGCCTGGTGCGCCAGATGCTCCACGTGCTCCACGTGCGCCAAGTGTGCCGCATGCTCCGGCCGCGCCAGGTGCGCCACGGTTGGGGCATGCCAAGAGTGTGCCGGGTGCGCCAGCGCACGTGGCAGCACACATCGGGAAACATGTCGGCCCCACCATCCTTGCCGAAAGCCAGTGCGCAAACACGGCGGTGCAGTCATCATGGTGTCTGGTGGGCCTGCAAATAGCAGGCAACATGCCAGCACCCTCGCCGCCCCTGTCAAAACCAATGGACTGTTCGCCGGGTGCCCACGCATGTAGAGCCGCGAAGTGCAATGCGTATCGGTCTTTGACAGGGATGGTGGCCTTGCGCGCAGCAGGCAAATTTGCTGGCACCCCCGCCGTCCGGGGGCCGGGACCGGCCTCGAAACTTCGGCTTCTGGCGAATGAAAAAGAGATGGGAAGGGAGCGGCAGCTGACACACTACAAAGCGCTCGCGGGGTCCACGAAGATGGCCCACAAACATCTTGTCTTTTGACCGGGGTGCTGGGGGGAGGTCGTTATGGGTCCCGGATGATCGCGGGTCGCCTGGCGGAGGGGGTGTTTATCAATCTGGCGTAGTGATGTATCAGAAGTTGGAAGAACGAATCTAGAGAAATCATGTGCTTGTCCGCCCCGCAGGCGTTGCCACGTGCCGAGTGGGGTGGCGTAGTTTTTGTTTCGGCCCCCAGTCGTTCCCACGTGGTACTTCGAGTGGAATAGTATAGGTGTCCGCCCCACAGGACTTACCACGTCGCGAGGAGAGTGGAGTAGCATATTTTCCGCCGCCCAGGCATTTGCCACGTGGCGAGTAAAGTTGAATAGTTTTATTTTCCGCGCCGCAGGCGTGGCCGCGTGCCGAGTAGCGGGAGGAGGGAGGAGAGAGTAGGGAGGAGCGAGGAGGGATGCTGGGGAGGAGGGAGGAGTTGGGAGAGGAGGGAGGAGGGCTGAGGGAGCAGGATGAGGTGGAGGGATGAGGAGGGTGGAGGGAGGCAGGAGGCAGGAGAGATGAGGCAGGAGAAGGAATGGGAGGCAGAAGGAAAGGGGATGAGGGAGGAGGAATGAGGGTAGGGTGCGTGGGAGGACAACCGATGAGGCGGAGGAGGAGGAGGGAGGATGAGGAGGTGGGAAGATCGGAATGAGGACGAGGAGAACGAGGAGAAGCGAGGAAGGAGAGGTGGAGGGCGAACGAGGAGGGGGAGGAGGCGGGCGGGCGGGCGTGCTTGCGGGCGGCCGGGCGGGCGGGCGAGCGTGCGGGCGGGCGCGTGAGTGAGGCGGGCGGGCGGGCGCGCGAGCGGGCGCGCGCGCGGGCGGGCGGGCGTTTGGGCGCGCGGGCGGGCGGGCGTCATTGTCGTCGTCGTCGTCGTCGTCGTCGTCATTGTTGTCGTCATTGTCGTTGTCGTCGTCGTCGTCGTCCTCGATGTCTTCATCATCGTCGTTGTCGTCGTTGTCGTCGTCGTCGTCCGCCGTCGTCGTCGCCGTCGCTGTCTTTTTGTCAGTGGAGGAGCCACGTGCCGAGCAGAGTTTGGTGTTGACCTCCGCGGCGCTGCCGCGTCGCATGCAGCAGGGCAGTTCTTGTCGTTGTGCGGCTCTGCCGCGTGCCGTGTAAGGTTGTATTGTTTTTGTTCGTTGGCCTGTCGTTGCCACGCTGCGAATCGAGGGGCGTTGGATTCGTCTCCGCCCCACGGCTTTGGCCACGTGGTGAATAACATGAATGTCGTTGTTCGCCCCCCCGGGCGTTGCCGTCTGGCGAGTAGAGTGAGATGGTGTATTTTCGGCCCGCGCGGTATTGCCACGTGACGAGTAGAGTTGAAGTGTATTTTTTTCGCACACCCCATATCGTTGCCACGTGGCGAGTGGAGTGGGATAGTATTTTTGTATGCCCCTCAGGCCTTGCCACGTGGCGTTGCCAGTGGCAAGTACAGTGGAGTATCATGTTTACCGCTTCGCTTCGTTGCCATGTGCCGAGTAGAGTGGAGTCATTTTTGCTTTGCCCCGCGGGCGCTGCCACGTGGTGAGTGCAGTGGAGTAGTATTTGTTTCCCCCTCCGAGCGTTGCCACGTGGCGAGGAGAGTGGAGCATCATCGGTTTCGCTCCCCCAGCGTTGCCTCGTGGCGAGTCGGGTGAAATAGCAGTTGTTCCGCCCCGCAGGTGTTGCCATGTGGCGAGTGGTGAAGTGGAGTAGTTTTTGTTTACTTCCCCAGTCGCTGCCACATGGTAATTCGAGTGGAGTAGTGTTGTTTTCCGCCCCGCAGGCGTTGCCACGCCGCAAGGAGAGTGGACGAGAGTGGAGTAGCATATTTTTCGCCGCCCAGGCGTTTGCCACGTGGTGAGTACAGTGTATTAGTTTTGCTTTCCACGCCGCAGGCGTTGCCGCGTGCCGAGTGGAGGGAGGAGGGAGGAGGTGGGAGGACCGAGGAAGGAGGGGGGGCGAGGGAGGGGGCAGGAGGGAGGAGGGAGGAGGGAGGAGGGAGGAGGAGGAGGAGGAGGAGGTGGAGGAGGAGGAGAATGAGGAGGAGGAGGATGAGGACGAGCGAGGAGGAGGAGGATGAGGAGGAGAAGAAATGAGGAGGGAGGAGGAGGAAGAGGACGAGGAAAAGGAGGAGGAGGAAGAGGAGGATGAGGCGGTCGAGGAACACGATGACGACGATGATGATGCTGATGATGATGATGATGATGATGATGATGATGATGATGATGATGATGATGCTAATGCGGATGAGGATGATGAGGATGATGATGATGCTGCTGGTGGTGGTGATGATGATGATGAGGATGAGGATGGGGATGATGATGATGATGAGTGATGATGATGATGCTGATGCTGATGCTGATACTGCTGCTGATGATGATGATGATGATGATGATGATGAGTGATGTTGCTGCTGCTGCTGCTGATGATGATGATGATGATGCTGACGATGATTATACTGACGATGATGATGATGATGATGATGATGATGATGATGATGATGATGATGGTGATGGTGATGGTGATGGTGATGGTGATGGTGATGGTGATGGTGATGGTGGTGATGATGATGATGATGATGATGATGATGATGATGATGATGATGGTGGTGGTGGTGGTGGTGAGGATGATGCTGATGATGAGGATGGGAACAGATCAGGAGGAGGATAAGGAAGAGGAGGACACGGA
>CAUYUJ010005058.1:150000-155000 GCA_963575745.1 Prorocentrum cordatum | reverse complement strand
AATGAGGAGGAGGGCGATTGAGGAGGGCGATGATGATGATGGTGATGATGATGATGCTGATGCTGCTGATGATGATGATGCTTGCTGATGATGACGATGCTGATGATGATGCTGCTGCTGATGATGAGATGATGATGCTGCTGTGATGATGATGCTGATGATGATGACGATGATGATGGATGCTGATGATGATGATGATGATGATGATGATGCTGATGATGATGATGATGATGATGTATGATGATGTGATGATGAGCATGATGATGATGATTGAGATGATGATGATGTGATGATGATGATGATGGATGATGATGATGATGATGAGGAGGAGAGAGGAGGAGGAGGAGGAGGAGAAGGAGGAGGAGGAGGGATGCAATGAGAAGGGAGGACTCTTTGACTCGTTGATCTTGTCTCCCTCCTCCTATCCTCCTCCTTCCTCCTCCTTGCTCCTCTCCCCTCCTCCTCCTCCTCTCCTCCTCCTCCTCTCCTCCTCCTCCTCCTCCTCCTCCTCTTCGTTCTCCTTTGCCTCCTCCTCCTCCTCCTCCTCGTTTCCTCATCCTTGCTTTGTTTCCTTCGTCTCCCTCCTCCTCCTTCTCCTCCCCCTCCTCTTCCCCTTCTCCTCCCCCTCTCTCCTCCCCCCCTTCCTCAGACATCTGGCGTTCCGATTTGCATGAGACACGGGCCCCCGACCCGTCGAGAACTTCCGCGGGACTGGGGCTCCTCATCCCGAGCCCTTCTCTGGCGGCCCCTCGAGGCCTGGCACGGGACCCGAGAGGCCGACTGCGAGGAACGACCTCCGCCCCGATCTTGTTCCGAGATGCCAGCTTTGCTAGGACCCCTCGGCCAGGACCTCTCGCCCGGCCGTGCGCCCCCCGCCACTGGTCCAAGACCTCCTCGAGCCATGACAGAACTCACGACGAAGGGTTTTTCGCTCATTTCGGCCTCTGGGGGCCCTCGCTGGGCCTCCCGCGGGGCCGTCCAAAAACGACTCGGGATGAGGAACCGGTCCTCGGGAATGGGTCGAAACCTCTGGGGGGCGACGTGATGGAAAAATCATGACGTCAGGAGCTTGGGGTTGGAGGCCGCGTGATGGGGGGGGGGCAGCGAGGGCTGCCGCAAAGGGGCCCTGTGGGGCCCAGAAGGGGGCTTCCAGGGCCCGGAAAGGGCCACTTTCTCATTTCCTAGACACCCTGTTCAATTTTTCTAGATGCGTGGGCCCCAGAGGTCCGGACCATTTCACCAGGGCCGGCTTTGCGTCCCGCCCACGAGGCCCGGCGAGGGCCCCCGGAGGCCGAACACGGTCCCAAACCGCCCGCTTCGAAAATGTTTTGGAGCGCCGGATCCCTGGGTTATCGCCCCCCCATGAGCTCGTGCCCAATCAGGACCTCTCCGCCGGGACCTCCCCGGCCGCGCCCCCCACGGCCGACCGAGGCGCTGTCGCCGCATGCCCCGCGGCGCGGTCCGCGGGAGCCGCTGGCCCTGGGCCCCGAGGGCAGCGCCCTCGCGGCGGCCGGCGGCGCCTCGGCGCCGTGGGGGTGGGGGGTTGGGGCCTTGTTGGCCTCTGGTGCAGTCGCAGGGTTGTGTTGGAGATCGCTCCTCCTCCTCCTCCTCCTCCTCCTCCTCCTCCTCCTCCTCCTCCTCTAAACCACGTGTGTGGTTAGCTACATGCTCCCACATGCTCCTCCTCCTCCTCCTCCTCCTCTCCTCCCCTCTTCCTGTTTCCTGGTTCCTGATGGCTGAATTGATCGTCGATCGTCCTCCTTCTCCTCTTCCTCTCTCTCCTCCTCCTCCTCCTCCTCCTCCTCCTCTTCCTCCTCCTCCTCCTCCTCCTCCTCCTCCTCCTCCTCCTCCTCCTCATTGTCCTTCCTGAGGCACTGACCCCCTGACGGCAGACACGTCGTGCAGACGTAGCCATCCCCCCCCAAGGGCTGGTTGGCCCCGGGGGCTGACCAAACTAAGAGCCCGGCAACTCTTGGGGCGCTCGCGCTTTAGACTTTTTCCATCTATTTCGGCCTTTGGGACTGGTTCTCGGGGCCCAGGGCCTTCAAACATGGATCCGGGGCGAAAGGCTCGTGATCACTTTCTTCTTCATTGTTTTGCCGATCGGCGCGGGCCCTCGTATCCTCCGCCCTCCCCCCCCCATGGAGTAGATGTTCTCTGCTGTTTGTGACGCCTGTTTCAGGCAGGTGGAGTCGCCCCCCCCATGGGTCGCACTGGTGCAAGCAGTCGCACTACTGGCAGAGGTCCGGGGCCAGACCCGCCCTCTCCCCCACCCCCCTGCGCCCCACGTCGAAACGCCCCAAAAGGAAGACGTTCTCACCTGCCCCCCGGGGAAGGGGTGGGGACCCGGGGCCGCGCACAGAGCACGTCGTCGGACGTCTGGGGTGGTGGTGATGGTCACGAGGAGCGTCGGCGCCGCCTTCGGGTCTTAGGGGGGGGCAGCGTCGGGGGGGGCCTCGGCTCAGGGCGGAGTGCGTCGACCCCCAGCCGCCCATGGACTGCCGGTGGGGGCCCGACAGCCCGCCCCGCCCAGGAAGGTGCGCTTGCCCTGTCGGGGGCCTGTCGCTGAGCCATCGGCGACGTATCGCCGACTCCAGGCTGCTCCAACTCTGTCGAGGCGTGGGCCCCCGAGGGCCCGGACCACTTCCCCGCAGGGCCGCTTCTGCCTCCCAGGCCGTTTTTCTCTTGGCGCTCGAGCGATAGGCCCGGCGAGGGCCCGCGGCGGCCGAGGACGGCCAAAGTCCACCCGCTGCAGTTGGTTATTGGAGCGTCGCATCCCCGGACCCCCGGCGTCATGGTTTTCTTCATCACGTCGACCTATTGCCTAGGGCCGGTTCTTCATCCCGAGTCGTTTTTTGCCGATGCCGAGGCCCGGTAATAAGGCCCCCAGAGGCCGGAAATGGCGAAAACTCTCCCGTCGAGATTTTTTCGTTGCTCGATGGGGTCTGGGTCTCTGGGGCGGACCACGCCGCGTCGCCGACGCGTCGGCGACGCGGCGCGAGCCCGCGTCGAGCGCCCGGGGGGCGGCAGGCGGCCGCAGCGCCGCAGAGCCTGGAGGCCGCCGCGGAGGCCGCCACGACGCCGGGCCGGCTGGCGGCCGAAGTGGCGCACGCGGTGGCCGCGCCCCGGGCCGTGCTGCCCCCCGCCCTGCCAAAGGGCCCTGCCAAAGGGCCCCCCCCCCAACAAAAATAAATAAAAAAATCCGCATTCCCAGACCCCCTCGAGCAATGAAAACATCATCACGGGAGGTTTTTCCCCAGTTTCGGCCTTGATGGGGGGCCCTCATCGGGCCTGGGGACTGTCAAGAAACAGCTCGGGATGAGGAGCCGGTCCCAGGGAATAGTTCGAGACCTCGGGGGGTCGACGTCATGAAAAAATCATGACGTCGGGGGTCTGGGTTTTCGGCCCTGGGGGGCCCTTGCAGTGGAGATCCATGCCAAGAAGCAAGCTGCTTGCCTCCAGGGCGCCCTGGATTTCTTTGGTTTCGATGCTTTTGCGATGGGAAGCGCGACGTTCCCACACCAAACATCCGTGAACGTCCTGGGGTCTCAGGGTTGGGTTTCTTGTGGAAGGTTTCTTGTGGACTAGCCTCGACTGTGCCCGGCCTCGGGACCGTCAAAAAGCGACTCGGGATGAGAAACGGGGACTGGGCCAAGAGCTTTGGGGGTCGACGCTGTATGAAAAAGTCATAACGTCGGGGGCCTGGGCTCCAAGGGCCCCCCCCCCTCCCCCCTCTGGGCGCCCACCTCCTCCTCCTCCTCCTCCTCCTCCTCCTCCTCCTCCTCCCTCCCGTCCTCCTTCTCCCTACTCCTCCTCCTCCTTCTTCTTCTCTCCTTCCTCCTCCTCCCTCCTCCTCCTCCCCTCCTCCACCTCCTTCTTCCTCCTCCTCCTCCTCCTCCTCCCTCCTCCTCCTCCTCCTCCTCCTCCTCCTCCTCCTCCTCCTTCCTCTCCTCCTCCTCCTCCTCCTCCTCCTCTCCTCCTCCTCCCTTTTTCTTCCTTTCCTCCTCCTCCTCCTCCTTCTCCTTTCCTCCTCCTCTCCTCCTCCTTTCTTCCACCTCCTTCTCCTCCGCCTCCTCCTCCTCTCCCTTTCTCGTTCTCCTCCTCCCTCCTTTTCCTCCTCCTCCTCCTCCTCCTCCCCTCCTCCTCCTCCTCCCTCCTCCTCCTCCTCCTCCTCCTCCTCGTCCTCCTCCTCCCTCCTCCTCCGCCTTCTCCTCCTCCTCCTCCACCCTCCACGTCCTCCTCCTTCTTCTCCTCCCTTCTCCTCTCCTCCGCTCCTCCTCCTCCCTCCTTCTCCCTCCTCCTCCTCCCTACATCCCTCCTCTTCCTCCTCCTCCATCCTCCTCCCTCCTCCTCTCTCCTTCCATCTGGGCCCGATTCGACCGATCCGATTCGATATCGAGTCCGGCCGGCCCGATCCGATTCGATCCCGAGGTTCCCACTGTGCGATGCTGCCCGATGCTTGCATGGCGCTGTCGTGCATCCTAGCGAATCCTAGCGCAGCCGATCTCCGACTCGATTCTGACCCTGTGCCGATGCGGCAAAATTCGACTCACGTCCCAGTCCAGCACGGTTTCCCGATCAGATGCTGACTGATCCTACCTCCCCCCCTCTCCCCCTTCCTCTTCTTGCTCACGCCCTCCCCGCCCCATCCCTGCTCTCCTCCCTCCCATCCGTCTCTTCCCCTCCTCTGGCGTCGCAGCTTTTGCGTCGCAGTTTTTCTGTCACGTGGGTCTCTGGGGATCCTGGCCCCTTCCCCACAGGACCGGCTTCTCATCCCGGACCGTCTCTTTAAGGCCCGGGGTCTGGGAAGCGGCCTCCACAGGCTGAGGATCGTTGAAAGACTGGCAGTCGTGTCTTTTGCTGTGACGTCTGGATCTGAGGGTCCCTCCCTCCCTCCCTCCGCCTCCAGGGGGCCTCTTATTCCCTCTCCTCCCGTCGCTCCCCCCCCCGCTCCCCCGCTTCTCTCCAATTTCTCTCCCTCCCTCCTTCCTCAGCCAAGG
>CAUYUJ010005058.1:105000-147500 GCA_963575745.1 Prorocentrum cordatum | reverse complement strand
ATGATGATGATGATGATGGTGACGATGATGGTGTGCCTATGATGATCGTGAAGATGATGATGATGGTGATGCGGTGATGATGATGATGTTGTCCCGATGATGATGATGCTGATGCCGTTGATGACGATGATGTTGATGATGATGATGATGATGATGATGATGACGTTGATTGTGAGATCGATTGTGATACCGATAGTGAGATCGATTCTGAGATTGATCGAATGAAATAGATCGAGTGAGATCGATTGTGAGATCGATCGAGTGATATCGATCGAACGAGACCGATAGTGAGATCGATAGTGAGATCGACAGTGAGACCGATCGAGTGAGACGTTGGTTCCCCCCCCCGAACCTCCTTATCACCCGAAGGGTGGTCGTATAGGTATTGTTGTTATTGTTGTTGTTGTTGGTGTTGTTGTCGTTGTTGTTATTGCTGTTGGTGTTGTTGTTGAGGTTGCTGTGCGGCGGTTGCCTCGGATAAATGATACATTTTCATTTTTGGTTGGGACCCACTCCGTCATTATGCTCGCCGAACAGACAACTAGTTTTTCTAATATTTGGGAGGGGTTCTACGGCTGGAGGATTCCTTCCACAGGAACGTTTCGTACAGAACTGCTCTTCTGTCTCTACCGCTGCCTCCCTCCCTGCTTCCCTCCCTCCTCCCTCGGGCCCCTCAACCCCCTGACCGAGTGTCGCAGCGTTCCGTGGAGGTCCCTGGAGGCCCCAGAAGGCCCCCCCGAGGGGCCAGAAACGCTCTGAAATCTCGGTTCCCCCTCCCCTCCCCGCCTCCCTCCTCCTCCTCCTCCTCCTCCTCCTCCTCCTCCGCTTCATCCTCCTCCTGCCCCTCCCTCTCTCCCTCCGCTCCCTCCCTCCCTCCCTCCTTCCTCCTGGACGCCTGCGCCTGCGCTTCCGAGGGGGGGATCGCGCGTGTTCCCACGCAGGGGGTGACAAACATACATACATACAGATGTATGTATGTTTGTGTGTATTTATATATATATATATATGTATACGCATGTCTAGATGTATATCCATGAAACCTAAATGTAGATATATGTTCACACAGCGATCCCCATCTCACGGTGGACACTGGAACCCACCGCGCCCCGAAGACTGTCTTCGAGCAAGTCATTCTCGACCTCTACCCATCTACACCTTCTGCCTGGCAGGTGCCACGCCGTGGCCGAACCGCAGCGGGTATCTGCCGCGCCCAAGCCTGGGTCCCATCTCTCCGGCCGCTCGTGCCCCCTCCCTCGTACCTCCTCCGTCCCCTCCCTCCCCCCCCCTCCAGTAGATGGACAATCTATTCGAACCCTTACACATTCGAGGGGACTTCTGAATCACCCCCCCGCCCCCGACATCGATGTTGATCTCAGTAATGGCGGTGCTTTGGGGGTTTGGATAATTTCTGTCCAATCACGCCCCCTCCTTCGCCACGCCATCAGTATTCCATTTCGGGGGGTCGGGGGGGGGGGCCTCTTGGGGCACAGGCTTCGAATCTACTGTCCACGTACGGTCCCTCCCTCCCTCCCTCCCTCCCTCCCTCCCTCCCTCCCTCCCCTCTCTCCCTCTCTCCTCCCTCCCTCCCTCCCTCTCTCCTCCCTCCCGCCGCCGCTCCGGAGGCTCAGGGACCGGCACCCCGAGAGGGGGAGGAGGAGGAGGAGGAGGAGGAGGAGGAGGATGAGGAGGAGGAGGAGGAGGAGAAGGAGGAGGAGAAGGAGCAGGAGAAGGAGAAGGAAGAGGAGCAGGGGGAGGAGGACTTGTTGCCTCCTCCCTCCCTCTTTCCCTCCCTCCCTCCCTCCCGCAACCTTTCAGCTCCCTCCCGCTTCTAGAAGGCCAGGACCTGGGGCCTATGCCAGATACCGCTCTTACGTTCTAGACACAAGCGTCCATGGACACAATGGGTGCCGTTACTCGAAGCAGACAATATGGCATAAACATACACTTTCGGCGCTCCACGCGGATTTCTTGGATCCGCGCTGGGCCCCCCTGGCTGCGCCTCCGGCGTCGCCCTTGGCGCGCTCCGCGCGCCAAGGCGGGAGGTCCAGCGCAGATCCAAGAAATCCGCGCGGAGCGCCACATGTTTGTGTTTATGTAGTTCCCTACCTAGGCTCTGCGAGGGTTCTTACTCTGTTTGCTTAAAGGGGCCGGGCAGTGGGGCTCGCCCCGGGCGGTTCCCCCAGTTGCGCCCCCCTGGGTTCCCCCAGTTGCGCCCCCTTAGCTTAGCTTTGCTTATCTCATCTTAGCTTAGCCTAGCTTAGCTTAGCTTAGCTTAGCCTAGCCTAGCTTAGCTGATCTTAGCTTAACTTAGCTTAACTTAACCTAGCCTAGCCTAGCCTAGCTTAGCTTAGCGTAGCGTAGCTTAGCTCAGCTTAGTTTAGCTTAGCGCAGCGCAGCATTCGCATATCATAGCATACCATAGCATAGCATAGCGCAGCATAGCATAGCGCAGCATAGCATAGCATCGCATCGCATATCATAGCATATCATAGCATAGCACAGCGCAGCATAGCATATCATGGCATATCATAGCTTAGCTTAGCATAGCACAGCGCAGCATATCATCGCATATCATAGCATAACATATCATAGCATATCATATCATAACATAACATATCATAACACATCATAGCGCAATACATCATATCACAGCATAGCGTATCATATCACATCATATCATAGCGCAGCGTATCATATCATGGCATAACATAGCATAGCGCAACATACCATGTCATACCATCGCCTAACATAGCATAGCACAGCGCAGCATATCATATGATCACACAGCATAGCGCAGCATAGCATAGCATAGCCTAGCATAACATAGCGCAGCCTAGCTTACCCTAGCATATCATAGCATAACATAGAACAGCATAGCGCAGCATATCATATACTATCATATCATATCATATCATAGCATGGCGATGCAAAAGCAAAGGCAAGGCAATGCAACAAGCTAAATCACAACCAATGCGAAAGTGTAGATGTAGATGTATATGTAGGTGTAGGTGTAGATGTGGATGTAGATGTAGCTGTCGGTGTAGATGTAGCTGTCGGTGTAGATATAGATGTTGCTTTCCTAGATGCTCCAACTCCTAGGTAGGGTCGCACTGGGATATTTTTCTTTTTCGATTCTAGAAGGCCAGTATCTGGGGCCTATGCCAGGTACCTTTCTTACGCTCTAGTCACAAGCGTCTATGGGCACAATTGGGTGCCGTGATGTCTATGGGCGCCTTGGTGGTCGATGCGTCTATGGACAACGCGGCCGTTGCGCTCGGCGCAGTACAAGGTCGGAGAAGGGGTAGATCCGTCTACGGGATGTTCTTGTCCTAAAGCAGGTCCCACATGGTACTCCAACCTCAATCCGTCCATCTGCAGCCGAGTTGTTCGGCTCAGACGCCCTCGAGCTCGGGACAGAGGCCGTGCGGCCATTTCCCCCCTCGCCCCACTCGCGGGCGCGCGCCGCTCCGGCGAAGGCCCGCAGAAGACCCCTGTCTCGGGGGCGGCGGATGGGGGCGTGGGGACGTGGGGGCGTGTGGACACCGTGGACGGGGTCATGCAATCTCCTGGGTGTTATGGCCCCCTCTTCTCCCCTCGGCGCGCCCCCTGGTTACCTCTTCGTCCGTGCCGTTGCCTCTGGCCACGATTCCCCCGGCCCCCTCGTCCTGGCCTCCCTCTTGCGCGCACCCAGCTGTCGTCGTCGGTCGGAGCTCGAGCTGGCCTGGGGTGGGCCTCTCCGGGGGCAGGGGCTCGAGCGTGAGTGGCATTTCGTTTTTTTTTTTTTTTTTGTTGTTGTTGTTGTTGTTGTTGTTGTTGTTGTTGTTGTTGTTGTTGTTTTCCCAACCCTCCTGCGTTGGGTACTCGTTTTGAATAGAGCACTGCGGTCTCCACCCTCCTTCCTTCCCGCCTCCTCTCGTCCCTCCTCCTCTTCTCTGCTCTGCGAAACTGTCGCCACTTTCGAGGGCTGCTGGGGTGGCCAGCGAAATGACGCCCCACGGGGACTCAGATTAGACCTCGCCATCCCTGGGGGGCTGCGATCTGTGAGACTGTCGCCACTTTCGAGGGCTGCTGGGGTGGCCAGCGGAGTGACGCCCCACGGGGACTCAGTTTAGACCTCGCCATCCGTGGGGGGGCTGCGATCTGTGAGATTGTCGCCACTTTCGAGGGCTGCTGGGGTGGCCAGCGCAGTGACGCCCTACGGGGACTCAGATTAGACCTCGCCATCCGTGGGGGGGCTGCGATCTGCGAAACTGTCGCCACTTTCGAGGGCTGCTGGGGTGGCCAGCGCAGTGACGCCCTACGGGGACTCAGAATAGACCTCGCCATCCCTGGGGGGCTGCGATCTGTCAAACTGTCGCCACTTTCGAGGGCTGCTGGGGTGGCCAGCGGAGTGACGCCCTACGGGGACTCGGAGACGCCCTACGGGGACTCAGAATAGACCTCGCCATCCCTGGGGGGCTGCGATCTGCGAAACTGTCGCCACTTTCGAGGGCTGCTGGGGTGGCCAGCGGAGTGACGCCCCACGGGGACTCAGATTAGACCTCGCCATCCCTGGGGGGCTGCGATCTGTGAAACTGTCGCCACTTTCGAGGGCTGCTGGGGTGGCCAGCGGAGTGACGCCCTACGGGGACTCAGATTAGACCTCGCCATCCCTGTGGGGCTGCGATCTGCGAAACTGTCGCCACTTTCGAGGGCTGCTGGGGTGGCCAGCGGAGTGACGCCCCACGGGGACTCAGATTAGACCTCGCCATCCCTGGGGGGCTGCGATCTGTGAAACTGTCGCCACTTTCGAGGCTGCTGGGGTGGCCCGGAGTGACGCCACGGGGACTCAGATTAGACCTCGCCATCCCTGGGGGCTGCGATCTGTGAAACTGTCGCCACTTTCGAGGCTGCTGTGGGGTGACCTCGCCATCCCTGGGGGGCTGCGATCTGTGACTGTCGCCACTTTCGAGGCTGCTGGGGGGCCAGACTCACGGGGATTAGACCTCGCCATCCCTGGGGGGCTGCGATCTGTGAAACTGTCGCCACTTTCGAGGGCTGCTGGGGTGGCCAGCGGAGTGACGCCCTACGGGGACTCAGATTAGACCTCGCCATCCCTGGGGGGCTGCGATCTGCGAACCTGTCGCCACTTTCGAGGGTGCTGGGGTGGCCAGCGGAGTGACGTCATACGGGGATTCAGATTAGACTTCGCCATCCCTGGAGGGCTGCGATCTGTGAAAATGTGTCATTTCCCGCGGGCCGCCCGCAGACCTGGCGGCGCGCCTGCGAACGTTCAGCTCCCGCACTAAATGTGCAGGGATGAGGCGGAGAAGCTAGCGGGCGAGCTAAGTCTCGCTCGCTTCTTGCACTTACTATAAGCAGGTTTGAGCCTGTGGAACGCTGCGACGACATGGCGCAGGCAGCGCTCAGTGTTTAGCGTGTACCTGAAAACGCGGCGCTTTTCTGTCTCCTCCCGCCACCTTCATTGTCGTCCTATTCCCCGCTTCACCTGCTCCATGCATGCTGCTGCTGCTGCCGCGATGGCCTTTCGCCCCCCCATTCCATCCTCCTCCTGCCCCTCGTTCCCGTCCCCGTTCTTCTTCGAGCCTGGGGCCTCGATCCTCGTTCTTTCGATCGTCGTCCTGTGAGTCGTGCAACGCATGCGCGTCCTATGTAGATTGCGCAACAAATCACCGTGTCTACATTGTCGTTGTTCCTGCTAATGTTGGCCTACTCCTCTTGCCACTTCATGCACATGGGTTGGGTACGTCGCAGGGTAATTGTTGGGGGTGTTCAGCGAAAATTGGAGGGGGGAGGGCCTCCAGGAGTCCAGGCGGAACGACTGGTGGGAGATCTGCGGAGCCCCGCGCACCTGCCCTCCGCGAAGCGAAGATTTGGCTCCAAGGAAAGCGGGGCCCCCTCTCAGAGCGTTGTCGCCGGCCTCGGCCTCTCGCGGGGCCCTCTTCCCCTTCTACGGGTGGGGAGCCCCGGGGCCGTCGGAAGCGACTCCGGAGGAAGAGTCGCCAAGTTTGCACGCGGCTTGGGTAACGAGGAGGAGGAGGAGGAGGAGGAGGAGGAGGAGGAGGAGGAGGAGGAGGAGGAGGAGGGAGGAGGAGGAGGAGGAGGAGGAAAGTGGAGAGGAGGAAGGAGGAGGTGGAGGAGGAGGAGGAGCAGGAGGAGCAGGAGGAGAGAGCAGGAGGAGGAGGAGGAGGAGGAGGAGGAGGAGGAGGAGGAGCAGGAGCAGGAGCAGGAGCAGGAGCAGGAGCAGGAGCAGGAGGAGGAGGAGGAGAGGAGAAGGAGGAGAAGGAGGAGGAGGAGGAGGAGGAGGAGGAGGAGGAAAGTGGAGGAGGAGGAGGAGGAGGAGGAGGAGGAGGAGGGAGGGAGGTCGGGATGGGGACGCGTTCTGAGTGGATGGTGGCCCTGGGAACGCCCTGGTGCGTAGGACCCACTTCCCTCAGGATCTTTTTTCCTGAAGCGAAGTGCTCGTATCGGCGGCGAGCCCGGAGGGGGGAGTGAGAAGGGGAAGGCCTTCTCAGAGGGCTCGGAAGTTCCCGGCCTTCCGAGAAGTGTTCTGAGCCTTTCCCGAAAACGTAGCACTTTTCAGAAGGCGCGAGGGCTTTGAGAAGCCCCGCCGCCCTATGAGAAGGCCTTCTCCTTCTCACCTCCCCCCCTCGCTCGCCGCCGAGTCTTCCTGAAAAAGTGCTCGTAGCAAGATTTTGTTCGTCTGGCTGTTCAGTACCCAGACCCCCGACGTTTGTTTTTTCTCACAACGTCGACCCCCGTAGGTCTGGACCCCCATCCTGGGGACCGGTCTTTCATCCCGAGTCGTGTTTTGACGGCCCCGAGGCGGGGGAAGGGCCCCATCGGAGGCCGAACATGGCGAAAGACCTCCCGCCGTGTGATTCTCTCGCAGCGCGAGGGGGTCTGGGCCACTGGCCTGCGCTTCCCGAGCGCTCGCCCCCGTACGTGATCGCTCCGTGGGCGCCCCCCTCGGTGGCCGCCGCCCCCCGTGCAGGTGGCGGGCACCTCCGGGGGGTCCTTGCCGGGTGCCCGCCCGTGGGGCGCGTCGCGGCGCTCGCGGCGGGGGCGGCGGGTCCCGAGGGCAGCGCGACGCCGACACGACAGCGAACCCCCGGCCGAATCTCTGATGTCCTGGGGTCCTGCTCCTGAGCCGTCGGGGGACGGCATGATACTCCAGATCTCACAATAAGAGGGGGGTGGTCTGATTTGGGATGGGGTCAGATTTGAGCCGTCTTGGAGGGTTCCAGTGGGTCTGGGCAGAGAGCCGCCCTTCATGGCTCGTTTGGGGGGGTCTGGAATCGCCCGTCTGTGGGGGTTGTGACCCCCTCCCTTTTATGGCGAAATCTGGAGTAGCCACTGTGCAGACCTGCTTCCCCAGTCCTGACTCGTCTGCTCTCCTGCTGGTGGTCAGCAGTGTGATCTTGAGTTGGATGGTCTACGATGCCGCGGGCAAAACAAAAAAAACGAGGGCACCCCCGTGCCGCCGCGCAGCGCCTCGAGAGGGGCCTGGGGGAGGGGGCGAGGAGGGCCGGGGGAGGGGGGGGAAGTTCGGTGGCAAGTCACGGGAGCCCGATGAGCGCCTGGGAGTCGATGAGACAGCGCCGATTCGGCGTCGGCTGGCGTCGATCTGCGTCGATTTGGCGTCGGTTTGCGTCCATTTGGCGTCGATGAGCGTCGATTTCGTGTCGACGAGCGTCGATTCGCAAGAGCCGACGAGACGGCACGGGAGGCTCCCACGAGCTGCCGCCGAAGGGGGACGGAGGGGCGCGCCGCCCACCGAAGCGCCCCCAGCCCAGCCCGAAGACCCCCCCTTTGCCCTCCATTTTCCAGTGGGGGAGGGGTCGGGGAACCTGGGACAAGAGCAGGTATGAATCCAGGGGCCCAAGGACACACAAACAAGTACACACAAATGACAGGATTCCCCATGCTTTCCAACATTTTCGGGGTTTTAGTCTTCCCCCCCACTTCCCGTATTTTCTGGGGGATCGGCGATTAACTGTGTCTGTGTGTTTTTTTCCCTCCTGAATGAAGCCCGTCCCCCCCCCCTCTCCCCGAAGCCTGCATCTTCGGGGTGGGCTGGGGTGGTCTGGCCTGGGCAGTCCGGGGCGAGGGGCGCCGTGGGGGAAGCGGGTCCCGAGGGAGAAGCGCTCCCGAGGTTTCCCGCCGTTCCCGGGCTCCCGGGGCCCCTCCACGGGCCCCAGGACTTAGGGGAACAAAAAGTGACATAAACATAAAAAACTCGGAGCTCCTCCCCCTCCTCCTCCTCCTCCCCCTCTCCTCCTCCTCCTCCTCCTCCTCCTCCTCCTCCTCCTCCTCCCCCTCCTCCTCCTCCTCCTCCTCCTCCTCTCCTCCTCCTCCTCCTCCTCCTCTTCCTCCTCCTCTTCCTCCTCCTCTTCCTCCGCCTCCTCCTCTTCTTCCTCCTCCTCGGATCCGCGCTGGACCCCCCCCCTCCCTGGCGCGCGGAGCGCGCCAGGGGCGGCGCCGAAGGCGCCGCCGGGGGGGTCCAGCGCGGATCCGAGAAATCCGCGCGGACCTCCGAGTTTTTTATGTTTATGCTACTTTTTGTTCCCCTAAGGACTGCGGGTCCCGAGGGAAGCGGGTCCTGAAGTTTTCGTTGCCGACTTCCTGCGCCCGGGGGCCCTCCACGGGCCCCGGGACTGGCAGGAAGCGGCTCCGCAGGAAGGAGCTCCTCCCGGGGGGAGACCCCGGCGTCCAGGGAGCCGTTTTCCCCTGAGGACCCGTCTCCCCCCTGCCGGCCGTGCGCTGGCTGGCGCTCCCAGGATTTTGCCTTCTGCCTGCCCGTGAGCGCCTCGTGACCGCCTCGTGCACTGGCTGCTGGCGTGTCTTTTTGTTTTTTTTTGTGTGTGTGTATGTGTGTGTGTGTGTGTTGTGTGTGTGTGTGTGTGTGTGTGTGTGTGTGTGTGTGTGTGTGTGTTTGTGTGTGTGTATATATATGTGTGTGTGAGTGTATGTGTGAGTTTATTTTACAGTAGATAGCTGTAATATTTTTAGTATTATCATTGCGACCACAATTGTTCTTCGACTATCGCTGATCCAAGTCGACGGAGTGCTGAAAAGCAGACCTGCGTGCATGACCATGCAACACACGTTAGAGTAACGTTTGAGACATACAGTTGGACAGCAACCGATGTCAGAGACACATCAGGAAGCAGTCCTTTTCTGCCACCTTGCGCAGCATCGTTGGCTTCACTTGCGAGTTGGAAGGCTTGTACTTAATTCGGAACGCAGACCATATATACAGGCAGTTATTGACAAACCAATGGTGCTGCAGGATTTACGAGCAGACCATTGAAGTCTATTGTGCAGGTCACCCGCAGGGGCGCGCAGAGAACTGTGCTGTGGGATTCGCGGACTGCGCCGCGAAGCTATTCTTTCCAGGGGGAAGGCGCGCGAGCTGGCGAAGATGACTGGGTGCTGCGCTTGGTGCGGCGCAGGGCACGAAGTGAGGTGACCTGGTTGCCCCTGTGCTGGACTATGTGCTGCTTCCCTGTGTTGACCTCCCCGGCGACGATCGTGGATCGCGGAACGCCAGATCGCTTGGCTGCCAGTCAGGATCGGGGACAGTGTGTCGGGCATGTGGGTCAGCGCAGGTTTCCGCGCTCCAGGACGCTTCGGGCCTCGTCGTCTGGTGGGGGGTATTGGGACGCGAGCGCTCAGGGCGTGGCAGCTCGCATGGTGCGGTGGGACAAGTTCGTCGAGCTCGCCCACGACGACGTGCTTCTAGTCGCACTGGGCCGCCTGGAGCCGCTCAGCATGCTCAGCCTGGCCGCCGCCTCCGCGTCCACGTCCGCGCGCCTCGCGGCAGCAGGCCCGAGAGGGCCCCAAAGCTCGTGCGAGGGCCACACAAGGTCGACCGGCGGGGCGGAAGAGAGGACGCGCGCCAGCGATTTACTGCTGCCCTCCATCCTTTCGCCGCCTCGCTCCCTGGCGCTGTCGTCGGTGCCGTGGGGTGTCACGGCCTTGGGATGCTTTCCAGCAGCTGTGTCTCGACGGGGGCGTCAGCTGTTTCTCGAGCGGGTGCCCAAATCCTTCCCGAGCGACCGCCAGAGGCCCGAGCCGCGATCCGACAGCCAGACGTGAGACTGACCCCCCTTGCCGGGGCGACCTCAGGCCTGCGGCTTTTTCGGGGCGCGCCGGAGGGGCCGAGCCCGAGCGCGCAGGCCGCTGCTGTCGCCTCGCCCTGCAGCGATCGGCACAGCGCGCACCGGCGGCCACCTCGCCTGCGGGCGGCCGGGGCCGACCTCTGCGCCCCCCGAAGCACAGGCGACCACTTCGGCAGCGCCGCGCAGCGCTTCGCCGCGGCACACCTGGGCGGGGCAGTCGCGGCGGAGGCGACGGCCGCGGCCGCGGCCGCCGCCGAGGCGGCGGCGGCCGAAGGCGCCGCCGAGGGTGCCGAGGACCGAAGCGCGAGTGCAGCATCACTGCTGGTGCTTCGGAGTCGGCCGCGGTCGTTGTTGGCGTCCGGGCGCGTGGCGCAGGCGTTCCCCCCGCGGGTTGGCCCCTCGCGGGGCCCTTCGGCGAGCGCGGGGCGGAGTCCCTTTCTGGCAGTTCCTCGCTCGACGCCACCGCCGCCGTCGTCGTCGCGGTCTTCACCGTCCGTCGTCTTCCGTCTCCCGTCGTCCGTCGTCATCATCGTCGTCGTCATCATCATCGTCGTCGCCGTCGCCGTCAGTCCGTCAGTTCGTCCGTCCGTCCATCCGTCCGTCGCCCGATGTCCTCGTGGTCGTCGTGGTCGTCGTTGTCGTCACCGTCGTAGGTGCGGGACACGCGCGAGTGGGGGATCCACGACAGTCAAATCACCAAATTCGTGATATAGAGTCGGAGGGTGGCGGGAAGTAAAGTGCCCATACGCACACTGCGCTTGGGATCAAGTCCCTCCACCAGGCTCCCCCATCGATCCAGGCCCGTGTCGACGAATGCTACCCGCATAATTGACAACACATGTATAGGCCAGCTTTCATCACATGGTACTTCGTACGGTGTGGGGCGGGTCAGGAGTCTCTGGCCAAGACACGTTGATGATGGGTGTAAGGCGGGTACGCCACACAGCAGCAGCGCTGGACATCTTGGTCATAGGTCGGTTATTGGGGCACTCCCCCGTCTTGTGGGGCCTCGTGGCGGTCATCAGAGCTTCTTGGGGCGTCTTGGGTACCTCTCGGGGGTCTCTTGAGGCCTCTTGGGCATCGTTTGCTGGCCGCTTGGGGGCCTCTTTAGGGCCTCCTGAGGCCTCTTGGGCGCCTCCTGGGGCACTCTAGGCGCTACATCGGCCCAATAAAAGTTCCTTGAATTTTCATCGCATCGCTCGCTAGCGGAAGCCGACAGAAGCAAAACGAGGCGGAAGACGGCGGAAGGCAGTCGAAAGGCTTGCGGAAGACAGCGGAAGTAATTTGACGCCCCGTCCGAAACCCCTTACCCCCCGTAGAAGCCTAGTAATGTAGTCTTCTCCCGTGGGCCGGGCGGGATCCTGCTCAACTTCTCCCCTTTTTTTAATTATTATAGTTCTAGTTCAGCCAGAAAGAAATCCCACCCATTAAACATCGGGTAAACAAACATCCTGGGTCGTTCACGGATCCCGCCATGCTGGGATCGGCTCGAAGTACGATGGGGCTCCGAAGTTGCAGCAGTCCTGCCTTGTCAGGGTCGTCTTGAAATCATCTTGATATCATATCTCGGCCATGCTTGGATCGCGCAGCCGTCGCGCGTTCATTTTGGGGCCACCATTGGCGCGCTTGGATCCATCTTGTTGCCATCGGGCCATCTCGGCGTCACTCGTGGCTCATGTGTTTGGTCATCTTCGAGTCCGCCTGATACGGTCCAGATCCATGGCGGGATCGTGTTGGGGTGTCGTCATCCCAAGGCCGTCTGGACGTTATCGTCTGTGGCCTCAGACCCTCCTGGAATCATTATGTGGCCATGGGGACGTCTTAGGATCGAACGCGCGCGAGCGCAGAGCACGCGTGCGTGACAACTCGTCTCGCCGATGGGCGTGCATACATATACTTCTTGTTGCGAGTGTCCAAGGAAACTTTTGCTGTAGCCAAGTAGTGGCTCTCTTGGGAGCACTTCGGGCCATCTTGGAGCCATCTAGGAGGCGATCGATCAACGAACGTGCAGTCTCCAATTGGCGCCAACTCCCACGAGGTCAAAATGGAGCCCAAACCCACGGATAATCCATGACTTTTGCTTTCTCGCCGATGCCTTCTTAGACGCTCTGACCGGCCCCCGCCCCCCCCGCCCGTCCAGACCCAGGGGGAGGGGGTAGGGGGGAGGGGTCAAGACATCCTCCCCTCCCGCAAGTCGCCTCGCTCACTTAGGGGGCCACATGCGAACCCTACCCCTACCCCCCACGATTTCTGAGGGGGAGTGTGGGGTTCACTTCGTTCGGGAGCTCATGAGCGAGGTGAACCCCCCCCCCCCTCAGAAATCGTGGGGGGTAGGGGTAGGGTTCGCATGCGGCCCCCTATCACTTCCACCCGCCCTCCCAACACAGAAGTAACACTGGAGTCTCAGCACAGGCAGGGGCCGCCATCGACAACCGTCGGGAGCCAATACCGGCGCCAGCCAGGTGCGCCATGCCCGCGAGGTGCGCCGCGCATGCCAGGGCATCCGCATGATCCCCGTCAAATGGCGATGCAAAGTGATCGCGGGGCTCCCGCGCATGATCGTTGCCGCAAGGTGTATTCACTTTTTTGGGGGGGGGCCAGGGGTGATGGGCCTGCGCGCAGCAGGCAATACGCTGCCCCCCCCTCGTCCCTGTCAAAATTCAATGCAACGTGATTGTTTGGTGCCCGCGCATGATCTAGATGCTGCCGTGGCGTGCGCTCTGCATGTTTGTATGACGGGGCCGTTCTGGGGGGTGCTGGCATTGCACACAGCAGGCAATATGCTGGCCCTCCCTGCTTCCCTGCCGAAGGCCGATGCAACGTGATCGCGGGGCGTCAGCGCACAATGCAGATTTTGGTGCAAAGTGTCTTGCGAGGAATGGTGGGGGTGTTGGCATTGTACACAGCAGGCGATATGCCGCCCCCCCCGCCGTCCCAATCAAATACCCATGCAAAGTGATCGCGTGCCGCAAAGAAACTTTGTATTGTTTTCTAACAGGGGTGGGCGGGGGGTGTCGTCATGGTCCCATGTTTGTCGCCGGTCGTCTGGGGGAGGAGGTGCATTTTAACCAGAAGCAGTGATCAAGCTACCCCAAGCCGTAAGCCGTCTCGCTCACTCCCATCGGCCCTTCCACTACATAATCACCACCCACCAAACCACCCCAACCCAACCCGAAGTCCTCAATTTGCCCTCCATTTCCAGGGGGGGGGGTCGGGGAACGTTGAAAAACACATGGAACCCATACCCCCCCAACCCGAAATTCGGATCAAATTTGGGTCTTCGGGTTGGGTTGGGGTGGTCTGATAGGTAGTCACATAAGAACCACCCGAGTCTCAGCACAGGCAGGGGCCGCCATTGACAACCATCGGGAACCAATGCCGACGCCAGCCAGGTGCGCGATGCCCGCGGCGTGCGCCGCACGTGCCAGGTGCGCCACCCGCACCAGGTGCGCCACATTGGGCAATGGTTCGACCACCCCACCATCCTTGTGTCAACATGATCGACCCACGAACCCAGAAAGGGATACATATGATTGTGAGGCATGAGAACGCTTCTAAGACACCGGACTTAGGCGACAGGGAATTGCAGTTCTTAAGGTAACGCAGGTGATGTACCGTGTCGGGGGCTGTGATGTACTGTGTTGTGATGAATTGAAGCGTGCCATGCCGCGTTGAACTGTGCTGTGCTCTATTGCATTGTGGATCAGGCCGTTCTTGGCGCTAGAATCCTGACTGGATAGCAGTGCTCTGCACGTGATTCTTGCTTTGTCCGTTTTGCTGCACACGTTTGCTCGAGTGTTTTGAGGTATGCCAGGCTCGACCGCCCTGGCAGTCGGCGGAGTCTCTCTGCTGCCTCCTCACAGAGCCTCTTGCCTCTGGTATATCCTGTGCCGCCCGGGTGGCCGCCCGCGGATGTGGCACCTCTCGATGCCGAGCTCGACTCGGTGGGCAAGAGGCTGAGTGCGGCCGATGGCGCGATCCGCGACCTCAGCGGCAGCGTCGAGGCGCTGACGGCTGGTGGAACGTGTCCAGCCGACGGTGAGGAGGTGAACGTGTCGAACGGTGGTCGACCTTGGAGCCTTACGCGAAGATCGAGTCGTACGGGCAGGAGTTGTTAGTGGGTGTGATCGCGGCGGTCCTTGACCGAGCGGTTGCTCTCAGCCTGAGCCGCCTCCACAATGGTTGTTATGCCCGCCGACCGAGTACGACATCGGGGAAGGTGGCCAGTCCTGCGCCTGTCGGGCGACAATGCCGCCGGGGAGGTGGAGTTCTGCAGTGACCTTCTCCCTGGTGACGGAGTGGGCTTTTGGTACAAGGACGACGAGGTGTGGCACCATCGGATCCTAGTGTACCCCGTGTCCCCTGGGGGGTGGTTTTGTTACGCTTACGCGCCAGATGGTGAGTGTGACCCTGAGAACATCACGCGCCAAGGTCCCGAGGGCTGCGTAAGGGCCTTCGAGGTCGACAGTAACGGAAACCGACCCAATGTGAAACGTGGAAAGTTCTGCGCACATCCAGATGATTTGTCAGGCAATCACCCGCGGAACCTGACACGCGAGGCTCGACCTGCGCTGCGTGCAGCAGGCCAGCCGCTGATGGATCCAAGGGAGCATTGCGCAGACATCAGATTCTTCCGCGAGGCCGTGAGCCGAGCCAGGCTGAGCGCTCCCGAGCCACCGCCGATCTACCACCACCTGGGGCTCCTCCCCCCGATCTCGAAGAAGCTGTGGGAGGGACACAGTTTCCGATTCTCGAGCACGATGCGCCGGATGGCTTCGAATGGGAGGTGGCCCAGGCGCCGTACCCGGGGCGCGTCGTGCAGCTGACCCGGCTCGACGTGATGCTCGATGAGAACAACGCAGCCTTGATGCTGGGAGGTCATTGGTGGCGAGCACAGGGCGTGGCGCCCGACGCCCAGAGCGAGTTCGTCAAAGTGGTGAAGAGCAAGCACCGCGGCAGCGCCTTCGAGGATCGGGTTGGTGATCGACGATCATCTGATGATGCTGCCGGTCCCAATATGGAGGATATTGGCAATCGCGCGGAGGCCATCGCTACACACCAAGAGGGCGGAGAGGTGAAGGAAGAGGCGGACGATGCCCGTGTCTTGTGGATAATGATTGACGAGGGTGGCGAGCGCCACAAGGTCTGGCGCGCCGTCGCCAGGGAAATCGACTGCCACTCCTTCTTCGACTGGCCCTTCGAGGATCAGCACTCCAAGATGTTTGCGCATGGTGAAGAAAATCTTTCGGCATGGGGGACACCCACTGTTGTGGCTGGCCACCCGGTTGTGAGAGAGAGAGGTACCAGCCAGAACAGGCGGACGGCCATCGACATGACAACTCCTCGTTAGCCTCATGCGTGCGGGATCGTGCGACCAGAACCACCTTCCGCCGCACGCCTCCGTGGAGATGCTGTGCAGGAGGGTCGCCCAGATCACCGATAAGTGCGAGGGGGATCCAGCGCGACCGAAATGGCATGGGGTCGACCACAAGATGGGAAGTAGTGAGCCGATGGGCATCGTCGACCCTGTCCTGAAGAGCTCTCTGGCCCGTTATAATGAAAAGAACATCGGGCTCGAGAAGGTGAAGAACAGCGTGAGGGGCCTGTCTGCCCGGGGCCCAATCGTCTGTCATGCTGCAGCTGGGCCGGAGGCCATGGTGGGCCAGAGGGCCCTGGGGATTCGAAGGGCAGCGCCAGCGCCGGGGGAAAAGTCGAGCGAGCTGCCGCCTCTGCCGAGGCGCCGGCGTCGAAACCATGACCTCGACGCCCCTTGTAGGACGTGTTGCCTGCGGGGGGCTTGCAGCCTGCGGGAAACGACGGGATTATCTTTAGTTTTCCTTTCCCCGCCCTCAAGCTCGGCGCCAGCGCTCCCCCTTCTCCCACACGGGGTGTCCGTTGCCGCGGGGCCCGTCGACGGCGGCGGGTCGTCCGCGAGGCTGACGCTGCGATCGATGCTTCTCCTTGGTTGCAATGCCGCGGCGCTGCGGCTAGGCCGCGGCGCGCTAGTCAGTCTGTGGGGGCGCAGGCGCGCGTCTTGCCAGCTGTCGAGGAGATGCCGGCGGCTGACGTGACTCCCCAGCCGCGGTGAGCCCCTCCCGGAGCCTCCTCAACGGCCGTTCAGTGTGCGCGGCCGAGACGGGCGGCAGTGGCACCGGTCGTGTCCAACGCGCGCGGCAGATCCCTCTCCCTGAGTCTGCGCAGGGGGCCCCCTCGCCTTGCTGCCGGCTGATGCATTCCATTCTATGGAGGAGGATGCGATGCGCATGCTGCTGCCGCCGCCCGAGCGAGAGGCTCGGGCTGCGGGCGCGGGGCCCAAGCCTCGCCGGGGCCCCTCTCCCGTCCGCGGCCGCGCAAAGTACCTGCCGCCGCTGCGGGACCTGCGGCGCCGCGGCCTCTGCGTGCTCTTGGGTGTTGATGAGGTGGCGCAGGAAGTGGGCATCTTTCTTGTGACCGAGCTGAAAACATGTCGTTTTGGACTTGTAGTGGATGCGCGCCGGTTCCATTCTTGCTTGCTGCCAGGGGTGGCCTCGCCTATGAACAATTGGTCCAGACGGGGTCGTGGTAGCAGCTTTTGCTTTGGGATATCAGACGTTGCAGTGCGCTTTCCCCGGGCCCAGTATAGGTCGGAGGCGTTCGGCTTTTTCCCGTGCCCAGCGGGCGTGAACCAGCGAACTTCGATTAATTGGGAGTGATGGCGGTGGGCTCATCCCCGCCTTCGGGGACCGCCCAAGTGGGCTTCGCGCGGGCCCTTTATTTCTGCCAGCGTACCGTTGAAAACCTGATGGGGTCTGTTTCCAAGCTTTTCTCGGCCCCGGGCTCCAGTGACACGTTGTCTGGAGTGCTGCTGAGGCCGTCTTCGTTTTGCTTGCTATGTCCACGTGGGCAACCTAGGCGTTCTCGCTTCGCAAGAGAAGAAGGCGCGAACATCAATGGGTAACTCGCGCCTGCTCTCGCCTCGCCTCCGCCGGCCCGGGCGCGCGCGGGGGCGCGATCTTCGCGGCGTGATGGATGATGGCAGCATGTGCGCGCGAATTATTGGTAAAAGGTATCGGAGGGTGAGGCAGGTCCTGCTGTGGGCCCTCCGTTGTCGGGCCTTGAGTGGCCGCGCCTGGGAGGTCCTCATGGGGCGCCGTGCGTTCGTCGGGATCCGTGATAGGGGCGCCCTGTGCGTTTTCAGTTCGCCATGAAGTTCATCGAGGCATGCTGCCGCCAGTCCCTCCTTCTCTTGGAGTCCAGTCGCCGCGAGGTCAAAGCTTGGTTTCGGCTTGGTGCCGCTCTGGCGAGGCGAGTGGTGCCGGCGGTGGCATCCTGCCGTGGGATTGGCTGAGATTGATGCCAGCCTCTTCGACGATCGTCTGTGGGATGCAGGAGTTGCCAGACCATGGGGGAAGGCATCCGAAGGCATCCTCGGCCTGGAGAGTCGTGCCTCCTCTGAGCTTTGGAAGTCGTGGCCAGTGCCACCGAGGCCCCGGGGTGGCGTCGTCTGACCCTGTCCGACAATATGTTCCCAGCGAGGCCAAGCCCGCCGACCGGGGGCCCAGGTGCTACGACCCCAGTTTCTCGACGAGAGGACAACTGCCACTTCTTTTCTGGAGGCGAGAAAACGTTTGGTAATGCACCCCGAAGATCCCGGATAAGTAGGGCGATGCGACCACGACGCCGTGACTGACAAGGGAGTATCCATCAGGGCTGTGAAGCGCGCAGATGTCCATGACCTGACAGACGTTTCAATGGAGCTAGATGTGTCTCAGAACATAGACAAGATGGATGGACAGTGGATGGGGAGATGTGGCCAGATGACCTGTGCATCGACGTTTTGGGTCACACCACAGACCTCCAACATCGAGGGGTAGCGAGATGGTGGAGTCGCCCCGTGCACCAGCCTTGCGCCAGCGTTTCGCCCGGGACATCCTCATATCTTAATGCTCCGGCCCTCTCCGACATCGTTATCTATCAGGGAGAAGATCCGCTTGTCTTCTTCTAGCGTGGCACTGGGGACAGATTATTATTTAGCAAGAAAACCTTGGGCCAGCGTCTTTTCTGGGGGGACGGAGGCGCCCCAATGCGTGAATTTCTTGGAAATTTTGAAGACAAATGCGCGCGTCGCTTAGGCGGAATCCACATTTTGAAGACGCCCCGACGTCAATCCGCGACGCTCTTGGACAAAAAACTGTGCGCGGCTCCAGCGAGAACCACATTTTGAAAACGACCCGCCCTCAATCCCTGAAGCACTTGCACATTTTTGAAGACGAACGTGCGCGGCACTGAAGCGAAAACAATATTTTGGAAACGACCCGCGCTCAATTTGTGAAAGTACCGTCAGTTTTAAAGCTTCAGAATCATCGGTGGTAAGGAAGTCTGAGGCGAAACGCCCAGCCTGCCCTTCCGATTGGCCTCGGGGTGCGACAGGGAAGATCCATTCATGAGGAACTGGCGCGGATGAGAGGACGGAGGAAGATGGCCCCACGACAGTTCTACCACTCCCCAAGGGGGAATCTGTGAAGAGGAGGAGGATGAGGGAGGAGTGAGCAGGAGCGCGAGCCTGGTTCGCTCGCCCCACATCTGGCACCCTCCCCCTCTCACCCGTCACATCCAATAGTGTTGAATCCTTGCCGATATGCTGAGTGGGATGCCCTCGAGGACCTTGGTGCCCACATCACGGCTGCAGCATTTGACCCACCGTTTGTTGCACATTGGCGAACGGGGGCGTCTGTACATAGGCAGACGAGCAGGAGGTGGATGCGCAGGAGGCGAAGGAGGATGAGGAACAGCAGGGAGGAAGCGGAGGAGGATGATGATGAGGAGGAAAGGGAAGGAAAAAATGAGGAGGAGGAGGAGGAGGAGGAGGAGGAGGAGGAGGAGGAGGAGGAGGAGGAGGAGGAGGAGGAGGAGGAGGAGGAGGAGGAGGAGGAAGTGAGGAGGAGGAGGAGGAAGAAGAAGAAGAGGAGGAGGAGGAGGAGGAGCAGGAGGCAGGATCAGGCGGAGTAGGAGGAGGATCAACGGAAAGCCGAGGATGGGAAATTAGGGGGTCGGCAACGACGAGGAATCAATCGGATCTAGAAATGTGGCCCTCGCATGTGCGAGGTCACCATTCTGAACGATGGGAGCATGACCGCTCTTGAAATGTGGCTGCCGCTGCAGCGGGAACACCAGTTTTGAAGGTCCGGGAACGTTCCGACGACACGAAGTCATAGGGCATACCAATTCATGGGAACACCATTGGACATTGCCATGGGCGAGAGGACAGTAGTTTTCAATCATATGGAGTTCTTTGCCGAATGATGAGTGTGGAGGGCTCAATCGGAGAAGGAAGCATGTATGGGGTAGGAGAAGGAATAGGGGTGAAGGTTCAGAAAGGGGAGGGAGGGAGGGAGGGAGGGAGGGGAATGGATGATAACGATGACGATGATGATGCTGGTCATGATGATGATGCTGATGATGATGACGATGATCATGCTAGTGATGATGGTGATGATGTTGACGATGCTGCTGATGATGCTCATGACTATGATGACGATGCAGATGACGACGATGCGGCTGCTGATGATGATGCTGCTCATGATGAGGATGAGGACGATGATGCTGCTGATGCTGCTGCTGCTGATGATGCTTAGGATGATAATGATGAGGCTGCTGTTGCAAGTGATGATGATGACGATGGTGATGATGATGCTGTTGTTGATGATGATGATGATGATGTTCATGCTGCTGCTGCTGATGCTACTGATGATGCTGCTGCTGATGTTTCTGCTGCTGCTGCTGATGATGATGATGATGCTGACGATGATGATACTGAGGGTGATGCTGCTGATGATGACGATGATGCTGATGACGACGATGATGATGCTGATGCTGATGCTGCTGATGATGATGCTGGTGATGATGATGGAACTGATGTTGATGCTGATGCTGATGACGATGACGATGATGTTGATGATGACGACGATGCTGATACTGATGATGATACGGATAATGCTGCCGATGATGATGAACACGATTCTGATGATGATGAGGATGATTAGGCTGATAAGGATGATGATGCTGATGCTGACGATGATGATGCTGTTGATGATGTTGATGCTGATATGCTGATGCTGATGAGGATGCTGATGTTGATGATTATGATGGTGGTGGTGGTGGTGATAGCTGTTATGCTAGTGGCGATGATGATGCTGCTGATCATGCTGATGATGATGCTGGTGGTTGTGGTGGTGACAATTACGAGGACAATGCTGGTGACTGTGATGGTGATGGCAATCTGAATGGCGATGCTGCTGTTGATGTTGATGATGAGGATGCTTGTGGTGAGGATGATACTTGTGACAAGGAGGAAGAGGAGGAAACCGAGGATGAGGATGAGGATGAGGATGCGACGGATGAGAAGGATAAGGAGGAGCAGGAGGATGAGGAGGAGAAGGAGAAGAAGGAGGAGAGGGAGGAGGAAGATGTCCCCAGGGCAGTGCTCTCACCCCCCCCCCCAAAGAGGAAGGAAGGATGATCAGGTTCGAGGGTGATGTGAGGAAGGAGCAGGGTGGTTGTGGAATGAGGAGGATGACGACGAGGGAGGAGGGTGAAGGGTTTAGGAGGAACGCAGGGAGGAGAAGACTGGCGGATTGGGGACGATGAAGCCCGAGGGGGAGGAGTAGTAGGACAAGGAGCAGGAAGAGGAGTTGAAGGAGCAGGAGCAGAAGGAGGGATGGAGAGAGGGATGGGAGGGCGGGAGAAGGAATATCAGGAGGATGACGATGACGATGATGCTGACGACACTGAGGAGGGGGGATCAGGACGAAAGGAAGTAGGAGTAGGACGAGGAGGAGAAGGACGAGGAGGAGGAAGAGGGGGAGGAGGAGGAGGAGCAGGAGGAGGAGGAGGAGGGAGGAGATGGAGCCTCCCCCCCCTTTCCCTTCCTCTCCCTCTTTCTTTGTTGTTTCTTTTGATCTTAGCTGTGCTCGCATGGCGGATTCTTCGTTACTGTCTACTGTCGAATGGCCCCACGGCAGTGGTCGAGGGAGGAGGAGGAACAGAAGGAGGAGGAGCAAGACTATGATGATACTTGTATATAGATACACGATGTTTTCGAGGGTGGTATTGCTGATGCCAACCATACTACTAATGATGATGCTAATGATGATGATGCTGATGATGATGCTGATGATGATGGTGACGGCGATGTTGACGATGACGACGTTGACGACGACGACGGCACCGATGATGATGATGGTTGTTGTGATGCTGAGGGTGATGATGCTTATGATGACGATGGCAGGGGATGCTGATGCTGATAATGACGATGATGGTAGTTATGTAGATTATGATGATGACGATGATGATGCAGTCGCTGATGATGATTAAGACGGTGATGATGGCGATGGTGATCAGGGGGAGGATCACGAGGATGAAGAGGAAGAGGAGATGCTGATGATGATGCTGATGATGATGCTGATGATGATGATGCCGACGATGATGACGTTGATGTTGATGATGATGATGCTGATGCTGATGACGCTGTTGCTTATGCTGATGCTGATTATGGTTATAGTGATGATGATGCTGGTGATGATGACGATGATTATTTGTATAGGTAATATTCTTATCACTACGATGATGCTGGTTGTTCGTATTAATGCTATCATCCGGATGATGATGCTGATGATGATGGTGATAATGACGACGATGATGACGGTGGTGGTGATGATGATGATGAGGAAAAGGAGGAGGAGGAGGAGGAGGAGGAGGAGGAGGAGGAGGAGGAGAAGGATCAGGAGGAAGTTGGAGCAGTGAGCAGTGAGCAGTGAGCAGTGAGCACTGAGTAGTAAGGAGAGAGGTGGAGGGAGAAGGAGCGGGTGCTCAGGGCAGCAGCGACCCGCAGGCCCTCTTCGCCCAAGCGCTGTCGTTGCCCGACAGCCCGTGTGCGCTGCCCCCGTCGCGTGCTTGGCGGGGAGCGCGGCGGCCTGTGCCTCCTCCGGAGATGCTACTCCGCCTGAGCCTGGGCCGCAGCACGCCGCTTGAAGACCTACATGGTCTGAGTGCGCCGCCTTCTTTTCCTGAGCTGCCTTGGTACGCTAGTTTTGCAAAAGGCAACACGTACTGTGTTCAAAACGTCCGTGTCAGCACGGTGCGTGTTGGCTCGGCTCGTGTTAGCCCACGGTTTGACCAATGTATCGCGCCAGACGTACGTTGCGTTTTCGATCAGCGTGTTGAGTTCCGTGTCAACACGCAACGGGGCTTGTTGCGCAAGTTCTCCCCCCTCCTCCTCCTCGCCCCCCGCCGCTCGCCTCCTCCTCCTCGCCCCCTTGCTGCGCGCACTTCGGCTCTGCAGCACCCCTGCTTTGCCCGTCAGTCTCGCGCGGCCCCCGTGTCTTTGCCATCTGCGCGGGTGCGCAAACGGCTCTTCCGAGACCTCGCTTTTGTTGAATGGCGTTTTGTGCCCCACGTCTTTGCCGAGGCGTATCGTCCCCACTGCGGGCCCCCCGGCTGGATCTGCGAGACTCGAGGTCGGGGCTCAAGAGACGGGGGTCAATGCAAACGGGGGTCGTTCAGGCGCCAGATCTTGCAGGATCCTGCCGGACCAGGGGCGCACTGACCCGGGCTTGGGCGAGGATCAAGTCGACGAGGGATGGATTCAGTGCCAGGGCCGTCGATATTCGTGGATCGAGGATTGAACTCGAGGGTCGAGGACTGTGGGTCGAACCAGTGACCCTTGAGGTCCGAGGGGCGAGGATCAAAAAGTGAGGTTCGAGGAACGACACCCCCGCGGGCGGGTCCCCGATGTGATCTGCAGTCAGGGCGCCGAGGAGGAAACTGGCCTGCCAGGAGGTGCCCACATGGATTTAAGCTTCCCAGACGGCCCAGGGCACCCACCAGGTTTCTGGGGCACCCCGAGAATTCCAAGGTCGACGGAACAATGTGCCTCTAAACGCTGCGAGAGGGAACGTCGGGCAACTCACTCGCCCTTTACAGCGCACTTCCACTGTCGTTATTCTCGTCACCGTCGTCATCATCTTCATCATCGTCGTCGTCCTTACCACCGCCATCCAAATCATGTTCCCCCTCGTTCACGTCCACGGTGTCGTCGTCGGTGTCGCTGCCGCCGTCGTCGGTCGTGGCGTCTTCGGTCGTCGGCCATGGCGTCGGTTGTCGGTCGTCATCGGTCATCGGTCGTCGGTCGTCGGTCGTCGGTCGTCGGTCGACGGTCGTCGGTCGTCGGTCGTCCGTGTCGTCGTCGTCGTCGTCGGTGTCGTCGTCGGTGTCGTCGTCGGTGTCGTCGTCGTCGTCGTCGTCGTCGTCGTCGTCGTCGGTGTCGTCGTCGTCGTCGTCGTCGTCGTCGTCGTCGTCGTTGTCGTTTTCGTTGTAATTTTAGTTTTCGTCGTCGTCGTCGTCGTCGTCGTCGTCGTCGTCTCCGAGTGAGGATGGCGCGGCAGAGCCGCCCCTGGCGGCTCAGTGCACCGCCGTCGACGCCGCGGCCGAAGGCTTCCAACGGAGAGGGGGTTTCCTATTCCTTCTCCGCTTCGCCCCCCCATCCATCTTTCCTGCTCCTCCCTCGTCCTTTCCTCCTCCTCCCCTCTGCTGGTCCTCCTCCTCCTCCTCCTCCTCCTCCTCCTCTTCCTTGTCCTCGTCCTCCTGTTTCCTCCCCTTCCTCCTCCTCTTTCCCTTCCTCCTCCTCCTCCTCCTCTTCCTCCTCTTCCTCCTCCTCCTCCTTCTCCTCTTCCTCCTCCTCCTCCTCCTCCTCCTCCTCCTCCTCCTCCTTCTCCCCCCCTCTATCCTCAAGGGCTTCGCCCCCTGCCGCCGGCCCCCTTTCTATCAGAAAATGATATATCAGAGTCGCGTCGGTGCGTCTCGGCGCTGCTTTGGTGCATCTGGGAACATCTTGCAGGGGCGGATAGGAACCATCAGCGTATTTGAGACGTTAGCGTGATCGAGGACGCCTACGGCGAATCACCGCCGCCCCCTGCCTTCTAGAATTGCCCATGTGGCCGAGCGTTGTGGCAAGAGCTCTGGCAAGCTATCGGACAATGTGTTCCCCCAGCCGTTGTGGAAACTCTTCGGGGCACTTTTGGGGGAGGATGGCAGGGAATATCAGGAGGAGGCGGAGGAGGAGGAGGAGAAGGAGGAGGAGAAGGAAGAGGAAGAGGAAGAGGAAAAGGAGGAGGAGGAGGAGGAGGAGGAGGAGGAGGAGGAGGAGGAGAGGGAGGAGGAGGAGGAGGAGGAGGAGGAGGAGGAGGAGGAGGAGGAGGAGGAGGAGGAGGAGGAGGAGGAGGAGGAGGAGGAGGAGGAGGAGAAGGAGGAGGAGAAGGAGGAGGAGGGAGGGAGGAGGAGGAGGAGGAGGGGAGGAGGGAGGAGGAGGAGGAGGAGGAGGAGGAGGAGGAGGAGGAGGAGGAGGAGGAGGAGGGAGGAGGAGGGAGGAGGGAGGGAGGGAGGGAGGGAGGGAGGGAGGGAGGAGGGAGGGAGGGAGGGAGGGAGGGAGGGAGGGAGGGAGGGAGGGAGGGAGGGAGGGGGAGGGAGGGAGGGAGGGAGGGAGGGAGGGAGGGAGGGAGGGGAGGGAGGGAGGGAGGGAGGGAGGGAGGGAGGGAGGGAGGAGGAGGAGGGAGGGAGGGAGGGGAGGGAGGGAGGGAGGGAGGGGGGAGGGAGGGAGGGAGGGAGGGAGGGAGGGAGGGAGGAGGGAGGAGGAGGAGGAGGAGGAGGAGGAGGAGGAGGAGGAGGAGGAGGAGGAGGAGGAGGAGGAGGAGGAGGAGGAGGAGGAGGAGGAGGAGGAGGAGGAGGAGAGGAGGAGGAGGAGGAGGAGGAGGAGGAGGAGGAGGAGGAGGAGGAGGAGAGGAGAGGAGGAGGGGGAGGAGGAGGAGGAGGAGGAGGAGGAGGAGGAGGAGGAGGAGGAGGAGGAGGGGGCATCTCGGGAGCCTCTGGGGATACTCTTGGGGCCTCTTGGGAGCTTCCTGGGAGCCTCTTGGAGGCATCTTGGGGGCCTCCTTTGGCCTCTTGGGGGCCTTTGGGGGCTTATCGGGGGCCTCTTTGGCCGTCTTGGTGGGCTCCTGGCCCGTCTGACGCCGTCGGAAGCCGTCTTGGGGGCCTCTCTTTGCCGGCTTGGGGCCCTCTTGGGGTGCTCCAGGGCCGCCTTGGAGGCTTTCTTGGGCGTCTTAGAGTCCTCTTGGGCCGTCTTGGGGCCCTCTCGGGGCCGTCTTGGGGACCTTCTCGGCCGTTCTGGGGCCATCTTGGATGCCTCTTGGGCGATCTTGTGGTGCTCTCTGGGGGCTCTTGGGGCCGTCTCGGGCCGTCGGAAGGCCGAAAATAAGCAAATGCCCAATCCCTCAAACCCCGAAAGAACATCAATGATTTTGGCCTCTTCGGGCCTTCCTGGAGGCCCTCTTGGAGGCCTCTAGGGCCGTCTTGGGCCATCTTAGAGCCATCTTGGGCTGTCTTGGTGGGCTCCTGGCCCGTCTAACGCAGTCGGAAGCCGTCTTGGGGACCTGTTTGGGTCGACTTGGGGCCCTCTTGGGGTACTCCAGGGCCGTCTTGGAGGCTTCCCTGGGCGTCTCAGAAGCCCCTTGGGCCGTCTTGGGGCCCTCTGGGGGCCATTTTGGGGGCTTCTTGGGCAGTCCTGAGGCCGTCTTGGAGTGGAGGCCTCTTGGGTGCTCTGGAGGCGATCTTGGGGGCCTCTTGGTCCGTCTTGGGCCGTCGGAAGGCCGAAACGGAGCAAATACGAACATCCTTCAACAACATTAGGAACATCCGTGACTTTAGCTTCTTCGGTCCCTCCTGGAGGACCTCTCGGAGGCCTCTTGGGCCGTCTTGGAGGCCTCTTGGGCACCTTTTGGGCAGTCTTGGGCCGCCTTGGAGGCTTCTTGGGCGGACTTGGAAATATCTTGGACCCCCTTGGGCCGTCTTGGAGGCCATCTTGGCCATCTTGGAGGCATCTTGGAGGCCATCTCGGGCCATCTTTGCGGTCTTGGAAGCCATCTTGAGTTGTTTTGGGAATTTTCCCCTGGAAAGGACCGGGGCCCAGGGTTCTCTTTTAGATGGTTCCCCCCGGGCCTCGACTTGAAGAGGGCCAGCGAATTTATTCTGCGACCAATAACGAGATCGAAGGGCAGTCGAATCAAGCATTGAGGATGTCCCCAGCGAAACGCTTTTTGGTTTTTACTTTTGCTTGAGATTCTGTTTTTGGAACTTCAATATACAAAAGACAGAGTGACGTACTCATTTTCGTTTCATGCGTATATTTCAAGCGAAAGACTTGTTTTGCATCATGTGTTGAGGACGTCTCGGACGAAACGCTTGTTTTGGAGACTTCCAAGAACCTGGACGCCCAAGGATGCCCTAGGGGGCCCTGGGAGTGCAGACGCAGCGTAACTTACGATGGATCGTGGCCCTGGGAGCGTAGCCGCAGCTTAGTTTACAATGGATCGTGGCCCTGGGAGCGTGGACGCAGCTTAGTTTACCAGGGGTCGTGGCTTAGGGAGAGCGGACGCAGCGTAATTTACGAGTGATCGTGGCCCTGGGAGCGCGGACGCAGCGTAATTTACATTGGAACGTGGCCCTGGGAGCGCGGACGCAGTGAAACTTATATGGGATTCTGGCCCTGAGGGGGCGTACACAGCGTAATTCAGGAGGGGACGTGGCCCTGGGAGCGCGGACGCAGTGTAATTTACGGTGGAACGTGGCCCTGGGAGCGCGGACGCAGCGTACTTTACGAGGGATCGTGGCCCTGGGAGCGTGGACGCAGTTTAGTTTACCAGGAATCGTGGCCCAGGGCGAGCGGACGCAGCGTAATTTACGAGGGAGCACGGCCCTGGGAGCGCGGCCGCAGCTTAGTTTACGGAGGATCGTGGCCCTTGGGGGTCTGACGCAGCATAAGTTATTTGGGATCGTGGCCCTGGGAGCGCGGGCGCAGCGTAATTTACGAGGGAGCACGGCCCTGGGAGCGCGGCCGCAGCTTAGTTTACGGAGGATCGTGGCCCTTGGGGGTCTGACGCAGCATAATCTATTTGGGATCGTGGCACTGGGAGCGCGGGCGCAGCGTAATTTACGAGGGAGCACGGCCCTTGGAGCGCGGGCGCAGCTTAGTTTACGGAGGATCGTGGCCCTTTGGGGTCTGACGCAGCGTAAATTACTAGGGAACGTGGCCTTGGGAGCGCGGACACAACGTGATTCACGAGGGAGCGCGGCCGTGAGAGCGCGGGCGCAGCGTAGTTTACGTGGGATCGTGGCCCAGGGAGAGCGGGCGCAGCGTAAATTACTAGGGATCGTGGCCTTGGGAGCGCGGGTGTAGCGTAATCCTGGGAGCGCGGACGCACGGTAATTTATGAGGGATCCTGGCGCTGGGTCAGGGACTTCCCGCGGCACGTCCCTTGACGCGTTCCCTGGCACGTTTTCTGGCACGTTCCGTGGCGCGTCTTTTGGCGAGTCCCCGCGGCACGTCGCGCGGCGCGTCCCCTGGCACGTCCCGTGGCACGTCCACCGGCACGTTCCGTAGCGCGCCGCCTTGGCACGTCCCGCGGTGCGTTCCCATGGCACGTCCCCTGGCACGTCCCCTGGCGCGTCCTTTGCGACGTTCCGCGGCGCGTCTCCCTGGCATTTCCCCTTTCCAATTAGCTCTGGGGCAGCTACTATGTGCTCAGGCAGCTGGAGCTTAAGATCCAGATCAGTTCGGTCAGGACTCGGATGCTACGGAGGACTCGATCCACAACGTTATAGAGCACAATCGCGACACGGCACATCGCAATTCAGCACGGCGCAGCACAGCACAGCCTTTGGCACGGTACATCAAGATCGATACATTCAGCTTTGCAACCTGGCACGTTGCCTGGCACGTTCCGTGGAGCGTCCCGTGGTGAGTCCCCCTGGCACGTCGCGCGGCGCGTCCCCTGGCGCGTCCCGTGGCACGTCCGTTGGCACGTTCCGCAGCTCGTCCCTTTGGCACGCCCCGCGGTGCGTTCCCCATGGCACGTCCCCTGGCACGTCCCCTGGTGCGTCCTTTGCGACGTTTCGCGGCGCGTCCCCCCTGGCATATCTCCTTTTCAACTAGCTCTGGGGCAGCTACTATGTGCTCAGGCAGCTGGAGCTTGAGATCCAGATCAGTTCGGTCAGGACTCGGATGCTACGGGGGACTCGATCCACAACGTTATAGAGCACAATCGTGGCATGGCACATCGCAATTCAGCACGGCGCAGCACAGCACAGCCCTTGGCACGGTACGTCACCAATCAGGTGTCTTGTAAACGTTGCCATGCCTTACATTTCTATATTGCTTCCTGGGTTCGTGGGTCGATCATTTGATTTCTGGGAGAAGCAACTGAGCCAAACCATGAAATCTGCTCCTTAGAAGATAGTTGTCTCTTCTCGTTTGCGAATTCAAAGGCTAACGCGTCCCGTAAGTATTGTCAATCCTTTAGTCTACGTCAACCGTTTTATTTGCTTACCGAAGTAAGCCGGAAGATGCTTGACATTGCCATCCGAGGATTAATTTGCCATTCTCGCGGCATCAGCGCAGTTGGGTTGGGCCCTTGATGCCAAACCAACGGCACTCCGCAAACTTTCGAATTCGATGAAATCGTAAGCACTGCGGCTGGTCAACAAGAAAGCCCGTGTCTGGCATTACGGAAACCAGTTATTGTTATTGAAGTTGGCGCTCCATTATGGAACCGTATTTTTGCTTAATGTGGGCAGCGCGCAGCATACAGCAATATAGCCGGACGTGTAGACGAAACAGTAGGCGTCGTAATGCAAATCGTCGCACATTCGTATCGTGAGCGTGCGTTGCAGGTCCGGTTGTGTGGGGGTGGGCTGTGCGCAACAGGTGGCTGAGCTGCAACCGACGGACGGACGCGCACCCAACAGGGTAACGTCTTGGCATTTTGCAGAAAAAAGCTCACTGGTGCATGAGTTTGACCCCAAACTGCCATGACAAGAAAATCATTGCGACCAACAGTGCCGTCAAAACCACCACCACGTGATTTTCACAAGTCTGCCCTTGCGGAGGCAGTGAACTCGGGGAAAGACAAGCATGATCGTTACACCCCGATCTTTTTCCCCAAACAGTGCTTGCGCTTAGGGGTTCTGACTTGGCTTAACCATCTCGGGGTGAGTCGCGGCTTTTGCGGGCGGTGCCGCCCGTCGCCGCCGTCGCCGTCGCAGTCGCCGCCGCCGCCGCTCGGGGCGAGTGGCGGCTTCTGTGGGTGGTGCCGCCCGTCGCCGCCGACGCCGTCGCCGTCGCCGCCGCGGTTGTGCTGTTCCGATGCTCTCCTGGGTGCTCGAAATTGTTTCTGGGATGTGGCTCTTGAGCACGACGGGAGCACAACATAAATCGAAGGGCTCGGCTGAGAGGCCGGCCGCGTGGGCCCCCCGCCCAGGCCCGCCGCGCCCGCGGCCGCTCGTGCCCGGGGCCCCGCCTGGCGCGCGCGCGGCCGAGGCCGGGCGCTCCGCGGCCTCCCCGCCGCCGCCGCGGCAGTCGCCGCCGCCGCCGCCGCCGCCGCCGCCGCGAGGTCACCGCACGGTCCGTCGCCGCCAGATGCCCGGAGCCCCTCGCGCTCTGACCGAAGCCACGACGGGAGGTTTTTCGCTACGCCAGGCCTCTGGGGGCCCTTCCCGTGCCTCGGCTCTTGCGCGATGTTCGGCCTCTGGGGGCCCCTTCCCGAGCCTCGGGGGCGTCAGCAAACGACTCGGCATGAACAACCGGTCCCGGGGGAAGGGGTCCAGACCGCTGGGGGGTCGACGTTGTGAGACAACTCGTGACGTCGGGGTTCGGGTTTTGTCGAGGCCCCTACCTGCCCAGAGGAGGAAAGGCGCAGATAACACCATACCCTTCTCCCTCGTTTTCCCCCCTCGTTGTCCCCTCGTTGTCCCCTCGTTGTCCCCTCTCTTGGGCCTCCTGGGAGGCCACTCGTCGCCACAGCCGGGTTCGCTTCGAAATGCTGGTCAGACCAGGGCGTAGCTGTATCGGTACCTCTTGTTGTCCCAGGTCGGCCGGCCCGGTGGACGGCTTCGGGTTGTGTTGAACCCCCCCGCAGTGCATTGCCTCTCTCCGCGGCCGCCTCCGGTCCCCTCGTGGGCGATGCTCGTTCGATGCTGCACCGTAGGCGACGTGGCCCGCAGAGCCCTGAACGGGGGCGAGGTGCGGAGGAAGTGCGGAGCCTCTTTCTCGTTTCGCTCGAGGCTCGATCCCAAACAAGTGCTCCGCGGCTCCTCCGGCCGCCGCCGCGAGCGACGGCCCCTGCCAGGTCGGTTCTGGGCGCGGCGCTGTCCCGCCCTGAGAGGCCCCAGGACCTCCAGCGCAGTGGACAACTCCGGGCGGAAGGGAAGGTTCTTCTCCGTGCTCGGCCCCTGGTCGGGGCGATTCTGGTGGGTACGGAAGTAATGGGCACGATGCTCCACAGCAGTTCTTGTTCATTTTCAGCAGGACTTGCTGTCCCCGCCGCCGCGGACGTTGTTCACTGAAGGCAGCAAGCCGCCTGCCCAGCAGCGGCCGCTGTCGGTGTTGGACAACATCTGCTGTTGGGCATTGTGCCCACTATCTCCGTACCCAATTCGGGCGTCCAAATCTGGGGGCCTGCGCCAGGCCGTCCAGAAAGGACTCGGGCTGAAAAGCCGGCCCCGGGGGAGGGATCGGGACCTCCGGGGACTCCGTATGAAAACGGTAAGGATAAAACGACGCGAAGATCGGGACAAAATCGGATCGGGATAACTCGAAAGCTCTGAGAATCGGCGGGTTTGGAGGATGTATTGGGCGCCGCGGCCGCTCCAGAGGGTTCCGGAACGCTCTGAGAGCGCTCTGGAACGCTCTGGAGCGATTTATCCCGATCCTAGCCCTGTTTTAAAGGACGGTGGATTCCCTGGGCTCGCCGCCGCCGCGGCGACGGTCTGTGTCAAGTCGATCCTGAGCGCGGGTCGCCGTCCTCCCCCGAGAGCCGGGCGCTGCCGTTGTTCAGACGGGGCGTTTTTTTCGCCTGGGGTGGGGCCCCAGGGGCCATCGCTCGGGGGCCCCAGACGGTGTGGTGACCACACCGTGTGGTGAGGGACGTGGGTCGTGGGATCTAGCTGCTTGTGGTAAACGGAGTCCTCTTCCTCCTCCTCCCTGCCCTTCCTCGTCCTCTTCCTCCTCCTCCTCCTCCTCCTCCTCCTCCTCCTCCTCCTCATCGCTCGCACGTGTGCATGTTTTCCTCGGCGAGGACCGTCCAGGAGCCTCCCGGAGCATGGCGCGCAAGAGGCGCGCGCACGAGACCGAAAAAGATGCACAGGGGAGCGGACGCCCGAACGAGATGGCACGAGAGAGGGCGCGCCTCCGTGGTGGGGATTCGGGGTGACCGCGCGGCTCTGGGACGTGGGTCGCTTTCCCAGGACGTCTTGGGGGCCTGGGGCCTCCCGGGTCCCGAAAAGCCGTGCTCGTGGCGGACCGTGCGCCGTGCGGTGAGGGCTTCTGGGACTGCGAGGCCGCCGCACGGTCCGTCGCCACACCGTTTCGGGACCCCCAGGCCCCGCGGTCCCACGCCGCTGCCGCCCGCAGCCGCGGCGGCCTGCGCCACGTCGTTCTGGAGCGCGGCGCCATCCTCCCCTGTGCTCCTTGCGCTGCATTTTTTCCCGCGCCGGGCGTTCTCGCCCGCCTTGGGGCCCCAAGGGGCCAGCACAGCTCCAGGCGGCCCGAAGCATGCCGCAGCATGACGGGGTCTGGGGCTCCCGATCTTTCGCGATGTGATTTTTTTTGTGCTGCAGCGTCGGCTCTCAGGGTGTGTCGAGTCGATTTTGAGCGGCTCCGTCGTCTGCCCTCCTCCGCGGCCGCTCGCCTTCTCAGACCCCCTCGCGTCGTGAACAAACTAATGCGACGGTCGGTTTTGTGACGATTTCTGTTCTGCCCCCTCGGGCCCCCCTCACCAGGCGTCGGGCCAGTCAAAAATGAATAGGAATGAGAAGCTGGTCTCCGCGAAGGGGTCCATACCTTTCGGGGTCCACGTTGCAAACAGAGTCACGACGTCGGGAGTCTGGGTCTCTTTCTTTTGCATTCGCATCGGTGCGCAATGAGCTCAGCTGCGTCCTGGCCGTGGGCCTCCGATGCCTCGTGTGTCACGTTGCCGCTGGCAGACCAGAATCGGACAAAAGGTGTGTGTGTGTGTGCCTTTGCGCGTGCGCGTGCGCGCGTGTGTGTGTGTGTGTGTGTCTCTGTGTGCGTGTGCGTGTGTGGGTGTGCGTGTGTGCGTGCGTGTGTGTGTGTGTGTGTGTGTGTGTGTGTCTGTGTGTGTGTGTGTGTCTGTGTGTGTGTGTCTGTCTGTCTGTCTGTCTGTCTGGCTGGCTGGCTGGCTGGCTGGCTGGCTGGCTGTCTGTCTGTCTCGCTGGCTGTCTGTCTGTCTGTCTGTCTGTCTGTCTGTCTGTCTGTCTGTCTGTCTGTCTGTCTGTCTGTCTGTCTGTCTGTCTGTCTGTCTGTCTGTCTGTCTGTCTGTCTGTCTCTCTGCGTGTTGGCGGGGCAAGAGGGAGGGCGACATCTGCTGCGTGCAGCTGGTCTCGGCCCCGCCAGGCGGGCGCTCTCCTCGGCACCTTCGTGTCTCTTGGCGCCAGGAGGCGCCGGGAGAGTCAGACGCGTGGGCTACTTTTCGCTAGCCGCCCCACGTACTGCCCCCCCTCCAATCCAACCCTCTTCCTCCGACGGCGGCGGCGTCGTCGTCGTTGCCACCTTCGTCGTCGTCGTCGTCGTCGTCGCCGCCGCCGTCGTCATCATCGTCGTCTCCGCCGTCGTCATCGTCGTCGTCTCCGCCGTCATTGTCGTCGTCGTCGTCGTCGTCGTCGTCGTCGTCGCCACCGAGCGCTGGAGCCAGAGCGTCCTGAGCCAGAGCGGCGACGCAGCAGGAGGCTTGCGACTGGGGGAGCCTCGCTGAGCAGGCGAGCAACCGCTCCCGGGGATCGGTTTTGGCATCCCAGTTCTTTTTTATGGCCCCGAGGCCTGGTGGCGGCTCCCCCCCCCCCCGCGGCCCGAAACGGCGGGGCACCTGCCGTGGTGATGCTTCCACGGCGCCCCTTAGACCCCCTCGAGCAATGACAAAATCGCGGCGGGAGGGTTTTCTCAAGTTTCAGCCTGTGGGGGGGCCCTTGCTGGGCCTCAGGACCCGTCAAAGAACGACTCAGGATGAAACACTGGTCCAAGGGAATGGGTCGAAATCTCTGGGGGTCGACGTCGCGAAAAGATCATGACGTGGGGTCTGGGCCAGGAGGCCTGGGTCGATCAGGCGAACAGGGTGCTGCAGGAGGAGGGGGGGCATCCAGGGTAACTGCCCGTGGTGTGGGCGCGGGGGCGCGGCCCCCCCTGCTCCTCTCCAGTAGCGCTGCGATGCACGGTGGATCTTGTGTTCAGTCGGCTCTGTCCCTGTGCAGGAGGAGTGTTCAAGGATAGTCAGAAGATAAGATGGGGGCTTTTTTCCCCCCTCCGACTAGTTGTGGACTACTTTTGCATATGTTTGGGCTACTTATAGCTTTCTCCCAAGATCCGCCTGCAGCTAGACATGCCCGACCTAAATCTTGGTGGCACCTCCGGACATCTGAGCGATGCCAGACAACGGGGTCGTCTGCGCCGACACTGGCGCGCAAGCTGCCCGCGCAAGGTCGCGCGCATACGCGCCCTCGTCTCCAATGCAGCGTGTCACGCGCTGGCGGCCGGCGTAAGCCGCGGCGTAAGGCCACTGTGCCATCTCGCGTAAGACCCCTCCTCCTCCCTCCTCCTCCTCCTCCTCCTCTCCTCCTCCCCCCTCCTCCTCCTCCTCCTCCTCCTCCTCCTCCTCCTCCTCCCCTCCTGCCCTCCTCCTCTCTCCTCCTCCTCCTTCCTCCTCCTCCTCCTCCTCACCTCCTCCTCCTCCCTCCTCCTCCTCCTCCTCATCCTCCTCCTCCTCCTCCTCCTCCTCCTCCTCCCTCCTCCTCCTCCTCCTCCTCCTCCTCCCTCCTCCCTTGGACCTCTGCAAATCGGTCCGCTTGGCCGCGTTGCAGTCGGTCGCGCTCGGTCTTGGCTCCTTCCGCTGCGGGCGCCGGCCGCCGTGCCGCGGCTGCGCCGCCGCGCCCCCCAACACCAGGCTGCCGGCGGCCTGCCCGGGGCTCTCTATCGGCGTTCGGCCTCGCTGCCGCCTCGGCCGGTTGTCCATTCTGGGCCGCCGCCGTGGGCGGCCTCGGAACCACCCAGACCCCTTCGAGCAATGAACAGAAAGTCGCGACGGGAGGGTTGTCGCTATTCCAGGCTCCCGGGGGGCCCTCGCCAGGCCTCGGGACCGTCAAAGAGCGGCTCGGGGTGAGAAGCGGGCGCCGGGGAAGAGGTCGAAACCTCGGGGGGTCGACGTCATGAACAAATCATGACGTCGGGGGTCCCAGACCCCCGACGTCGTGAATTTTTCATGACGTCGACCCCCAGCTGTCTGGACCCATTCCCCGGGACCGGTTTTTCGTCCTGAGTCGTTTTTTGACGGTCCCGAGGGCCAGTATGGGCCCCCAGAGGCCAGAAATTCGGAAAAACCTCCCGCCGTGATTTTTTCATAACTCGAGGGGGTCTGGGGTCTGGGCAGGGGCCGGGCAGCCGATGTTCCCCAGCATCAGGCTTGCCTGAGGGGCTCGCGCTGGGTGGAGAGCCGGTGGCTCGGGATCCACGCTCTGCCCGCGGCTCGGAGCTCCCTCGGGCTCCCTCGGGGCCCAGGCAGCCGAGGAGCCGATGTCGTGTGGTGCTGTTCCCGGTGCGGGTCCCCCCAGGAGGCCTGTGCCTCTGCCCAGGGCCCGCGTTCCGTGCCGCGTTTTTTGGGGGGTTGTTGTGGAACATTATTAATTCTAAAGAATAATTATTGTTGGGACCCCTGGTGCACGGCCCCCCTGCGCCGCCTAGGCCGCAGCTACATTTTCATCATTTTCGTGAGGAAGCCTCAGGTAATACGATGTCATCAAGATCCGGTTGTTTTGTTGTAATCCGTTTTCCCTTGCAAAAAACACTATAAAATGACATTTCTTGTTCTAATATAATCAAATTTCAAGAATCCCTTGCAAAAAATAAGGTAAAGTGGACATTCGCGCGCGCAAGACGAAATCCTTCCAAAAGCTTAGTGTTCGGAGCGATTTTAACATAAAAACATCAAAAAACCAATGGTTTTTCAACAAAAAAATGTCAAAATCTCATCCCGCGCGCTCTTGCGGATTCGTAGGAAACCCAACACTTTTTAAACATTTCTGTCAAACGGGCTTTTGCGAGCAACTTTTTCGAACTTCTGCGACAACGGTTGCGCACCTGCCAGGGCCATCATCCCTGTCAAATAATACCATGCGGGACACATTCGTTTTTTGCGCGCGCACGCCGAAATCTCCAAAACCATTGGGTCCTCGAAAAACACCTGCACGTCTTCCCTTGCGAGTACGTATCATGTGTATCATGTGTATCATGTACCATATGCATCATATGCAACAGATGTTCTGTGGAAGGCTTAACAACTTCTGTGGGTTAACAAGGCTTAACAACTTCTGTGGGTGTACGAACGTAGGCTTAACAACTTCTGTGGGTGTGTACTCCACGCCAGTGTAGTAGCCACGGTCGTCCGCAGGCCACGAAGTGAAGTGTCCGAACGTCATAGGGCGGGAAGCTGGGTGTGGGTGGTGGCGAAGAGTCGTGTGGATATTTGGTAGAGCTTGCACTGCCCCCCCACAAAGTGGGGGTATTGGCTGGCGTCGCATGAAAACCCTGGCACTGGTGAGAACACTGAGCGTTCGGGTAAAGTGATTGTTGTTGTTGTTGTTGTTGTTGTTGTTGTTGTTGTTGTTGTTGTTGTTGTTGTTGTTGTTGTTGTGTGTTGTTGCTGTTGTTGTTTTGTTGTTGCTGTTGCTGTGTTGTTGCTGTTGCTGTTCTGTTGTTGTTGTTGTTGTTGCTGTTGTTGCTGTGCTGTGTGGTTGTGGTTGTGTGTGGTTGTTGTTGTTGTTCTGTTGTTGCTGCTGTTGTTGTGTTGTTGTTGTTGTTGTTGTTGTTGTTGTTGTTGTTGAACATTATTAATTCTAAAGAATAATTATTGTTGGGGCCCCGGTGCACGGCCCCCCTGCGCCGCCTAGGCCGCAGCTACATTTTCATCATTTTCGTGAGGAAGCCTCAGGTAATTCGATGTGATCAAGATCCGGTTGTTTTGTTCCCCCCCGCTTTCCCTTGCAAAAAACACTATAAAATGACATTTCTTGTTCTAATATAATCAAATTTCAAGAATCCCTTGCAAAAAATAAGGTAAAGTGGACATTCGCGCGCGCAAGACGAAATCCTTCCAAAAGCTTAGTGTTCGGAACGATTTTAACATAAAAACATCAAAAAACCAATGGTTTTTCAATAAAAAAATGTCGAAATCTCATCCCGCGCGCTCTTGCGGATTCGTAGGAAAACCAACACTTTTTAAACATTTCTGTCAAACGGGCTTTTGCGAGCAACTTTTTCGAACTTCTGCGACAACGGTTGCGCACCTGCCAGGGCCATCATCCCTGTCAAATAATACCATGCGGGACACATTCGTTTTTTCTTCGCGCGCGCACGCCGAAATCTCCAAAAACCATTGGGTTCTTAAGAATTTTACCACCGCGCATCATAAAATGTGTCGTGCGCACTATCAATTGTAACAGAGTTGTGTATTCCCATCATCCCAGGAACTTGACCCAAAAATGTGACCAACTCCGCTCTCTCTGTCTCTCTCTCTGTCTGCTCTCTGTCTCTCTCTCTGTCTCTCTGTATTATGTATTGTATGGCACAATTGCACCATGCTGGGCACATGCGCGCCCCGAATAAGTGACCAAGTTCTGTGGGTGTGTACCCCACGCCAGTGTAGTAGCCACGGTCGTCCGCACGCCACGAAGTGAAGTGTCCCAACGTCATAGGGCGGGAAGCTGGGTTTGGGTGGTCGCGAAGAGTCGTTTGGATATTTGGTAGAGCTTGTAATGCCCCCCCCACGAAGTGGGGGTATTGCCTGGTGTCGTATGAAAACCCTGGCACTGGGGAGAACACCACGCGTTCGGGTAAAATGATTGTTGTTGTTGTTGTTGTTGTTGTTGTCGTTGTTGTTTGTTTTCTTATTTAAGTTTCTGACGGTTCCCCGGGCTCCAGTTAGGGACTCAATCAGGAAGAAATAATCGGGTTGGGAGGATGGGGTGGGAGAAATCAGGATATCCTTACCCGTAGGCGGCCGAAGGTAATTATCGTTCATTGCATGCGGATGCTATTGCTCATACCCTTCATCCTCCCAACCCCTTCCTCACAGCACGATAACGGTTCTCTCACTCACGGGGGGGGGCTCCCAAGGACGTCCCGCGATCTGTTTTTTTGTTGTTCCATCCGCGGCTCCAGAGCTTCCGACCTCCTCCCCAGGGGTAGCTTTTTGTCCTGGATCCACTCTTGGTGGCCCTCATAGGGCCCGATGGCGTGCCCCATGTGGCCGAAATCGAGGCAAAGCGCCCATGTTGAAAGCATCAACTCGTCGGAGTTCTGGGGTTGTGCCGTTGCCGTGGTGGCGGCCTTGGAGCCGGGGCAGCTCCCCAGACATCCAGCGTGTCAATTTTGTTCGAGACACGGGCCCCCGACCTCTAGACTTACATCGGGCTTGTCCCTCTACAGGAGGAGTATTCAAGAATAGCCAGAAATAGTATACCATGATTCGATTATGCGCGGATTGCTTTTGCTTGTTTTTTTGGTTACCTTCGTGCAAAGTCCGCCCGTAGGAGGACATGCCCGACCTGACTCCAGAGCACTTCCCCGGGACCGGTTTTCCACCCCGAGCCGTTCTTGGCAGCCCCGAGGCCCGGTGAGGGGCCCGAGAGGCCCCGAGGCCCGAGAGGCCGACAGCTCCATAGACGCTGGCTGCCTGGGTCCCCCCGGAGGGGGCAAGCCGCAGGCCGAGTGCCTGGGCCAGCTGGCGGTCCTCCGCGCCCTGGCCGCGCACGCGCCCGCTGCGGAGGCGCTGCGCCTGGCGCTGGCGCTCGCCAGGCGCCCGGCCTGCGACCAGGCCGCGGCCGCGGCCGCGCCTCGGCGGCCGCGCCTCGGCGGCCGCTCGGCGGCGCTCGGCTCGGCCTCGCCGGCGGCGGCCTGCGGCGTCGTCGGCGCGGGGCGGCGTCGGCGGCGGCGTCGGCGGCGGCGTCGGCGGCCGCTCGGAGGCGTCGGCCGCTCGGATGCCGCCGTGGCTGCCCCGCGCCGCGCTTGCGTCCCGCGTCGGCGGGCCTCGGCGGCCGCTCGGCGGCGGCGGCGGCGGCGGCGGCGTCGGCGGGCACGAGGGTCCTGCCGTCGCAGTCCTTCACGCCAGGTGATTTCGCCTGAGTTCGGGCCCTGGGCTCTCTGCATACATCGATGCAGCTGGCTCGAGAAGTGCCGCAGGAAGAGGGGGTCTGGGGCTCTGGTCGTAGCGTTGTCACCATGTGAGCGACGCAAAAAGATTGGGTCGTCTGCGCCGACATTGGCGCGTAAGCTGCCCGCGTAAGGTCGCGCGTAAGCGCCCTCGCTTCCAATGTAGCGTGCCGCGCTGGCGGCCCGCGTAAGCCGCGGCGTAAGTTCGCCATTCGCTATGCCATCTCGCGTAAGACCCGTTTCTGATCGTCGCTCATGTCGTTTTTTTGACGATGTCGGATCTCGGGTCGGCCTCGCCAGCTGCGGCGCTCGGCGGCCCTGGCGGCGCTGTCCTCGTCGGCGGCGGCGTTTGCGTCGGCGACGTCGTCGTCGTGGTTCGAGGATGTGATGGCGGCGGTGGTCGTCGTCGTCGCTGAGGATCGGGGGGCCCAGACCCCCTCGAGTAATGAGACAATCGTGACGGGAGGGTTCTCGCCATCTTCGGCCTCTGGGGGCCCTTCCTTGTCGGGCCTCGGCACCGTCAAAAGACGACTCGGGACGAACACCCGATCCCGGGGAAGAGGTCGAGACCTCGGGGGGGCCGACGTCATGAAGAAGTCATGACGTCGGGGGTCTGGGGATCGGGGTTCTGCGCGAGGGCGCCCGCGCCCTCTCCGGAGGCCTCCGGGGGCCTCCTGGGGATGCCTGCCGCGGGCCTCGAGGGCATTCCGCGGGGGCCCCCGTGAAGGCCTCCGGAGTGTGCGTCGGCCCGGCCCTCGTCCTCGGTCGGCGACGAGCAGGCGCTCGGCTCGGTCTCCTTCTCCCCGTCCCCCTTTCGCCGCCATCCCCCGCCTTTTCCGCCCTCGTCCTCGCTCGCTCGCTCGCTCACTAAGGACTCCTTTGCTGAGCGCAGCCCGTGCCGCAACGAGAAAGCTTCCTCCTCTCAGGCGGCGAGGATCCATGCAAGGACGTCCTCCCTCTCCTCCTCCTCCTCCTCCTCCTCCTCCTCCTCCTCCTCCTCCTCCTCCTCCTCCTCCTCGACCGCCTCCCCTCCTGTCTCTCAGGAGGGGTGTTGCTGGGAGGAGGGGGCCCAGCTGGGTGTAGTGAGCACACTCAGCATAACGTCTTCCCTTCTCCTCCTCTCCTCCTTCTCCTCCTCCTCCTCCTCCTCCTCCTCCTCCTCCACGGTTTCTTTACCTTTCCTCCTCGTTCTCTTTGTTTTTTTGGGCGTTCGGGGCCCCCCTGGATGCCGCGGCTGGTCGCGGCTTGCGGAACAAGGGCCAGACTGGACCCCGGGTGGGGGTCCGGGGACGGGTTTGGAGAGTTGCTTGGTCCGGGGCATGGCAAGAAGATGGCTTTTTGTGAGAAGGCCCCCATCGTCGTCGTCGTCGTCGTCGTTGTCGTCGTCGTCGTCGTCGTCGTCGTCGTTGTCGTCGTTGTTTTCGTCGTCGTCGTCGTCGTCGTCGTCGTCGTCGTCGTCGTCGTCGTCGTCGTTCGCCGCCGCCTCTCCTGTCGTCGAAAATTCGTTCTAGAGAACGATGATTATTGATATCCAGCTGCCTGCGGCAAACTCCGCCACCGTACCTGTGCAACAGCGCAGCAGGAAGGAGGCTGCGTGTAGGAGCAGTGCAGTTCCGACGAGCAGTTTGTACTGGGGCGGGTCGTGATCCCGACCTCGCCTTCGTCAGCGCGGTAGGAGGGGGAGGAGGAAGAAGAGAAGGATGAGGATGAGGAGGATGAGGAGGATGAGGAGGATGAGGAGGATGAGGAGGATGAGGAGGATGAGGAGGATGAGGAGGATGAGGAGAGGGAGACAATGCGGAGAGGAGGATGAGGAGAGGGAGAACATGAGGATGAGGAAGGAAGGTTTCTTGAGGCCTTCTCGGAGCCTGAGGAGACAATGAGGATGAGACCGAGGAGAAGCCTGAGGCAAAGGAGGATGAGGTGAACATGAGGATGAGGGTGAGTATGAGGAGGAGAAGGAAGAGGAGGATAGGGAGAAGATGAGGATGAGGAGGACAAGGTTCCTTGGGGCCTTCTCGGGGCCTCACGTGGCCTCGGGCCGTCTCAGGGGACTCTTGTGGCCCGTCTGACGCCCATGGAGGCCGCCTTGGGGGCCTCTCTTTGGGCCGCGTTGGTGCCCTCTTGGAGCGGTTCACAGCCGTCTTGCGCCCTCTTTGGGAGCACCTTGGGCGATCCCTGGGCCGTCTTTTGGTACCTGAAGGGTTTTTGGGTTCTGGCACGGCTGGGGTTCCGACCGTCCAGGACAGCCCAGGATGCCTCGTTGGGCCGTCTTGTTGCTCTCTTCTCTTGAGAGGCTCTGGATCTGCTTTGGGCCATCCTGAGCTGTTTTGTTGTCATCCTGGCTGCTGTCTTGGATGCCGTCTTGGAGGCCACCCTGGCCGTCTGGAGGCCGCAAGACCGCCAGATATCAATGCTTAAAACGGGACGTTTTTTTCAAGGGCGCGCGCGCGGGGAGCTGGGGATGGCCCCTCAGCAAAGTCGACATAATCTCCCGCCAGACAGCACAGCGCATTCTAACACGTCGACTCCGTGCATGCGCGGTGGCGGACATGGAAACGCTCCTGGACCATCTCGCCTTGACGCCGGGCACGTGTTCTCTGAAAACGGCGCTCCCGCTCGAGCGCGGGCTTGCTTCCCCATCCTGGCAGTTGGAGCCCCATCCACGACGGGGCATGTCCCTTTACAGGAGGAGCATCCAATAGTAAACATTAGTCTGGTGACGATTTTCCTTGCTCTTTTGACCATAGTTGAGATTCTTCTTGGCTATTTTTTCCTTCCAAAATCCGCCTGTAGGAGGACATGCCCGACCTAACGATAATGGCTCCCGATCGATACTTCCTCGCAGTTTACTCCGAGACATTCGAAACGCCTTGGCCAGAGAGAGGCCCCCCAAAACTCAGCAGCGGCGCCTTCGCATTACATTTTCCAGCAACTCAGTACAGTTGGTGGAGGCCCACCTACGACGACAACGGCTCCCCTTCGATACGTTCTCGCAATTTGCTCCGAGGCGCTTCGGTCAGAAAACGCCCGCACTCAGGAGTGGCGCTCTCGCCTGAGACGTCCTCTCCATCCACTTGGGCTGGTGAGGGCCCGACTGCGTTGACAACGGCTCCCGTTCGATACCAGCGCGCAATTTGCTCCGAGGCGCCTTGGTCAGGAGACGCCCCTGCTTTCAGGAACGGCGCCCTCGCCCATGAGGTCCTCGCAATCCGCTTGGGCTGGTGAGGGCCCACGTGCGACGACAACGGCTGCCGCTCGACACTCATTTCTATTTACTCTCGCGCGCCCCGGTCAGATGCGCCCGCGGAGCTCTCGCGCGAGATTTTTGTTGGCAGTTCCATCGAGTTGGTGAAGGCCCACACGACGGCGGCTCCTGCTCGAGATACTTCCTCGCAGCGTACTCCGGGGCGCGCTGGGCAGAGGCGGCCCCGCTCTCAGGAATAGCGTTTCTGCCAGATGTTTCCTCGCATTTCATTCGAGTTGGTGAAGGCCCAGCTGCGACGAGAACTGCTCACCGCCCCATACTTCCCTGCAATTTTCTCCGAGGCGCCTTGCCCAGGCCCGGCTCTCATTCGATCTTTCCTCCTACTTTACAGGCGTGCGCCCTGGTCACACTCGGGAGTGGCGCTCTCGCCCGAGGCCTCCTCGCAAGTCGTTCGGATTGGCGAACGCCCAGCTACGACGACAGCGGCTCCCGCTCGATACTTTCTCGCGGTTTCTTCTGAGACGCCCTGGAGCCCGTTCTCGGAGGAGGAGGGAGGGAGGAGGGAGGAGGGAGGGAGGGAGGGAGGGAGGGAGGGAGGGAGGGAGGCAGGGAGGCAGGGAGGCAGGGAGGCAGGGAGGCAGAGAGGCAGGGAGGCAGGGAGGCAGGGAGGCAGGGAGGCGGGAGGGCTGGAGGTAGGGAGGAGGGCGGGATGAGGATGAGGATGAGGATGAGGATGATGATGAGGATGAGGATGAGGAGGAGGAGGACGGAGGAGGAGGAAGAGGAGGAGGAGGAGGAGGAGGAGGATTGGTGTAAGCCCAAGAGCCATCCACGATGTGGGAATAAACTCCTGCAGTTCGCCCAAGTTGGTGAG
>CAUYUJ010005058.1:75000-100000 GCA_963575745.1 Prorocentrum cordatum | reverse complement strand
GGCTTCCCTTCGACTCAATTACGAGGTTGCTCAAGGTCGGCTTGGCTGGAGCCCAGGGGAAGAGGAGTCCCAGGGGGGGCGTCGTATCTGACCCGGGGGGGGGGTCGCTACCCCCCCCCCCCTCCCGGCGGGGGAGGGATCAAAGGGAAGGGGCTTCCCTTCGACTCAATTACGAGGTTGCTCAAGGTCGGCTTGGCTGGAGCCCAGGGCAAGAGGAGTCCCAGGGGGGGGCGACCCCCCCCTCCCGGCGGGGGAGGGATCAAAGGGAAGGGGCTTCCCTTCGACTCAATTACGAGGTTGCTCAAGGTCGGCTTGGCTGGAGCCCAGGGGAAGAGGAGTCCCAGGGGGGGGCGTCGTATCTGACCCGGGGGGGGGTCGCTACCCCCCCCCCCTCCCGGCGGGGGAGGGATCAAAGGGAAGGGGCTTCCCTTCGACTCAATTACGAGGTTGCTCAAGGTCGGCTTGGCTGGAGCCCAGGGGAAGAGGAGTCCCAGGGGGGGGCGTCGTATCTGACCCGGGGGGGGGGGTCGCTCAACGTGGACGACTACGAGGAGTTCGAGGAGCAGGACGACGTCTACTACGGCGTCGACGACGAGGAGCACTACTACGAAGAAGGCGACGAGGATTCCCAAGATGCAGGCCCCAGCTTCGACGCAGAGGCGGCCTACTACAGCGAGACGGCGACGATCAACGCCCCCGCGCCCGACCAGGCGTTTGATGTGGGCCAGTACGACGATATCATGGCAGCGTATACGGACGCAAGGCACAAGATGAACGACATGAGGTTGGCCACAGGTTTCTACACAGTCGTAGCGATGGTACCGCCACCGACGAGGAGTACGGCACCTATCATCCCTTCGCGAGCTTCGGCCGCTGGCCGAGGTCGAGGTGCTGCGCGAGGCACGTGGCGAGGGAGAGCTACGGGACGAGCGACGGCTTCGAAGGGACGCGGCAAGACGAACTTCGCGAGCAGCTACGGCAAGGGCGCAGCAGTACGCGGGCCACCTCATTCCCCGCCGAGAGCGACAGAAGAGACGATATGCCTACGACGCGGAGGTCGAGGGCACTTCGCCAAGGACTGCCCCCACGCGAGCAGGAAGAGGCATAACGTTGGCGACGTCCACGCTGAGGCGCGGATGGTCACTGACGAGGCGGAGGCGATACACGACAGTGGAGCGACCAGCGTGATCGCGGGGCACGAGACGCTCAAGGGCTACTGCAAGCAGCTGGTCGCGAAAGGCTTTCCAGTCGACAAGGTGAAGTTCTTCCCGTGCTCGAAGAATTTCAGATATGGAAACGACTCGACCGGCGAGGCGACCGTGCGCGCAGTTGTTCCATCATTCCCTGACTTCAAGTTTGCGGAGATTCTCACCTACGTTATCCCAGGTAACACGCCTTTCTTGTTCGCCAGGCCCGTGATGGAGGAGCTCGGTATGGTCGTGGACTTCAAGAACAAGGGGGCATGCTGGGACGGAGATGATAAATGGTTTCAGCTACGCCAGCAGCCGCAGCGCGGACACTTCATCATCGACATGTTGGAGAGCTACGACAGTTGCATGAAGGATCGCGCCGACCAGACCCTGCTGCCGCACAATATGTTGGACCACGTTCGAGCGCGGCACCCGATTAGCCCCTGCGCGTTTCTCGGCGACGAGGTGCTGGCGCACGAGCAGTCGGTAGACTTTATCGGCACGATGGTCGAGATAAATAACAAGGTCGACGCGACAGAGGCTAACAACTATATCGCAAAGGACCTCAACGTGAAGCAGTTGCGCAAGTGCCAGGAGTCCGTAGATATGGCCACCCAGGAGCTGAAGCAGGACCTGCGCAAGGCGAGGGGCATCCAGATGGCCAAGCGCAAGATCTGGGAGGTCTACGGCGGCAATCCGGAGTTGACGAAGGAGCTGAGGAGGCGCGGACATCAGGCAAAGACGTTCGGAGTGCACAACGGCTGGGACTTCAGCAAGACCGCTACGCAGAAGAAGTTTCTCGACCTGGTCGACGAGGAGCAGCCGGGCGATATCTGGCTGAGCCCCGAGTGCAAGTTCTGGGCGCTGATGCAGGAGCGAGGCTGCAAGACGGACGAGGACAAGCAGAAGTTGAAGCAGCGGCGCTCGGACAATCACCGGACGCACCTGACGTTCTGCAAGCAGATCTACCTCAAGCAGTGGCAGGCTGGACGAGACGCACACCTGGAGCAACCAGCGACGGCACGCAGCTGGAGGACGAAAGCGCTGTACGAGTTGCCTGGACACCATGTGCTTTTCGACCAGTGCATGACGGGATTGGAGATTCCAGGAGAAGGCTTGGCTCGCAAAAGGACTGGAGTCCGCACGACACGACGAGGCATGGCAGAAGGACTCTACGAGTACCAGTGCGACAAGCAGCACGAGCACCTTCACCTGGAGGGCAATATTCCAGGCACCAACCTGCACCGCACGAGTTTCGCCGAGAACTACGGGCCCCTGCTGGCGCAGATCCTCAGCGACCTGCTGGAGCGGCCCCCGACTCAGGACTCAGACATCTTGGTGCTGGGCCTCGAGGAAGGCGAGGGCGCGGTGGAGTATATCTACCGCGCGACGGTGGACAGCAGCAGCAACGACCCGAAGGAGACGTACCAGAACCGGCTGCTGAGGAGCGAGTTCGGCCAGAACGTGTTCAGGTATGTGGGGCGCCTCCACAAGAACCTGGGCCACCCCAGCACGGAGGTTTTCGTGCGAATGCTGACGGCGGCGGAGGCGAGAGAGGAAGTGATAGCATGTGCGAGGCGCTACTCGCGCGCGATCTGTGCGGAGCGCAAGAAGGCTTCGCGGCCACCGAAGTCAGCACCACCCTCCTGGAAGACGTTCAACCAAGCGATCTACCTGGACTTCTTCGAGTTCAAGTTGCGCTCGGGCTCGGCGAAGGGCGCGCACCTGCTGGACGGAGCCAGCCGTTTCCAGAAGTGCCGAATCGTGACGCGCGAGACCTCATTCGAGGCAATCAAGTCCATCGAGAAGGCGTGGATCAAGCACTACGGGACTCCGACGAGGCTCGTGATGGACGAGTGCGGCGCGGCGTGCAGTCAGGAGATGCTCGACTGGGCCAGCAACCAGAACATCCGGATGCAGGTTGCCCCGGGCGAGGCTCACCACGTCTTGGGGCCAGTCGAGCGCGCTCATCAGGTGACGCGCGAGACGCTGGAGCCCTGGTTCGAGGAGACCGGCCTGGAGCGCACCATCGAGATGTTGAAGGCGGCGTTGGACTACGTTCCCAATCAGATCAACAGGATGATGCACCACAAGGGCTTCAGTCCGGCGCAGGGGGTTCTGGGCTACAACCCTGAGCTCAATGACTCCCTGTCCGCAGACACGCTGTCCGTGCCAGCGGCGGAGGCCTACCTGGAGGAGGAGACGTTCCAAGAGGCGACGCAGAGGCGGGCGGCAGCGGCGACGGCATTCAAAAAGGCGGACTCGACGGAGCGGCTGCGCAGGGCCTTCCTGCGCAAGAGGCGTGACACACACGAGGCGGTGAGCGCGGGCGACGAGTGCTACTACTGGCGCGACCGTGGAGCTAGTCGGCTTCAGAAGTCACGCTGGAGAGGGCCGCCAACTGTGGCGCTACGCGAAGACGCGGAGAACGGCCAGCCCAAAGTCTACTGGGTCACGCACGGCGGGACCTTACTGAGGTGCAGCCCGGACCAGATCAGACCCACTGTGGAGCGGATCGGCGAGCCTAAACGACCAGCAAACTCACAGGCAGCGCAGGCCACTCTACAAGGACTACGACGCGGAGGTATCGTGCAGTTCTTCGATATCAGTCAGCTGCCCGGACCCGCCGAGGAGGACCGAGCGGACGAGCCGATGGAGAAGGACGAGCCAGCTCCTGCAGCTGGAGGCGCACCGACGATGGAGCAGGCCATGGCAGGTCAGCTCAGGCAGGTCTCTGCCCAGGGGTCTGCCCAGGGTTCCGAGCCGCAGGCCGAGCCGAGGTCAGCGAGCAACGAGGGCCCGACACCGACGGCGGACAACGCTGCGATACCCGATCCAGACGATGTGGATCTACAGCCACAGCCAGCACAGCCAGCAGGGCGTTCGCCCGGCGCCCTCTCGGAGCCCACGGGGCGAACAGCACCCGCACCGACGACGACAGTGACCGACTCGGCGGCGAGGTTCAGGGAGATGCGGAGGAGCATGGACGCCTCGGAGATGGCGCCGATGCGGACGTTCGCAGCTCATCGCGACCGACAAAATAACAGATCAGACCCTACGACAAGGTGGAGTTCTCAGAGGACGCGGCGTTCCTGAACCTGGACGCGCTGCCCAAGGGCTGGAGCTACAGCGTGCAGGAGCAGGCATTCTACCTGGACTACGAGGATGGCTTCGTGGCTGGCGAGCTGAGCGAGAAGAACATGAACGCTGAGGACAAAGCCAAGTTCGCAGAGGCGAAGCGCGCGGAGCTGCAGAGCTTCTTTGACAACCAGGTCTGGGAGCAGGACAAGAACGAGGTGAAGGACCCCAACAAGGTGCTGCGTGCGCGATTCCTGCTCAAGTGGTCGAAGAACGCCGACGGAAGCTACCGGGCCAAGGCGCGGTTGGTTATCCAAGGGTTTCGAGATCCAGACGCGGTTGCATGGAAGTTGGCCAAATCCTCGCCGACGATGACGAGACTGAGCAGAACCTTCATCGTGATGTTCGGCCGCATTCACGGCTGGATCCTGTTCACCGCGGACGTCAGCACTGCGCTCTTGCAGGGCAAGCGCTCGGACCGCGGGATCTCCGTGCTGCTACCGGCGGAGGCGTGCAGGATGCTCGGCTACCAGCCGGGTACGCGGATGAAGTTGCTCAAGAGTATGTGCGACCTGAGCGACGCGCCGAGGCTCTGGTGGGAAGAAGCTACCGACCGCATGATTGCGCGTGGCTTCGTGGTTCACCCGCTACCGCCTGGACGCGACCAACTCGAGGGTATTCGACGGCGCGATCGGACTGCACGTTGACGACATGCTCGGCGGCGGCAGCAACCAGGAGGGCCAGGCATGCTTTTCGGCGCGCGTGAAGGAGCTCAAGAAGGTCTTCAACTTTAGGACGTGGGGGGGGACACCGAGAAGGGCACCCTGAACGTGGCAGGCGACGCTTCGATGGATTTCTGTGGAAACCAGCTCACCAAGACAATGGACGGCGATTATCAGTGAGCTGTGGAGCCTACATCAAGTCGCTCAAGCCAATCACCGTGACCAAGAACCGAGCGAGCGACCCGAAGTTGGCTATCACCGAGGGCGAGCGTCGACAGCTACGCGGACTGATGGGAAGCCTGGCGTGGCCCAGCAACCAGGCAGCGCCGCACTTGCAGTGCAGCGTCAGCCTGGGACAAGGCACGATCAACGAGGGCTCTACCGTGCAGGACCTGGTGGAGGCCAACAAGACGAAAAGGTTTGCTGAGGCCAACAGCGACGTGTGCCAGGCGTTTCCCAATATATGCGACGACCCGGGCGAGGTAACATTCATTTGCATGACGGACGCGGCGTGGGCAGTTCGACGTGATGGAAGCTCGCAGGGAGGCTACCTCATCCTAGCGACGCACAGGCGCGTGCTGAGCGGCGACACCGTCAAGTACGTGATCGTCGACTGGCGCTCGTGGAAGCTACCGAGGGTGAGCAGATCCTCATTGGCGAGCGAGGCTCAAGCTGCGGCCGGAGGCGTGGACGCGCTCGAGTATGTGAAGGTGCACTACAGCCTGATGCTCGACCCGACTCGGGATCCGAGGTTGAACGGCACCATGACGGTGCTGGGCAAGAGTGCGCTCGTGGTGGACGCGAAGGCTCTGTACGACGCGGCCCAGAAGCCCCACGTGCACAACTTCGACGACAAGCGGACGGGCATCGAGGTGCAGGTGCTGAAGGAGCGCATGACAGCGAGCGCGACGGGCTGGTACTGGGTCAGCTCTGAGCGCCAGTTCGCAGACGGCTTCACCAAGCTGGCAGCGCGACAACTACTGGCCGATCGACTGAGGACGGGTACGATCAGCCTGAAGTTCGACGAGAAGTTTCAGGCCGCTAAGAAGAAGACGGCCAAGGACCGACAGGAGGAGGCCAAGCGTTTTGCCACATCCAGACCGAAGATGAGTACCAAGGACGTGGCGGCGATGGCATCTCTGACGGGGACAGCAGCCAGCCAGGTGGATACCTACAAGGACAAGATCGAGACGGCCCTGGTGGAGTTCGAGTGGACCGACAGCCCGAAGATGTGATCAGCATACCGCTCAGCACACTCGTGAAGGGTTTCTTCAGCATGATGATGATGATGATCGCGTTACTGGGTTTGGTGTGCTACGCGATTCTCAAGGCTGCAGGGACGGAGAAGCCGGTCCCGGCTCTTCCAGAGCCAGAGCCTGAGAAGGAGCGTGTACAGACCAAGGCCCCGAAGGAGAAGAAGGTGAAGCTGAGTTCCATCAAGTGGGACGTCGGTTGCCAGGGCCCGGCCACCTACACGAGCATCGGACGACCCGACGGACAATACGGACAGTACAAACATGTGACGAATGGGTTTTGCCGAGGCTGGGAGATCACACGTGAGTTGCACGCGGTGCAGCAGAAGCCGCACGCTGAGTGACGGTGCCCCGGCAAATCTTGATTTGCATCCTGTTCCAGTCTCGTGCTTTTCTCTATCCACACTCTCTCAATGAAGCTATTTCCCAGGCAGAGGTATGCGACAACGAAGTTTGGCGCAGTTTCTCTCGAGCGAGGCCGACATGATGTCCGGCTGCTAGTTGCTGCGAAGGTTTTCATGTGAGAAAGGCGAGGGTTTAACAAGTTCGCATCCCCTTTCTCACCAGTGTGAACTGTACTCCATACAATGCGTTTTCAGAGGTGTTTCTGACAAACATGTTAGAACAACATCCCTCCCCCCAGCATGTAGCAGCAGGGTGTTCGCCCGGCGCCCTCTCGGAGCCCACGGGGCGAACACGAGCAGCAGTGTGTAAAGCAGGCATGGCAGTTAGCAGCAAACACCGTTGCCGTTTGAGCTCGAGAGGCCTCTCGACTGACCAAAATACTATCATCACTCCCCTCGTTTCCAGAGCGATAGCGAGTACGAGTGCGAGAACGATCTGGCAGTGATACGAGATCGGATTTCGATACCGAGTTCGACGACTTCGAGAGCGTCGAGCAATTCACAGGAGGAGGAGAAGGACGAGGCGGAGGAGGAGGAGGAGGAGAGGAACAGGACGTGTAGAGCAGGAGGAGGAAGCGGAGGCGAAGGAGGAGGAGGAGGAGGAGAAGGAGGAGGAAGAGGAGGTGTAGTGGAGAAGGAAAAGGAGGAGAGGCGGAGGAGGATGAGGACGATGAGGAGGAGGAGGGGGATCAGGAGGAGAAGGAGGAGGTGTAGAGGAGGAGGAAGAGGAGCAGGAAGAGGAGGAGGAGGAGGAGGTTTTAGAGGAGAAGGAAGAGGAGGAGGAGGAGGAGGAGGAGGATAAGGAGGAGGAGGAGGAGGAGGAGGAGGAGGAGGAGGAGGAAAAGCAATGGGTGTAGGGGGGGCGGAGTAGGACCAGGGGTCGTTCCCGAGGGGGCGCCAGGCGGGACGGAGCCAGCGCGAGCTTCAGGCTGGCCCTGCCACCTGCGGACGCGCACGTGGGGCGCGCGTCGGGCGCGCGGAGACGGGCAGCTGGGGAGCTCGCCTGGCCGGCGCCGAGCATGGCTCGTTTGCATGGGCGCGGGGGCAGCAAAGGTTACAACTCGCGAGGGTAGCAAAAATAGTGCTAAAAAATAGTCTGGTCACGACTTCTAGACTGTTTTGGACAATATGTGCGTATTGGTTGAGTTGTTTTTTGAACTTCCGCCTGTGGAAGGACATGATTGACCGAGTGCTAAGGGAATGTGGGGCTTCATCAGTGGATGCCAATGTTCGCAGGAGAACTGCATAAGCATAAGCTTACTGAGAAACCGCTCGCCGCAGGCTCTGTTTTTTCTTTTGTGAAATTTATATAACGAGCCCGCCGCAGGCGTGTAGCGCGGGTGAGTCGCGGAGTTGGTCGCGGGGTGTATCGTGGGCGGATCGCGGGCGAAGACGTCGGCAGCAACGCAATAACAGCAACGCAACAACGCAACAACGCAACAACAAACGGCACGGACGAACTCGACTTCAGCTACGCGCACAGGGACAATGACTGACCGTTCGGCCCCCTCACTCTGACAAGTGCCTCGAATGCCTTAGGAGGGTTGGATGCTCAGCGGCCGAGGCCACTGAGCCCAGACCATTCCGCCCCCCCCCCCCGAAAACCATTTGTGAGATTTGTAACCCGCTGATATTCTCGGGTCGGCCAAATACGGCCCACATTGGCATCCACTGACAACCCCCCTATCCCCTTAGCAAACCGGCGCCCATCCAAGCGGGGGCTCTGCCAGGCTTCCCCCCCAGGCACCCTCAGACCCCCTCGCGTCGGGGAAAAAAACGCGACTGGACTTCCACTATTGTCGGCCCCTGGGGGCCCTTACCGGGCCTCGAGCCCGTCAAACAACGACTCAGGATAAAAAGTTGTCCCCAGGAGAAGGTGCAGACCTCAGGGGTTCACACCATCATACAATCACGACTTTGGGGTTCTGGGTCATCCGTCCCGCATCCCTTTTCGTTATCACCCCCGCCCTCAGAAAAGGGACAATGTCCTGATACCGCTCGCCGTCCCTGCGACGCCACGATTGGAACTGCTTGGGATTCCTAGTCAGAACGCACCCATGGAGAGGTCCTGGTATCGGTACCCGTTTGGCCCCCACGCCCTTCTCATCCTCCCCCGGCCCAGCGATCGAGCACGCTTGAAAGGCTGCCTGGGGAGTTTGCGAGCTCGAAGACAGGAACTTCGCAGGAGCCCAAGAGGCTCTGCGAAGGAGCTCAGCCACGCGCAGAGGGGGTTGGGGGGAGGGGGGAGGGCTTCTTAGAAGCACCCCTGCTTCTTAGAAGGCGCGGGCCGTATCTGTAGATGTAAGGCCGGCGCCTTCTAAGAAGCAGCCTCCTTCTAAGAAGCCCTCCCCCCTCCCTCCACCCCCTTGTGTGCGCCGCCAAGGAGCTGCGAGCAGGCTTGTAGGAAAGCGTCTCCGGGGCACGCCTCGAACTCGAGGAGGCCGCTGCGAGGATGCCTGGCCAGGCCTGTCGGGCGGGCAAGAGGAGCCTGTGCTGGTGCGGGAGCATGTCGGGTCGGGGGCGTCGGTGTTTGGCCTGAAGTGTGCCCGCGTCGTAGGGTGTGCCTCGGCCCCTCGGGCGTGGCCTCGCCGTTCAAACCGTCCTCCTTCCCCCCTCCTCGTCCTACTCCCGTCCATGTGTCGTCGCGCCGTATGTTCCGACGCGCGTCCTTACGTCCCAGGGAGGCCGCCGTGGCGACCAGGTCAAACTCCGCCTTGGGTTTGCAGCGGGGCAGGCGTCGTCCACCTGGGCGCGGGACGCAGGGTTTTGCCGTGGGTCTGCCGCGGTGTCGGCGTCGTCCATATAGGCGCGTCGAGAACAAATGGCGCGGGTACATGTGCAGTTGTTCTCTTGACTTTTGCCTTCCTCTGTGCTCCTCCTCCACGTTCGTTGTCGCCCTGCGTCCTCGTCCCCCTCGTTGTTCACCTGGGCGATCTCGACCGAGTGGCCAAGTCCCGCGCCATGCGCCGTCGGAGGGATCGTGGCACGACGTCTTCATCTTGGGTCTTGTCCTCGCCTTCGTCCCCATCCGTCCTCCCTCCTCGTCCTCGGCCTCCCAGCTTGTCTTGCTTGTTTTAAGTTGGCCATGTCTTTCTACAGGAGGAATATTCAGAAATATTCAAAAATAGTCCGGGTATTGTTTTGTATTTTTCATTGTTTGGTAAGTATTCGTTTTTCTTACAAAATAATGCCTGTCGGAGGACATGCCCGACCTAATGCTTGTCATCGCGTGCGCCCTGTCACCCTCCTTGCCTCCTCCATAGCCAGCTCTGGCTCTGGTGTTCCGGAAGAGCGAGCCGTTCTACATACACAGCATAGCGAACTTGCCAATGCGCACCTCTGTGGAGGTCCCCCGCATAATGATTGAATGCGCGCGTGCCCGCCATTCGTCCTTCTTCATCTCCGCTCGCCTGCCCCTCCTCATCCTGCTTTTACAGTCGGGGCCCTGAAGAAGGAACCCTTTTCGTTGGGGAGGGGCTCCGTGTTCCTTAGGTGTTTCACAGCTTGCCTCAGGCTTTCCTTCTGTCTTCGACGGGAAATCGACGGTTAACGTATGGAAAAAAGGGGCCTCGTTCCCTATTTAGGGTTCCTTAGGTCAACGCCACGACTGTAGTCTTGTGGCAGCCTCCAGAGGAGTGGCACCGCCGCCAAGTTGTCGAGCAAGGGGAGCGTGCGCAGGCGGGCGACGAGCTTTCTCCGAGATTCAACAGCAGGAGAGATGGAGGTCTTGTCAAGGGGATCGTCTCGGGCACAGGTCCAGTGAGGTGGCAATGCCGACTAATATATGAAGGAGATGGTAATGCGTATGCGACGCCTAGATCTGTACGAGCACTTGTGTCTCTACCATGTGGCGCGCGTCCGGAAGTTCCTGCTGATTTCACTGACACATGATTCCACTTTCTGTATTTGCGCGTCAGAACACTTCTTGAATCTTGCGAGTGGGTTCCGTAGAAGCGACGCCTGCGGAAAAGGGAGGCTCATGTTCAAATGTGTGCGGATTCGTGCGCCAGTGCACGGATGATTAATGAGCGCGAAGTTGCCTCATTGGGTGTCTATCGCCCTGGCACTGAGGCAGAACGAGAGCGACGTGCTTATCCGCCGTCGCAGTTACGTCCTGTGCACATTGCGACCACGGTGTGCAATTGCTCTTTTCAGCCCAGCTTCTCGGATTTCACGAGTCGCCTATTCCCAGGAGTGTCATATCGATTCGCGACGAGTCATTGGTGCCCGCCGCATGAGCTGCATCCGGAGAAGGAGGAGGAGGAGGAGGAGGAGGAGGAGGATGGCAGGAGGCGGATGTTGACTAGAAGTCCTGGTTCCGTAGCCAGGCGCAGGCGCCAGGCGTCCGTAGCAGGCGGCGCGGGTCCCACCGAGCCGCCGCGCACGCGTCTCCCCCGGGCGAGCTTCTCGGCTTAAGTCGGGCCTGTCCCTCTACAGGAGGAATTTAGAAAATAGTTCAAGAATAGCCTCGGATGATTTTGATTATTTGGGGGCACGTGTTGACTATTGTTAATTCTTCGCCCAAAATTCCCCTGTAGGAGGTCACGCCCGACCTAATTTTCGGCCCTGAGAGGTGGTTCGCCAGCAAGTTCCCTAAGTGGCCGTACCCGTTCCTCTCGGACGCCGAGCTGGACGCGCTAGCGCAGCGCCCCGCGCGCAGGATATCCCCCCCGCGGCTGCGGGACTCGCCTCGCTCTCTTCCTTGCGTCGGAGAGAGGCCAGAAGGAGGCGAGCCAAGATGCATCTCTTATGTCGCATCGTCGGGGGGCCTCGCCTGTCCCCAAAATTTGTGTCTTTTCTTGTGCCCGTCGCGGGCTCGATGCGGCCTAGACGCGGATTTGGCGTGTATTCATCGCGGATTCGACACGGATTCGGCACGGATCCGACGAGGCCGACATGGATTCGACACGGATTCGACGCGGATAAGGCCGCGACGGGACAGACAAGGTTCATTGAGGATGCAACAGAACATCTCCTGGGTGGTTAAGCGTAGCATTTGCGCTGGTATATTAGAGGAGGAAATGGTACCCATACTTTTACCCCTCTCCCGTTCTCCCCTTTCTGGGCCTCCTGGGAGGCCCTCGTCGCCACCGCTGGATTCACCTCGGAATGCTAATCAGAACGCACCCCGGGAGAGGTCCGGGGGGTAGCGGTATGGGTACCATTTGGTTTCCCTACCATGCCCGTGGTCGAAATCCAGTATCTTCCATTAGATTCCGGTTCAGCCGGGCGCATTCCATTTTAGTATTGTTTTTGATCCAGTTGCTTGCGGCAAATTTCGCATTGTGCCCGAACAACAGCGTAGGAAGAATGAGTTCGAATTCTTAACGCTTCGCGTGTCCCCACCAGCCCATCCAGGAGTGACGCCCGGCGGAGCTGCCCTTTCAGGGGAAAGGGCATACTTTAGAGAGCTCGGGGAGCCTGCGTGGGCCAGATGCTTCTTGCGATGCTTCTTGGGCTCTCTTGGAGGTCTCTTGGGGCGTCTTGGGGGCCTCCGGGCGGTTCTTAAGGGCCTCTTGGGGCGCCTTGGAAACCTCTTGGGCACTCTTGGGGGCCCTTTTGGCGGTCTTCAAAGCCTCTTGGGGCGTCTTGGGTGCCTCTTGTGGGCCTCTTGGAAGCCTCTTTGGGGTCCGCTTGAGGGCATCTCCTGGCCCTGTGGGGGGCCTCTGGGAGGGCCTTTCAGGCCCAGTTGGGGCCCTGTTGGGGGCCTGTTGAACGGTTGTCTTGGAGCTATCTTGGGTACCTCTTGGGTCATCTTGGGCGGTCGCAGACCCAAGCAGGCGGGAACAGCAGAACCATAAAACACAACCGAATGGATATCGATTGTATTTGCCTCCGCGGGCTCTCCTAGAGGATATCTTGCCGCACCCCTGGGCCGTCTTCGAGGGCTTGTGGGTTGGCTTGAGGCCGCCGTGCCTCTTGAGTGGTACTGTTGGGCCATGTTGGGGGATCTTGGTGTCAGCTTGACTGTCTTGGAAGCCTTTCGAACGGTACGTGCTTCGAGGGCGGGGTCGGCCCTAGAACGACTGAAGAAACCTTCTCGACAGCAGAGCACTAACACGCTCACTCTCTGCAGGCACGACGGCGGATCTGGGCGAATCCGGCTTGATGCCCCCCCTAGGCAGGCTCAAAAGCCCGTAATCTTGTTCACGAAGACGTCCTCAAAGTTGCCTCCTCAGGTCAGGGGGGCAACTGAGACAAGGGTTAAGTCGGGCCTGTCCCTCTACAGGGGGAATATTCAAAAATAGTCCAAAAAGAGTCTGGGGAGTATTTTTTGAGTAGTTTTTAAAACATTTTTTGTTTTAGTTTTTTCCGTATTTTTTGTCGTCGAAAATCCCCCTGTGGGGGGACAGGGCCGACTTTAAATTGGGACAAGGGAGAGACCCGGCCAGGAACAACTCGGCCAGGCGAGACCCGACCAGCTGAACTCGGCCAGGCTGAACTCGGCCGGGGCCGAGTTCAGGGAGGAGGAGGAGGAGGAGGAGGAGGAGGAGGAGGAGGGGAAGGAGGAGGAGGGGGAGCAGGAGGAGAAGGAGGAAGTTCATTCAGCCTGGCCGCGGCAAGCCCGCCGAGTTCTGCCCGGCCGAGCTTCGCCTGGCCGCATCTGACCCGGCCGAGTTTCGTTGCTGCCCTGGGGGGAGGACGGTTTCGGCCCCGGGCCAGCCACGCCGCGGAGAGGTGCGGCGGGGGGGGGGGGCAGGGGGGAATGCCTCTCAGAAGCACCCCTCTGCCTCTCAGAAGGCGACGGGCAGGGGGGATGCTCCTCAGAAGCACCCCTCTGCCTCTCAGAAGCACCCCTCTGCCTCTCAGAGGTGCGGCGGGGGGCAGGGGGAATGCCTCTCAGAAGCACCCCTTCTGCCTCTCAGAAGGCGGAGGGCCTTCTCTGTAGATGCAGGGCTGGCGCCTACTGAGAGGCAGCCGGACCAGAGAGGGCTCCGGCGGCCTGCCTGTCGGGAGCGACATGAGGACGTACGCGTGCATGAATCCACGCTGGTTTCGAGACTTCGCACTGCGCGACTGTTCGCATCACGCCGCCGGCCTCGCGTTTCAGGGGGCCGTGTTCATGTACATTTCAGGAGGGGGGAAAAAAAACCCAGACGCAATGACTCGTCGATTCCCCAGAGAGAATATGGGAAAATATAGGACTTGGGCGGGAAGGCAAAAAACCCAGCAAAATATATGACAATAGGGGCATCTTTTTATTTGTGTGTATTTATTTGTGTGTCTCAGGGCCCCTTCAACATAGCTGGGCGCGTACGTCCTCTGTGGGCTCCCTGTGCCTGTCGGCTCTATGGGAACCTGCAGGCTCCCCGGTGGGGCCGCTCGCGGCCATCGCATGCCGTGGGGTCTCTTCGGCGGCTGCCTCCCGGTGGGATCGGGCACGCGGCTGGGCGCGTGCGGCAAGGAGGAGGTCGGGCGCCAAAGATCGCAGAAGGCAAGACGCCATACGTCGCCATAGACAGGAGCTTCTTGGCGCGCCGCGCGGATCCAAGAAACCCGCGCGGAGCGCCCAAAGTTGATGTTCATGGCGTTATGTTTGCTTCTCAATGAATGGGGGGGCGATTCATGGGGGGGGAGAGGGAAACGTGCATCGTACCCCTTTTGGGCCCCAGGCCCTTTCAGGGCACAACAGGGGCACCTTTTTGCACCCCCATACCTGTGTCGCACTCCCATCAGTTCACGCCCGAGGAGGCGGATAGGGAGGGATGCCGAGATGAGGAGGATCCAAAAGGCGCAAGCATAGATTGAACCGCATGCGACATCGGCGTGGTCCATCGCGAAATCAGGCGGCACTGGCTCCATGTGTCCAGGGGTGCACGCCCGTCGTCGAAAGTAGGTATTTCAGGATGTCAAAATCCTACTATTGTAGTGGCCTTCGGCCAGTGCCGCCGATCCGGGTCGCTCGGTGTTATTCTCCAGACGCAGACATTATGGGCGCGCACTGAAACGCACAAATTTCTCGGGTCACCTTCGAAAGGGCGTAGGAATGCAGTTGGGTCAATAGAGCCATCTCGCAACAGTGGTTCTATCAACGGCGGGGTGCTTGCAGTGACCGTGGGGACGGGAAATAATAATGACATGAAAATTCCATACAGGATGCCGATCACTTTGGAAACTCACGATACGTCTTGCACGGAGTCTTGTTACGAAACATGTGGCCTGGACGATGTGGTGCGAGCGGTGGAGGCGAGCCTATCGGCGCAAGGACCGCCCTTTTGGGGCGTTTTTTGAGCCATCTTAGGAGCCTGTCAGGGCGTCGTGGGGGCTTCTTGGAGGCTTTCGGAGGCCCTCTTGGAGGCTCTTGGGGCCTCCTGGGGGCCTCGTGGGCTGGAAGGCTAGATTTTTTCCGCTTTTCGTCCCTCTTCTGGGTCCTCTTGGGGCCGTCTTGGGGGCCTGTTGGGCCGTCTTGGGCGGCTCTTGGGCCGCCTTGGGGCCCTCTTGGGCCGTCTTGGGACTGTCTGGGGGCCTCCTGGGCCGTCTTCGAGTGGTCGTGGGAGCCTCTTGGGCCGTCTTGGAGCGTCGGGAAGCAGAAAAAAGCGACAACCCCAAAAACATTGAAAAAACCAATGGGAATCAACGATTTTTGCCTCTGGGGGCCATCGTGGGAGGCCTCTTGGAGGCCTCTTCAGACGTCTTGGAAGGCTCTTTGGCCGTCTTGGGGCCATCTTGGGCGTGTTCGGGCGATCCTTCGGGGTCTCGGGACTTTCTTAGACCGTCCTCAGAGACTTTTGCGGCCGCTGCCACCCTTCCAGCGCATCCTCGAGATTAGAACCTTCTGTAAAAGCAGCGCCCCGCATCCGCCGGAAACTCGCACCCCCCCATCCCCCCTTCCCCGGCAGAGCCACCCCGGCAACCCCCCCAGAGGCTGAGACTCAGCCTCGAGGCTGTAGCTGAGACTCCTTGAAACTCACACGCCGGATCGGCGGATTTTTCTACCGCCTTCCTACTTCAAGAGTCGGCATGGTATTGATGTGTGTTGTTATTATTTGGGAGGGCCTGGACCCAATCTATTGGATCCGCCTTCCTACTTCATGTTTTTACATCCTTCTTCCGACCGACGTGTAAGGTCGGGAATTGTTGCTCAGCATTTTGCTCCGATCCTCGGGACGGCAGGCTGGGCAAGGCTCAGGACGTTGACGTCGAGTATCCTTCGTTATCTCGGGAGTCGTGTGTCCCTCTACAGGAGGGATATTCAAAAATAGTCAAAGCAATTGTCGGGGGACGATCTTGTGAGTACATTTGAGCATTTTTGGAATACGCTTTGAGTATTGCAATTGTTCGCCCGAGATCCTCCTGTAGGAGGACAGGCTCGACCTAACTCTGGGCTCACCGATCCCAGTATACTTCCGGCGCCTTCCTATCTCGAGAGTCGAACGGTGCTCCTTCTTTCGTTCCTCGAGGTGCGGGCGGAGTGCTGCTATACTTCCAACGCCGTCCTGCTTCACGTTTCTGCACACGTCCGGCCGATGGTGCATAGAAAACACGGCATGCCGCCCCCAGCGTGCCGCCCTTCGCCTACTGCGGCCCTGCGCTGCACCTCGGCTCCAGGCTCGCGGGGGCCCCGGCAGGAGGAGTGGAGGTCGGCCGGTGCGTCCTTGCGCCACTGTGGTGTCTCCTTCCTCGTCTTCTCCGATGCAGTCACAGCTCCTCCTCCCCCTCCTCCTCGCTCTCCCTCCTCCTCCCTCCTTTGTCCTCCTCTCAGCAGGCGCCCCGACCACCGCCCTCTGTCGTTCTTCAGACGCGGTCCACAGAGGCCCTTGGCTCGCCGGTTGGCGGAGGTGATATTGCGTACGCCACTTTGTTTTGTCCCATTCGGGAGGGCAGGAGGGAATGAAAGTCCGTGTGCGTGTTACTCGTTGGTCGTTGTCCGAAGGTCGTGTGCTTCTCCAGCTGCAGTTGATACGCTTCTTGTTGATTCCCTCCAATGCAGTCACAGGGGGTCGTTTGGGAATCGCTCCTCCTCCGCATCCTTCCTCCTTGCTCCTCCTCCCCCGCCGTCTCTTCCCTCTTCCTTTCTCCTCTCTTCTCCTCAACCTGGTCCCTCCTACTCTTCTCCCTCATGGGTGACTTCCTGGTTGCACTGTAGCTGTTCTTACTTTCCGCCCCTCTCTTTCTCCCCATGTCTGCCTGCCACCCGCCCGTTGTTTCATGCGCGTATGGGGGGTAGAGCACCCTTGGCCGCGCGGCTGTAGGCACCTTGGGCGCCAGGTGTCGAATGTTTGTTCCCTCCCGTGCGCGCTGCCCCTGTTGGACGTGGGGGGTCGTATCGCCCTGAACAGCTCATGGCCGCAGAGCCCTCCGCACTTTGGAGACGCCTGCCGCACCGTGGCTCCTGTGGCCCGACCCCTTCGCTTGTGGCCCGCTCGTGCCCCGTTGCGCAGGCCGCGCCCTGCCGCCGGTGCCCCGGGGCCCCGGCCCCGACGGCGGCCCCGCCGCGAGGCTCCCAAACTTCGCGTGCAGCGCCACGTCCTGGGTCGCTCCTCGGCCCCCGCCCGCTTCATACACGGTGCACGCCGCCCCCCTTGCGTGTGCTTCTCACGGTGCACTCGGCACTCTGCGTGCGGTTGCCCGTGGTTCGAGGCCCGCTCGCGGCCCGCCTCGCTGTGCCCCCACGGTGTGCCTGCTGCACCCCGACCTCGGTGGCCCGTGGCCCCCTCGTGGCCCAGTCCTCGACCTCCCGATGGTTCCGCACGGTGCACGCCGTGCCGTGCTTCCCGTGGCCCTTGCTTCCCTGGCGTGCCCCTCTTGATTGTGGTAGCAGGGCATCACTGTGATGCGTTTGGGGAGTTCTCGGTTACGACGGCAGGCTCGGACACGACAGCATGCACTTGGCACGCATTGGAGGAGGAGGAGGAGGAGGAGGATGGAGGATGGAGGATGGAGGAGGAGGAGGAGGAGGAGGAGGAGGAGGAGGAGGAGGAGGAGGAGGAGGAGGACGAGGAGGAGGAGGAGGGAGGAGGAGGAGGAGGAGGAGGAGGGGAGGAGGAGGAGGAGGAGGAGGAGGAGGAGGAGAGGAGGAGGAGGAGGAGGAGGCGGAGGAGGAGGAGGGGGGAGGGAGGAGGGAGGAGGAAGAGGAGGAAAAACACAAATCCTGGTTGTGGCACCACCGTCGCCCTCGGTGGCCTGTGACCCGCTCGCGCGCCCTCGCCCCCCCCCTGGGCAGGGCGCCTGCCCGCGCCCTGTCCCCGAAGGCCCGTGGCCCCGCATTCTCGGCCACCTCGCCTGCCCACCGCCCTGCGCCCCCGGCGGCGCACGGCCCGTGGGCCTCCGGCGTGGCCCGCGGTGCGCGCCTGCCTCCGCGCAGCACGCGTGGGCCTGTTTTTTTTTTTGTTTGTTTTTTTTGTTGTTTTTTTTATATTTGCATGGGCCATGCAAGTAGAACAATAAACATGGCGTCCGCTCGTGGACATGTCGCGGGAGCTCGTGGACATGTCGCGGACGCCATGCAGCACGGCGTCCGCTCGTGGACATGTCGCGGGGGCTCCCCGGCCACCACCGTGTCAATGCTGAGCTGCATTGTCAGTGCCTCGCTCTCCTGGGGCTTTGCTGAGTTCCTGCTCGTGCACATCTGTCGCGTGTGCGGAGCTGCACCGTCAATGCCGCGCTTTCCTGAGGCTTTGCTGGGTTTCTGCTCGCAGCGCACACCGCCAGAGGCGTCGGAGAGCTTGAGAGATCCGCCTGCCAAAAAAAACCTCCCCCCCACCCCCACCCCCCACACCCTCCACACCCTCCACCCTCGCCCCTCTTCGAACGAATGCCAGCGTGCAGGTGCCCTGCGACTTGAGTGAGTATTCCGCCGGTGCAGGTCGTTTGCGGCTTGCTTCAGGTTCGGCCCCCCCCCCTCCGTCCATGCAAGTGAGCGTGCCGGAGTCAGCACGAAGACAGGCTCTGTGTCCAAAAGGCTCCAGACTGAGCCTTGCCGGGGTCGGGCGCTCGTGGCCGCGCGCGGGCGCTCGTGGCCGAGGGGCGGCGAGAGGATGCCCTGCCCCGCCTGGCCCACGGTGGCCCGCTGCCCTTGGATCCCGTGCTGTGTGCGCAGAGGCCCACAGCCTCCTCGTGGCCCCTCCTGAAGGCTCGCTTCGATTCCTCCGGTTCGATTCGATTCGACGTCGATGGATTCTGATGCCGATTCGATTCGGCTTCGGGTTCCGATTTGGACTCTCCGACTTCTCAATGAGGCCCCACTGCTCTGCCGATTCCCGCCGACTCGACTCCTCTCGACGTGCCTGTCGATTTCCGCCGAATCCCGATGCATCCCGATCGCCGACTCGACTCCTCGATCCGAGCCTGCGCTCTCGGCCGCGCGCGGGCGCGCGGGCCCCATGGGGCAGCGCAGCGAGGCCCTGCCCCACGGTGGCCCACGCTGGCCCACGGTGGCCCACGGTGCCCGCGCTGTGTGCTCAGAGGCCCACGGCCCCCTCGCGCCTCCTCCTCCTCCTCCTCCTCCTCCTCCTCCTCTCCTCCTCCTCCTCCTCCTCCTCCTCCTCCTCCCTCCTCCCTCCTCCTCCTCCTCCTCCTCCTAGGCGTTGTGGTCCGAGGCGCCCCCTTTCGGGACAGCCCGACATTGACCGCGACCCCAGCCCTCTGGGCGACTCTCCCCACCACGGGCGCGCGATCACCCTCGCCCGCGTGGCACAGGGCCCAGCGGCGCCAGCGCGCCGAGGCCAGACGCAGACTGCGCCACCGCAGGGACCTTGAGCTGATCGAGAGCCATCACGGTTCGGCGGTTCCCATGGGCAGTGATGACCGAACGTGGCTTTGCAGATTCTGCGTGCACGCAGCCAGTGGGGAACGTTTCTTCAACAAATCGGCGAGGCAGAGTTGCTGGCAATGCAAGCGGCCCAAGTCGGCGTGCTTCCACAGTTACAAGCCTCCGCCATCACCATCCGTACGAAAGACCTCTGCACCACGAGCTGCCGACAAAGAGGACACACCTTGGGCCATGGCTGCAAAGCTGCGAGAGGCGCAGAAGCAGATCAAGAGGCTCGAGCAGGACATGCAGAAGCAGCGCAAGCAGCAGGAGTTGCAGCCCGAGAAGGTGCAGCAGGTGGTCGATCTCTCAGATGAACAGGGTGACTGTCCTGATATGCTGGTTGATGATGGTAAGAACTTTGATGAAGGACAGGCCCGAGCCAGAATTCACGAGCTGGAGAAGCAGCTGGACATGGCCAAGGGAGTTGGAGAACACTGGGATGTGCTGCGGACGGCCATTCGCACTGAGAAGGATGAGCTCCAGCAGCGTGTGCATGCTCACAAGCCCGCCTCGGCCCAGATGTTTCACATCAACCGCCAGCTGTTCCAGGAGTCACAGCGAATCTCCAAGGCGAAGCTGGCGATACACAAGCAGGAACAGCACATTCAGGAGCTTCAGAAGCAGTTGCAGAGTGCACAAAAGGATCTGGCGGAAAGGGAGGCGAAGCATGAAGAGCTCCGACTACGGCAACTGGAGTTGGCCCAGGCCGCAGTGCAGCCACCAGACGGAGCGGCTCGAGCGCACCCGCAGGATGCGCCCATCACCGCGCTGGGATTGGACTGCACGGCCCTCGGGCGAATCCTCAAGCAGTTGGGGGCAGGCGAAGCAGCCGAACCCATGGCCGAGGAGATCGCCAAGCAGCTACCGACTTTGGTCACAGGAGCGACCATGGCGGTGTTGGGCTCTACGACTGGAGGGCAAGCTCTGCTCCCAGGAGCGCTACATGGTGGACCTGGTGCAGGTGGTGTGCATGTTCCTGTACCTGAGGAACCAGCTCCTGCCACGACGTCTATCCGTGAAGCAGATGCTGCGGTGCTACGTGAACATCTCAACGCAGTGGGCGTTCCGATCAGTGACACGGCGACTGATGATGAAGTGCGGCAGGCGGCCAACAAGTTGTTCACATGGAGTTCGGCGCCGATGCGTCAAGTATTTACACCGTTTTGAGTCAATGGCTGTCGTTGGGATGGTTTGTCTATACCTGCAGATGGCGATGGCTTCAACGACTCCAGGGAGCAGGTGTACAGAAGGTGCTCCCGACAGGTTGCAGGTTCCAGGACTGGCGAGTGTGGCGCTTGACGCTAACCCAGTCTTGAAGCCTGTGAGTGGCAATGTGCAAGGTGCTGACGTTATGGCGGGCTCGCCACATGTACTACGAGGTGCTGGTTCGATGAATGGCGCCGACGCTTCGGCGTGCTCGCCACAAGGACAGCATCGAGATGAACGTTTTCACTCGCATGAGCTGGTGTCTCGACATGGAGATGCGTTGCAGCATGCTAAGATTCCCTCAACCCCACCTTCTTCTGGATTCACCTCAAAGAAATACGGCGGTCAAGAACGCGACGATGGTGGAGATCTGACTGTAAAAGGTGCGGTCACCACTATCAACGTTGACAACACGGGACCCCTGCTCAGGTACATGGAGCAGTGCAAGTCAGCGGTGGTTCTCGTGCAGGAGCATAAGGCGGACGATGCTGCACTCCCTGGGCTCGAGAGAAGATTGCGACAGTATGGATATCATGGCATCTTCGCGCCCGCTGTTCGAACGGAGTTGGATGGCATATCATCGGGAGTGGCAGTGCTCGCGCCTACGTACGTGACGGTCACGCGCCCCCCAGGACTGGATGAGCCGATTCTTTATGATGGTAAGATGGTTGCAGCGAAAGTATCTTGGGGAATTGCAGATGGAATGGTTGCAGTATCAGTTTATTTCAAAGACTCGGTGGGACTAGATGAGCAAAATCAAGACATGCTGTATAGGCTTGTTTGTTATCTGGGGCGCCTCAACGACATGGCACAGGGTTGGGTGGTTGGAGGAGATTGGAATATGGTCTCCACGACTTTTGATGGGCAGGCATGGCTGGAGCAGTTGAAGGCCATGTTTTTGGTACCCACACATATCACCTGCTGCACGACGAACGCTTCGGAGGGTAGCACGTATGATTACTTCATCATTTCAGAAAAGCTGGCTACAAAAGTTTCGCCTCCAGAAGTTGATGTTGCGGGTGGATTGCCAACGCATTTTCCAGTATCGCTTCCAATTATGAATGGGCACAGAACAGTATGGTTGCGTATACCTCAGGAACCCCGACAGCTGCCCAAGGGCCCACATGTAGGATGCTCGCGACCACCTTTGAAGTGGGATGATACAATGAGGTTGGTGCAATCAGTTAGTGTTGAACCCGAGCTTCGACATGCATGGGACCTGGTAGTTTCTGGAATTGAGGCAGAGATATTGGCCCGTCGTGACTTAGTTGGTGACGTGGGCAAACCATATGCTGGACGAGCTGGACCTATTGTTGCCAGATTCGTGGAAGCCAAATGGGACGTCCAGCACACTAGGCAGCAATATGGACCACAAGCCCGTGCATGGATCACCGCTTCGAGATGGGCCAAACATATATTGCGCGTCAGAGCATTCTGGATCAAGATGATAGCGGCTTACAGAAAGGAACATGAGCTGGTGCGCTCTGGTCTCAGACTGCCGGATTACACCTCACCATGGACTTCTGTGCATATGAGTACAACAGTGGAGGAAGGTTGGAGTTTGGTTTGCAGACGACGGCGTACTAAATGTAAAGAAAAAGCTGAAGGTGAGCAGGATGGCACGATTGCACGGCTTGTTCTGTCTATCAAGCAGTTTCACGGCTTCGTACATCGAGTGCAACAACAGCAAGAGCTCCTGCAACTTTTGGAGCCTGAAGCACGTGAATTTTTCATGGCTGGTGTGGCTGTTCTCTCGGATTCACAGTTTGAGAAGAGGGCCTTCAGTATAATCGAACGAGCTGATGATTTTATACAGCAGGTCCAGCGCAAGAGTGAACAAGATTGGAAGTGTTGGATTGGTAAGGCCTTTTTAAATGGCGCTGGACAGGCGCACAAGGCCTCCAAGACCAAGGCGCTGGCTGCATCCATCGAGTGTACTACACGTACGCAACCATATCAACTTGCAGATGATGAGATGTGGAAGTGGCGTGAAGTCTGGACATGTCATGATACCAAGCGTGTGGAACTACCGCAGGGCTCCTGTGGCTGGGATGAGTTGCCCTTTATTCAGGTCCAGGACATCAGGGAGGCCGCCTACTCCTTTCCCTGGAAGACCTCGGTTGGCTACACGAGAATTCATCCCAGGAACTTCGGGTACGTCTCGGACCAGGGATTGGCTGTCTTGGGAGCTCTGTACATGGTATGTGAACGCATGATGATATGGCCATCACATCGCATAATAAATGAAATGGTTAAGATTGCGAAACCAGATGGAGGGGCTCGACTTATCACACTAATAGAAAGCATGGTAAGGCTATGGGCACGCGTGCGTAGACCTGTATCACAACAGTGGTTGCGTGCACATCCTAGTCCACACATATGGGGCAATCGTAGAGGCTTCTCGTCTACATACGCTGCATATGAGCACAATCTACAAGCCGAAGTAGCGCATCATCTAGGGGAACATGCGATCACTATCGTAGTGGACATGTGGAAATGCTTCGAGACAGTGCTGTTTCCTGCTCTCCTCAATGAGGCACAGTGCATGTCTTTTCCGCTTCGTCTACTGTGGCTGCTGTTGGAGACGTATGCGCAGCCCCGAGTGATCCGTGCATATGGATGCTGGAGCATCCCGACTCGTGCGCTGCAGGGCATATTGGCGGGATGCACACATGCCACCACGCTCTTAACGGTTCTTACATATCGTGCGGTCGTGAAGGTGCACACACACTTCAGGGACGTCATGCCTCGCGCGCTTGTTGATGACAGCACGTTCCAGTGGACAGGTAATGACATTTCGGGTGCAGCCAACTTGCAGCGCGCGGTGTATATGTTCAGCCAGGATGCTGCTAAGCTAGGCATGATCATTAAGTTCGAGAAGTCAGGTGTTGTAACGAATACGAAGAGAGCGTTGAAAGGGTTCCTAGGCAGGGCCCAGCAGCTACGCCTGTCGGCCAAGAAATGGATTCGAAACCTCGGTCATGAGATGCCAGGGACCCGTCCAGTTCGGAAACAGGCAAAGGCTAGAATGAAGTCTCTTCGTGCTCGTCTTCCTCGCCTGCAGATGCTGCGCCGAGGAGCGGGTGTACAGGTCACCGCTCTATGGCGCACAGGACTGCTACCTGCTGTTGGCCACGGCGCTGCTGTGGCAGGTATCACACCTTCGGAGCTTGCCAGTATGCGAAAGATTGCTGGCACGCTATGCGGACGCACCTCTGGTCATAACTCGCTCACGTTGGTATTAGCCACGCAGAAGGATAGGCTATATGATCCCATATATCACGCCACGCTGGAGCCCCTCAAGGCCTACTGCAGTTTCGTGTGGGATCAAAGGGTGTCATTGGGACGTCTACAAAGGGGCTGGGTGGCCCTCCAAGGTAAGATCAAGCAGAAGATGTCTTGGGATGGGGTTCGTGGGCCCATGGAGGTTCTGGCACTTACTCTGTCACGTATAGGATGGAGCATGAGCTCTAGCACCACGATCGTTGATGACCAGGGCTACGTGCTGGACCTTCTGCGCCTGCCGCCCAAGACTATTTTGGAGTTTGCCCGCCAAGGTGTGGAGCGCTGGCAGGGCAGGCAGATCTTGGCCCACCATCAAGATATATGCTATGGACATGAAGTCATATGGATGCGCGCGCTGAGGAAGTGTGTTGGTGGGGCCAAGGCTGCAGTTCGCAGTTCAAGATTTTCGGGTGCGCTTCCCACCCTATGGTCAGGAGGCTTCTGGACGAGGGACAGGCAGCACCAAGCAGGGTACAACATTCCTGCTAAATGTCCATGGTGTCCCTCGGAACGCTCCACACTCGGTCATTGTATTTATGATTGCCAAGGATTGTATGATGATTGTTATGACGAAGACTTGGTGTGGGATCCGAAGAATAATGTGTGCTATGAATATCTCAGGGCACGAGGAGTTCCAGGTCTGGGGCCTCCCGACTGGGATAGGTTCGACTGCTGCATGTGCATGCCCATGTACCCTGCGGTGCCCCCGAAGGTCTCATATGGGCTCGAGGTTCACCTCTGGGGCGACTGGGATTCGGACCGAAGTGGCTGGACCTCCCTGGTGTTCACCGATGGGTCGGGGCTTGCTCCTGGACTTCCTGAAATTACCAGATGTGGTTGGGGATTCGTTTGTTTGGGAGACAATGGGCTACCAGTCAGAGGGGCGTACGGTCCCCTCGAGGGGCCATGGCAGACGGTAGGAAGGGCTGAGAGAGCGGCCCTGTACTATGCTTTGAAGTACCTGCCCGACGTCAGACTGGTGGTGTCGGACTTGTCCAGCCTGGTCAAAGAAGGAGCCAGCTGGGACCATGCCCTCCAGGAGGCTGACGCCTCGTATGCTGATTTATGGAGGCAGATTTTCGCGTTGATGGACGGCAAGGACGTTTGT